>CM030368.1:93656469-94141469 GCA_017893485.1 Hemerocallis citrina | reverse complement strand
ATATTTTATTTGATAAAGAGGATCAAATAAAGAGGATATAAGAAGATATCATATATATATATATATATATATATATATATATATATATATATATATATATATATATATATATATATATATATATATATATATATATATACATCTTCCATGACACACACATGTATATAAATTACAACACACCCGCATACACATATATATTAATTCCTTACATCCAATAATTCACTTTATATATACGGTACACTTAACGTATCACACAAAGCAATTCATAATATAAAATTTTACATAACACAACATATACATAAAATATAAGAAATCATACTCACCTGGGGAGATGCGAAGACCAACTGTATAAGCTCTCTGCTATTGCTCCCCGAACACGTTTCTTCTCCTATTACCATGTTATAACACTAATTAGGGCTTAAAATATTCAAAAACAATTAATGTTGATTATTTATATCTCCATATCTCCAACCATTTCAAATCGCTGCTAACCCACTGCTACAGTCACTCTAATTCCTCACAGGCATTTTATCGAAGACCTGACGTGCATACAATATATGCACAAATCTCAAATTCTAATAACTAGGTTTCTCGTCAATAAAAATCACTAAAAATCACCCGATATTAATCTAAGAGTCCACTACAATTTCTACAATTATTAGTGAGATAATTCTAATATTATTAACTTCCCTTATATAAACCCAAAACCCTAATTTATAAGCAACTTGCAAAATCTCAATAATTTGCTAATTTCTTGCCTCTATAATACCCAACACCTCCTAATCTCCCTACTACAATATTTCTATTCAATAAAAATTAAAATCACTTAATTCTATACAAATAAAATAAAATAGGGTATACCTTCCTATTACTTTTTCTCCAAATTGAAGCCACCATGAGGAAGAGAACCCTTCAATTAGCCTACCCCTAATTTTAATCGAAATTTTATGAAGAAAACCCTGGGATTTGGCATGGGGAAATTGGTTGAAGTTGGGTTTCGATTTCGGTCGAAAAGAAATGAGGAAACGATCTGATCGAAATGAAGAGGAAGAAGAAAAGAAAAGGAAAAGGGAAAATTAACTATAGGCCCCTAAACACAATTTATCTTGGAGACAGCAGATCCATCCTTAAGGTATAATTCCTAAACACAATTTATGGTTTTCGCATGGATCCATGGCTAGGTTTCAATATTTTGTAATTTTTCCGCTGTGTATTCAATCTGTGTTTGCCATTGAAACCTAACGCCGTGAGCCTCTGGACTTCTGTGACATTTCTTGGAGGGGCCATGTCCAGTATGGCTTGAATCTTCTTAAGGTTCGCCTCAATGCCCTGCTAGCTGACCACGAATCCGAGAAATTTCCCCAGGGTGACGCCGAAGGTGTATTTGGAGGGGTTGAGGCTCTTGTTGTGGGACCTTAGGACTCCGAAGGCTTCCTCAAGATCAGCGATGTAGTCTTGCCCTCTGTAACTTTTGACGAGCATATCGTCTACATAAACTTCCATGTTCCGACCTATTTGCTCCTTAAAAACCCGATTGATGAGTCTTTGGTATGTAGCACGGACATTCTTCAGCCCGAAGGGTATGACCTAGTAACAGTATAGGCCATGGTCGATCATGAAGGCAATTTTGGGGATGTCAGGGGAGAATATTCTGATTTGGTTATAGCCTGAAATGGCATCCATGAAGCTCAGCAGTTCGTGACAAGAGGTCGCATCTATCAGGATGTTGATACTCGGGAGCGGGAATGAATCTTTGGGGTAGGCCTTGTTGAGGTCTGTGAAGTCTATGCAGATCCTCCACTTCCCGCTTGGTTTCTTCACCATCACTACATTGGCCAGCCATTCGAGATAGTTGACCTCCTGGATAAAACGAGCCGATATGAGCTTGTTTACTTCTTCTTTGGTCACCTGCTGCCTTTCAGGATCGAACTTGCGGTGCTTTTGCTGGACAGGCTTTGAATCCGAGTGGATGCTCTGCCTATGCATGATGAGGTCCTCTGAGATTCCGTGCATATCAGAGGGCATCCAGGCAAAGAGATCAAGATTCTACCTGATGCAGTCAGCAATGGCTAGTTTTAGGTTTGGGGCAAGAGACTGGCTCACTTGGAACCATTTAGATCTGTCCTCTTCAGAGAAGGGGATTTCTTCCAACTTGTCAACGGGCTCTGAGCCCAATGAGTTCCTGTCGGACAAATATTCGACCGCATCGAGGGGAAAAACCCTGCCTCCTACTACGGCCACGGCAGGAGTGAGTTGATTCCTGATTACCTCGGACCACGCCGATTCCATGGTCGGTATAGAATTTCATCGTCAAGTGGTATGCGGAGGGCACTACTTGAAGGGAATAGAGGTCGGGCCTGCCAAGGATCACATTAAATCCATGGCTTCTGTTTGGCTGTTTGTGGCTGTTCTGGCTGTGACATCGAGAGTAATGATTGTTTCGATCTTTACAGGAGTGCCTGAAAACCCATGCTGTGTATACCCCACTGGCTTCTGTCTTTCCTGAGAGAGTTTGAGTGCTTCGAATGCGGCAAGGAACAGGATGTTCACTGAGCTTCCATTGTCAATGAGGATACGAAGAACATCGTGTTTCACCATGTCGAGGCTGATTACCAGGGTGTCACAATGAGACATTCAGACACCTTCTAAGTCATTGTTGGAGAATGAGGCCGCCAGTCCTTGGTCCCTGGCGGGGTGGATGATCATGGACCGAGTTAACCTTCCCGCACGAAGGCCTTTCGGGAAGTGTTAGACTCTGTCCCCATGGGGATGCCGTGAACACAGTGAAGGATGGCTGCCCTCCCCCCCCCCCCCCCCCCCCCCCCCGGCCTTATCTAGCTCAGGTTCTGCCTTCGTACGCCTGCCGATCATTCGAGGAGGGGGCGAAGCTCGCTGGTTCCACAGATTAGTTCGAGTGAATTCCCTTATGTACCCCCTCTGGATGAAGGCCTTGATCTCGTCTTTGAGGGCCGGACAAGTATCAGTCTCGCGCTCGTGGTCCCAGTGAGATCGACAGTAAAATCTCCAGTCCATTTTCTTGTTGTTGTTGAGTCGAGGAGGATGGCAGACTATCCCCTTATCCTCGATCTCCATAAGGATATCCGACACTATGAGTGAGCAGAGTGAATTTTTCGAAGCAAGGGACCGGAGACGGTCGTTTCTAACTGAGTAGATCTTTCTGAGCCTTCTTCGTAGGCTCGGGACCATCAACCTTCCTCTTCCTCTTAGTAGGGACTTCTGTCAGACCTTTAGGGTGCATAGCCTCTTCGGCTCGAATGTACTTTTTGACTCTGTTGAGGAGGTCAGAAAAATCAATTGGAGGTTTCTTCGCTAAAGAGACATTCAATTGGCTGTGGCGAACATTATGCCAAAAGGCTGTGGATGCGACGCCAACGTCGAGAGAAGAGACTGCCTTAGCCTCGGCGGTGAACCTCCGCACAAAGTCCCGAAGGGGCTCCCCTTCCTTCTGTTTGAGGTCCAGAAGGGACACGCTTGTCTTCTCGACCTTGCGACTGGTCACAAAGTGAGCGAGAAAATTCACCTCAAACTGCTCGAATGAGAAGATTGAGTTGGGGGTAAGCTTTGAAAACCAGTCCCATGTCGGGCCACACAGAGTGGTAGAGAACGCTCGACAGAGAAGAGGATCCGAGGCGCTATGAATTATCATGAGAATTTTAAACCCCTCAATGTGATCAGCTGGATCACTTTCTCCGTCATGTCTCGAATTGAGGTGGCCTGAAATTCCTCGAAATTGGGGCATCGAAGATTCGAGCTGAAAATGGGGGTCCAGTAGGCTGGTGCCCCCGACTGGATTGGCCTCCACCCTTGCCGATCTGGGTGAGGCTATTCTCCATCTCTTGGATGCGCTTAAAGACGTCATCCCTTTTCGCCGGTCGGGTCGAGCCGTGCGACTTGCTACCCTAGTTTTTCCCTGCTGGAGGGGGTCATGGCATTGACCTTCAGCTCGGAAGCCTCCTCGGATGGCCTGGAGAACTTCGTTCCTGAACTCCTGAAACTCGGTCCTCGTGATGGGGACCTCTTCGAATTGGGTAGTCCGAGGTTGTTGATCTCTCGAGGAGTGGCTACGCCGTGGCTCCCGTCCCTGGGTCTGGTGTATTCTATAAGCCGGAGCCCAGTTGGAGGGGGCAGCTCCGCTCCTAGAGCGATCGAACTGCTTTCGGAGGTCGTCCTAAGGTTTTCGATGATTGATGACGTTCCAAAGATCAACATCCTAGCACCCGGGTTGCTATGCAGCCGAGCATGTAACGCTAGGACCTGGGCCCGATATCCTCAGGTCGGTGCGTTCAGGAACCCTGGGTGTCTGCATGACTGTGAATCAGGTGATGGGGGTCAGCATTCCTTCCTGCTGTGGCCGCCCTCTGGGGTTTGGGTGCCACAGATGGAAGAAGCAGTAGAAAGAGACTAGAAGCTAGTGTTGGATCTGTTTGTTTCCCATAGATGGAGCCAACCTGATACTGCTTGTTTGGTGGTGGGAGCAACATGCGTAAGTTCTTGTAATTTATAGAGGAAGAGACAGATCTCAGCTGCAGATCCGGTCTGAGTGAAGGATCTCTTGGGGAGCTGGAGAGGAGGTGCTGCTGGAAGTTAGCTGATTGGAACATTTGCGAGAGGCCTAGAAACACCAGGAAAGATCCTGGCGACAGGCCCTTTGACGATCTAGTCAGTCACTTGAAAAAAAACTATGACAGCTAGGGTTCAGGTGGAGAAAGAGTCTGATGTAAACTTAACCCTAAATAGAGAATTTTACGAAATTTAATGCATTAAATTTACCAACATGTAATGCAGATTACGTCAGAAATTAAAACTATTAATTGTTTGATGTATTTTCAAGATATAAAATAGTTTAACAAGCCCAATTAAATATTCAGTCTAATAATCAATAATTATATCCTAAACGTTCTAGCAAGTAAAATAGTCAATAATGATTCGTACCCTAATTAGCAAGTAGAAGCACCCACTTTCAATATTTGTACATGACATATAAATCAAATAATATATAGATATGATAAAGCAGTAACAAAAATATTTGAGAAGTGGAAAGAGTTTACCGGAATTGCAGATAGTGAGTAGTTGGCAGCGAAGATGGCTACGACACGATGACAATGGATGCGGTGACTGGCTGGGGGGTGTCGAACAGCACGAGGGGCCGTCGACTTTGGAAGGTGGCAGCGGCGACGACTGGCAACGGGGGTCACAGGGTGGTCGCACGACGGCCTATGCGATCGGAGATGGTAATCGCAGCGATGATAGAGGCGACGATGATTGGAGGGTGATGGGGGATCGACGGGGGCTTGGGCTTTGGGTGGAGAAAGAGTCTGTTGTAAACTTAACCCTAAATATAGAATTTCCAAGAAATTTAATGGATTAAATTTACCAACATGTAATGCAAATTACGTCAGAAATTAAAACTATTAATTAGTTTGATGGGGTTTCAAAATATGAAATAGTTTAACAAGCCCAATTAAATATTCAATCTAACAATCAATAATTATACCTAAACATTCTTAGCAAGTAAAATAGTCAATAACTATTGTACCCTAATTAGCAAGTAGAAGCACTTACTCTCAATATTTGTAGACGACAGATAAATCAAATAATATATAGAGATGATAAAGCAGTAACACAAATATTTTGGAAGTGAAAAGAGTTTACCAAGGTTGCAGATAGGGCGTAGTTGTCAGTGAAGATGGTTGCGGCACGACAACAATGGATGCGGTGACTGGCTGCGAGGGGCATCGAACAGCAAGAGGGGCCATCAACTTTGGAGGGTGGCATCAGCGGCGACTAGATGGGGGTCACAGGGTGGTCGCGCGACGGTCTGTGCGATCGGAGATGGTGATCACAGCGGAGACGGAGGCAATGGTGAATGGAAGGCGACGGGGGATTGACGGGGGCTTAGGCTTTGGGGATGAATTCGGATGTCGAGCGGGGAGGAGACGACGACGGGGTGGGGGGGAGGGGGTGTTGGGTTTCGAATTGAAGGAGAGGGGTGGTCGGAGTTGGTGATTGATAGGGTAGTGGTGGTGTGTCTGGGTGAGGGAGGAGGTCGACGGGGTGATAAAGAGAAGTGCTAGGGTTTGGGTTTGGATGCAGTGGAGAAGAAGAAGGAGAAGGGGGTTATGGTTGACTTTGAGTTGGATTTGGGGATTAGGATTTTGGGTTGAATTGATTTGTGGATTTGGGGTATAGTTTAGAGTTTCTCAGAAACCCTAAATTTTTATCTCAATGTCTCACACAAAAAGATGAATGAAGAGCAATAACTCATCATAGTAATTTTTTTAATATCAAGAATAGCTTATTTTCTCATTATTCTCAAGGCCTATATATAGGCTCAAAACAAATCATACAAATCTCAAAAATATTCTAATGCATAAAATAAAGGGTGCAAATCATAAAACTACTATATATGACTATAATTGTCAAAAACATATATGAGTACTAAAATAAGATACTAAACTAATGGAACATCCATCCTAGACGATATCTGCGCTGATAGAAATGCCTAAATCGTCTTGAACCAATGTAACCCCTGTTTTCCATTTTCTATATTTTTGGATGTATTTTTTTCTTTGTGTTTATTTATTCTCATTGTATCTCTTTTGAACCGTATTTTGGATCTTTATTTTCTATATATCCATTTATTTGAATTGTCGTCCCCTTATCTGATTTTCTTGATTCAATTGTTTGATATTATTTCATCTTTGTTTGATCGGGCCATTATTTTTTATCTACGTTATTTTAATTGTTCACATCCTATTTTATTGAGACATTCATTTTATTCTTAACTCATTTATTGGATCCTTTAATTTAAACCCAATTAAATCCTACCCTTTTAGCTTAATGGGTCTTAATACCCATGAACAATATACCCACACCCGTTAACCCCAAAACCTTAAACCTAACTTCATCATATATAACTCCAGACCCCCCCCCCCCCGCATTTACCCTTTCACCTCTAAACCCTAACAGCCGTCTCCCGACCCAGTCATCCCCTACATCCACTCCTGACTCTCCTCATCCCCGACATCAAGACAGTCCACAGCGCACCTCCCTGTGCGCTTTCCCGCTCTCCTACGTCGCCAACGAAGCCAGCCAGAGCGACGCAACCCCAGACCCCCTGCATTGCCTTGCCTCCTCCTTGTCGCGATCCCCATCGCAACACAACAACCCCCTTTCCTCTCCCTGTCTCCTCCTGCCTCGCGACGCAGCAGACAGCACCGACGCCCCCTTCCCTGTGCTGTCTCCCCCTCTGATGGCCGACAGCCAGCAGCAACATCGGCAGCAGCGACTCTGCCAGCCCCCGTGCATCGTCGCCTTCCCTCGACGTAGTGCACCCTGACTCCCCTTCTCTCTTTGTGTGCGTGTGTTATTCGCGGGTTCGTTCATCTTCTGTTCATTATGTTTGTGTTCGTGCCCCGGGAATCTGTTCCCATTATTCTTGTTCTTGCTCCGCTCTCATCGATGACTGTACGGCAAGTAACTTGTATTCTTTTTGTTGTGTAATATAAGTACTAAATACTGTCTGTAGTGTAGTTGTGTTCTAGAGACAATTCTTGTGCAAAGAGACAATTCCTGTGCAAAACCCCTGTTATAACTTGTCTCTTTGTGTTAATTTGCTCATAGTTAACTCATTACACACACGACATAAATTTAGACTTAGAGATAATAAATTCTTGTATACATGCATGTGTTCATGATTATGAGGTGTTGTATGATCTTGTATGCATGATGTGTTCGATGTAGTGTAACTCGTAGTAGACTTGTAAAATACCCTATACCATGTTGCTTGGACATCTAGTATACCCTATTTCATGTTTGGTTATGATTTGGATGTGTTTCATATGATCTAGTTGATTTTATGCTTGAAGAATATTTCAGTTTTTGTTGTTACTTGTTTTTTATCAGTATTTTAGACCTTATTAAGGTCAGTATATGAAAATTATTTATGAATATGAATTATAGAGAATTCTGTCTACTTTCCAACATTTTTGACAGATCTCAGTTTCGATTTGTGAGTTGCAAGATATTACTGTTTTACTACTGATATGTAGGAAAATTCCAGATTCGATTTTATATGAATTCTGTATGACTATTATTTTTCTACTAATGTTAAAGATAATATTTTGATCCAAATTTTGCTGAGTACAACTAGACATGATTGGGATTAACTCCTAATTTTTGTGGATTTAATTGATGACTTTTACAAACCATTCTATGCTTGCAAACAACTACTTTACTTGTAGAATTTTCATACAGTTCACTAAAGAAACATAATTTCGACCTGATTCTATTTGCTTTTTATAAAAACTTTGTAAATATGAATTGTAGCTTACTATATCTATTTTATCAATATTTTGACGGATCTGGATTTTGATTTATATTTTGTAAGATATTGCTATTTTAGTACTTCAGTGTTTATGATTCTATATTTACAAAACTATTGTATCTTGCTGCTTTCTGATTTTACTTGACTATTCTATCAATGTTGGAAAATTATGAAACTTCATTTTCTCATACTAAACATAATAGGGAATACCCCAGATTTTTCTTGGATTTAATCAGTAAGTTTTTATACGGTTTTCCTGTTTATGAATACAAACTTTTGATTTGTGGCTGAACATGTTTTCTGGATACAAATATATTTTGAGTCTTATTTTTGTGAAATACTATATAACTTATATATATTTGTTGGATTTGACCGAGAGTTTATTTTCCAGATTTTCTGATGGGTCCAGATTTTCATATTTGTGGCAACGAAAATTCCAAAATTTAGTGCAATACTGTCTTGCTGCCCTGAACTAGAATTTTCGTTGTTCTATCCTTTTATGAGTTTTCTTTCATTTATACATGTTTATCTTTCAATATGAACCTGTTACTTGTTCATGCCATGTTATTCTTGCCCTGTTTTATAACACATACATGTCTGTTTGATAATAATAACAAATAAAGTCGGGGTTAAGGGAAAGATCTAGTAGTGGAAAATATAGAAATGTGTACTTAGAAAGGGGGCTGTGTTTCCCACCTGATTATCTGTTATCTTTTGCCTGTGCTATGATTACCTGACATGTGTTTCTAAATATCTGTTATCTGATTCCTGACTACATACTTCCTACGGGAGGGTGTCCTCAGAAGGGAGCTCGTGTTTCCCACCTGTTACCTAACTACATACTTCCTAAGGGAGGGTGTACTTGGAGGGGACGTAGTCCTACCCGATGCATGATTACCTGTTACATGATACCTGTACCTGTTTACCTGATACTTGAGTACACGGTCCTATAGACTACACTATGAAATCTAAACGCAAACTTATTTGAATGTAGCAGCCATGTGGTAAAAACCTGGGACGCGTGAAGTACTACCTATATAGTAATAAATACATGACTTGACATGACATAATATCTGTTACATGCTTGTTACATGATTACTTGTACATGCTACTTGACACCTGTTACATGTTTACCTGCTTGCATGATACTTGACATTTGTTACATGTTACCCATACCCTGTTAGCATATAATGTTACTTGATTTTGTTTCCTGATTCATGTTAGTTATCCTGTTTTGTTGACATGCCTATTCCATGCTATGTTTGTTTCTATTGTTACTCCATATTTGTTTATCTTTTTCTGTACTTGTGCCTGCACAACAAGCGACCCGTAACTTGCATTGAAGGACGTTTTATTTTCTTTTTCCTCTTCCTGCAATTTATTAAATTGCAAATCATGGTGACCAGTTGCCTGATGGAGTAGGTGATCTGAGATTCTAGTCCTGGAGTTCTTGCTACTATTATTATTTACTGTTGCTTATTTTGAATAAATATATCTGCTACTTGGATTATTTTGTATTGGGGAATGTGACCCAGGATTATTAACTTGTTCAGATATGGTTTATTTGAGATTATTAAATTTTTTTTCAAGTAAATTTCTGTTGGTATATTGATTCATATATGCATGCGTGGTTGACTTCTCTTGCATCTTACTCTGATTATTCTTGTGGAATGTTGTAAAGATCCCCACAGCTTATGAATGATGAAAATCATTCGCTGGGCTTAGTCACGTATCTGTATTCCGAATCTTCTTTTTGGAAAGCGAGGCGTAACAACCGATGTCCTCATCATTCTCTCCAGGTGGGAGAGGGCTCAACCCAGTCGAGTCAAAATCAGTCCTCCTGTCATAGTGCTCCAAAAGGTCTGGATCCAAGCATTGGAGTTCTTCATGATATATCCAAGTATCCTCTGACTCCGGCTTGTTTTTCCATCTTACCAAATACCTATGAATACCACCATCTCTAGTAGAGATTATCTGATCATCTAAAATATTATTCAATTTTTCCGTCGGTGGGTAAGTAGTATCAGATAGTGGGGGTAATGTGGGAGTCTCACTAGTAGGCTGTAGGGTAGGCTTATCTATAAGAGGATTTCTAGGATTAAATTCTGGGCCTTCATGGGGTACTAGGTCCTCAATATTCAAAGTCTTACTTATGCCAAAACCTTCAGGAAGGTCAACGACATAGGCATTATAATTATGAAGAATTTTAAATGGGCCTGCAGCACGTGCATTTAATTTCTTAACGGATCCAGCTGGAAACCGTTCCTGACGAATTTGAACCATCACTTCGTCACCCATGTACATTAAAAGTTTTAAATCTAATATCTGCTCTTAGCTTATAGTTAAAATTATTCTCATTAATTTTCTTGGAAATTTCTCTATGCAAGTCATGAATACGGGATACAAATGTAGATGCAGACTCTGAGACTCGGTGATGTTCTAACATAGGAACAAGATCTATGAGTTGCCTAGGACGATAAATATGCACAACTTCATGTGGACTCATGCCAATGGTTCTATTCTTAGATGTGTTATAGGAAAATTCAGCAATCGTTAATTTTAAGTCCCAAGTTTCCAAGTTTTCTCCCACAAGAGTACGCAAGAGATTGCTAAGACTCCGATTGACAACCTCAGTCTGTGGGTGGAAGGCTGAAGAGAACTTCAATTTCATGCCCATCTTGTGCCATATGGTCTTCCAAAGTAACTCGTGAATTTCACATTCCTATTAAACACAATGGTTTTTTGTAACCCATGTAGCTTCACAATATTATCGAAGAAGATCTGAGCTACACGAGATGCATCGAATATTTTCAAACATGGGAGGAAGTGGGCCATTTTAAAAAAACGGTCCATGACTACAAGAATGGAATCATGTTTCTTTTGTGTTTTCGGTAAGCCTAACATGAAATCCATGCTGACATCTTTCCAAGGGCGACTGGGATAGGCAATGGAGCATACAGGCCTGTGTTCTATTTTTGTTGTTTGGCAAGTTGACACACCTATTAACAAGTCTTGCAACGTCTCTCTTTAGCTTAGGCCACTAAAACTTGTGTTGCACATCATCAATGGTCTTGCTATACACTAAGTGTCCAGCAAGGCCACCAGCGTGCAGTTCCCAAACAAGATACTCTCGTAGTGATGTACTAGGAATACAATGTTTGGAGCGATAGAAGAGATAATCATCTTTCAAGAAATAATCATCTATCACTCGAGTGATGCCATCTTTCAAGGAGGTGAAAATCTCGTGAAAATCTGGGCAAGAGGCATACTCATCTTCTAATCTCTCAAAACTAATATTGTCGCTGCACAATGTAGATAAAATCAGCTAAACAATGACTTAGCGTATCCACGACCTTATTATCAATCCCTTTTGTATGTCCAATGGTATACGAATATTCTTGTAGGAACTCTACCTATCGAGCATGTCTCAGGTTCAAATTTGTTGAGAATTAAGGAATCTTAAGGCCTCATGGTCTGAGAAAATGACGAATTCTTGTGGTAGGAGGTAATGCCACCAATAGCGGAGTGACTGAATTACAACATAAAATTCCTTGTCATGTGTGGAGTATTTTTGTTTTGCTTCATTGAGCTTTTCGCTAAAATAGGCAACATGATGACTATCTTGACTGAGGATTCCACCTATACCAATACCAGAAGCATCGCACGTTACTTCGAAGACTTTAGTGAAATCAGGCAACCTCATGACAGGTGTCTGAGTCATTCTTTTCTTGGTCGCTTCGAAGGTTCTTGTGGCTTCTTTCGACCAAACAAACTCAGCCTTCTTCAGAAAGTCGGTGATTGGAGCCATGATTGTGCTAAATCCTTGCACAAACCGACGATAGAAGGTGGTAATACCATGAAAACTCTACACATCATGAATATTACTGGGCTCAGGCCACTCAGTAATAGCTCGTATCTTTTCTAGGTCAGCGGATACTCCTCTGGCAGACACAGCTAATCTCAGAAAGATAGTCTGATCGGAGAGAAAGGTATATTTAGTAGGATTAGCATAAAGTTGTTTCTTCCTCAAAACACTGCAGATCTATCTTAAATGGTCAGGATGTTGCCCAACGGATCGGCTGTAAAAGAGAATATCATCAAAGTACACCACAAGGAACTTGCCCACAAAGGGATGGAGTACTTGCGTCATAATTCTCATAAACGTGCTTAGGGCATTCGTCATTCCAAACAGCATGACCATCCATTCGTACATGCCATTCTTCTTCTTGAAGGAGATCTTCCATTCATCACTAGGACAAACACATATTTGGTGGTGGCCACTTTTAAGATCAATCTTTGAAAAGATTGTGGCACCAGACATCATGTCCAACATGTCATCCAAACGGGGAATGGGAAACGGTACTTCACCGTGATCTTGTTATGGCACGGCTGTCCACACATATACATCAGATTCCATCTTTCTTTGGCATCAATAGAGCGGGAACCGCAAAAGGACTTAAGCTTTATCTGATAAAGCCCTTTACCAATAACTTATTAACTTGCCTTTTCAACTCAGCATGTTCTGTCGGATTCATCCGATAGTGTGGCAAGTTAGGAAGACTCTCTCCCAGAACTAGATCAATAGCATGTTGGATGTCACGCTGTGGGGGCAACTAGTTGGGGAGGTAAGCAGGAAACACAACTGCAAATTCCTGTAGGACATGAGTAGCTTGAGGTGGGATGAGTGACTTAGGATCTTTAGGGACTTATCTCGCTCTGAGTAGAAGAATTGTAGCTCCCTTTGTCAATTTCTTTCTTGAGTTCCTTTTCACCCATATGCGTTACTTCTGTGCCCTTTCTCAAAGAAGCTGGTGTTGTTTCAGCTGGACCAGTTCGTGGTCTCATAGGTATGAGCATTATTTTTAGTACGTCGTGCTGGAATACACATCGGTTGGATCGACCATATATGTAACACCCCGAATTCCAAAATACAACTGAATTCGAAGTTCCACATGATCTTTACACTTCTTTCGTACAATTTTACAAGGAAATAAAAATATTTCTTACATCAGAGTTACATTACACCTTTACATTATTACAGCGGAAGCAATTATACAGTAATTATAATTTGAATCAATCATTGAGCAGTATGTAAACTTCAATTTGTCAAGCATCTTTACCCTGCATATAAAACTATGGGCGCGTCAGTTCATTCAACTGACGAAATATTATACACGGCCATCCTCTCTATGCCGAAAATAGTATAACGATTCTCAATACTTAGCAAACCACAAACTTGTTCACAAACAAAGCTAAAGGGACTATCCTGTTGATGTCGTGTTGTGAATGTGCACTTAGTCCTTAATGCAATTCTTTGTATTACATGACACTAATGCGTACTTGTTCAGAGTCTATGCAGCCCATACTACATAGGTCCGAGGGCAAGCCCTTAACCATTCTTCATCTTGTAGGGTTCAATCCCTCGCCATGACTTAATCTACTACTATAACTACGGTAAGTATCCTAGATGTTTTATGACTTACGAACTAATGTCTAGGCACCCTGGAGGGAATCCCAATGCACTGACACATGACTCATCATGCAGGCATCCTGTGGTGATTCAGCTTCTACCATAAACATTACACCACCCGCAGTCGTCAAACACCCCACGAGCGTCGCCACCGGGATGATACTCTGGAGCATTATCCACGCCCTATCATGACGCATCATGGGACATCCTGTGAATACACGCACGCCGCCAATCCAATGGCCCTCATACTTAATGTTTTTCTCTTACTTTCATCACATCTCTACTATGTATCTAATCCTTAGTTCAATTGAATCATGAATAAAATCAATCCCTTAGGGTTAGCACTCCCACTATACCAGTCTTATTCATTTATTTCACATGGCCCAAACCTTGGTCTTTTCATCTCAAATATCATTTCCACAATTCTTTTATTGCCGGTATAAGGCCTAGCTACACCCTAGTTCTTAATTTCAGCTCATAATTACAACATCGAGCTTTTCATACTCATAAAGTCTTTTCATGATTAATCACAATTCAAATTTCATAAGCATAGTATTCATGTATCCACATCTTTCATAACTCATCACATTCGATATTTCAATTCCATACACAATTTATGCGAAAAATAATAAGTTTCAACTAGTAGTATTCAATAGTTCATTTATTCCACGAATCTCTTATTCTCATTTCAATCCGTACTAAAATCACGATTTATAAGTTCTATTAATCACACAAATCAAGGTTTTCGAAATTCCTCATTACTAATTCTCATTTTAAAACTCTAAAAAAATAACTCATTTATTTTTTCCTTTATTTCAAAAGACAATTTAATTTAAAAAAAGAAGTCATTTCTTGCAAATAGTCTCAATTTCTCAATTACGCTTTATCAAAAGTTACACAAAATTTTCTCATAAAGTCCAAATAATTTCAGTAATTTTTCCCCCTATTTTCCTTGAATTTTAATCTATTTTAAAACTCAAAATAATATTAAATTTTCAAAAAAAACATTTTTTAAACCCAAACCCCATCCGCATTCGAACCCACAACCAGCGGCCCAAACAACATCGCCTAAGACCACTGCGCCAAGTCACCGAAGCGATATGAAAGGGGTTATTGTCCCTATGTATCCACTTTCAGTACTTCGGATTTTAACCAAAAAAATAAAAACGAAAAGCTCCATTCTCAGTATCGAACCCGAGACCAATGACTAGGCCCCCGCTACTGTAGCGATTGGAACTCTTCCAACCAATTGGTCTAAGTGACCATATCGTTTTGAAAGGGATTTAATTAGGTTTGAATTAGCTCTCTGTTTATATCTATATTTCATGAATTCTCACAACAGTTTGTTTCTTTTTCCTCTCTTTTGAAAGCAAATTTTTCCAGAATTTATTATACATAAATCCACAGCAAACCAGTAATTTTGTAAATATTATTTACTTTATAAAACAAGTATTTTAATCCTAATTTGTGTTCCATGTCTATAATTTCGACATTGAGAACAATAGCACATTTCTTCAAAATTTAGAGTTAGGCTTCCACAAATCACTGCATTTTTTTTGGTTCTCTTTCTTATTGACATCCTACCATATTTTTAGAACACAAAAATCTCATCTTTCTACAAAATCTATTTTTTGTCAACTAATTACACATGATGCATTCAATCAATTGTTTGCAAATACAATTTTTTTATTTGCAAATACAATTTTTTTTTTCTTTATTATTATTTACCATAGCATTCATGTAGCACAACAACATGGAGATTTCTAACATATTAATTAACAATTATTCATTAGCAATCAATCCATCAACTATTCTCTAAATTACCACTCTACTTTTCAATTAAACAAGCATGGTTCCCATTTCTCACTAGTTGATTCATATAATTTCTTTAAAATCATACCTTGCATAATGTCTACTTCTAGAAGTACGAGAAACATCCACTTTCATTCATAATTAATTAATCTAGCAACCATTTTAACACACATCTACTAGATTATCAATTCCTCTCTAATTAGGCAAACATGAATTTAATTTCAACTAGTTGCTCTTTAATAATTGCTCAATTCATTCCTAGCATGATTTCTAATTTAGAAGCATGAGAAACACCCACCTCTTTGGAGAAAAACGAAATAAAAGCTCCTGGAGTCTCCTAGAATGCAAGAGAGTAGCCTTCTCCTCCTAGAATGTGTTGCAGAAGCTCTCCTTCTTGTTCCTTGGTGAAAATCCGATGCTCTCCTTGTGCTTGATGATGGGCCGGCGTCCTTGCTTGGGACACACAATTCTCACACTCACTGTTATACTCCCTAATATATTTCTCTCCTATATAATTTCTTCCTTTCAATTAATTTTTTGTGTAGTATGCATGAAGGTAGGGGGTATTTATACTAGTTCTAGGATGGATTGGAGGGTTAGGATTTCATTAGATGGTTGGAGATGGATGGCTAGGATAGGATGGGAAGTTGTAGCAACCACCCATAAACAAATAACCACCCATGCACACACACCCACTCTCCCATCTCTCTTTATGCATAACCCGGCCTCTAAGGTGTGCAAAGCACACTACGTGCATGCACGTGCTCTTCTAGTACCCCCCCTATTTGAAATTTATACATATTTAATTAATCAATTGTTCACCATTTGTGCCTACATGACAAGTTGTGACAATCTAAAGGATTAATTAAGTTTGTGGGCTTCACAAATAGTGGATTTAGGCTTATGGGCTAAATAATAAAATATTTAATTATTAAAGTGGGCTCAAAATAAGAAAACAATGTTTTAGGCTTTACAAAATAGGCTTTTTTTAGAAAAATAAAGGGAAAGAAAGAAATAATTGTTCATACTACAAAAAATGAAATTTTTATAAAAAAATAAATATACATACGAAATTTTGCATGTGCACAACACGTGAAAATAAACATTTTTATTAAAATGAAAGTTTAGGGTATTACAATATATGGTCACATCATGGTCGTATAACCAAGGCCTCCCTAAAATGACTTGACCCACATTCATTTTGAGCACATCATACTAAATTTGCTCTTTGTAAGCTTTGAAGTCCACAGGGATCAAATATCGATGTGTTACTTGGAGGGTTGTCGCATCAACCCAAGATACTTTTTATGGGTGTGGATGGAGTTCTTCTTTAAGTCTGGTCTTAGCTAAGACTGCAGAAGAGACAGCGTTGACGCAACTCACACTGTCAACAATCACCTTGCAGTTTTTACCACCTATGGTCGTAAAAGTGTGAAATATAGCAATGCACTTCCAATCATTTTATTCTTTTGGTTGGGACAAAGCACATCTGACTACATTCAAGTGAGGTGATTGGATCGATCGAATAAAGTGAAGATACTGGTCATCCTCTTCTTCATCGAAGTCATCGCTGTGATTAGGTTCATAGGAAAACTCATTATTGGAATCATCAGCGATGATAGCGGTACCCTATACTCTACTGATCATACTTGGACTGGAACAGTTGCCAGCAACATGACCGTATCCCTTACATTTATAGTACTTAGTGAGAGAATCAAGCTTAGAGTAGTCTTTTTCGGTGTTCATACCCTTATTGTCATTTTTAGGTGGATAGGAATTTGAATTAGGCTTGCTGTGGTAAGATTTATCGGGGTACTGAGAAGAGGAGGGCTTAGGCCTAGAGGAATCAGTGGAGGTCATTCTAGAGGAATGATCTCTCGAATCACTGGACTTATAGTGGAAACTTGCTTTAAGGAATCCATATCGAGGACAAGGGCATAAGCTGCTGCCAAGGAGTCCACGTTTCTTTGAATTAGCTCGTTCCTAAGATCGACTCATAATCTAGCTCTGAACCTAGAGAGGATTTATTTTTCACTCTCTTTGCCTAAAGCATTACACCGAATGAGGAAGTCATCGAACTTATCCACATACTCTTGGGTGGATTTGCTTCCCTGATAGAGTTGATTCCAAAAATCAAGAATTCGGGTGTGGAAAGATAGGGGCACATATCTCTCAGTGAGCTTCTTTTTCATGGCTTTTCAAGTGGCTATGGGTGCCAAGCCTCGGCCTCTGCGGGCGTCTTCAAGATTGTTCCAGTGTTGTTGAGCTTTCCCAGTCAATTTCATGGTGGCAAATTTGACCTTCAGGGCTTCGCTCATGTCAAACCACACAAAGTAGTGAACACAGATCCAATCAAGATAAGCTTGGGGTTCCATACGGCCTTCAAAGTGGGGAACATCAGCCTTAACATTCTTTTGTATTGCTCGCCAGGGTCACAATCTTGACGTCGGCCGTCACGATCATTCCCTTAAGGGATCTGACGATGAACCTCATGGGCAACATTTTGATTCAATTCCACTTGCTCAAGCCTCTGATTGATATTACCAAGAGTTGCTTGAATGGCTGCTAGGGTAGTGGAAATATCAGAGTTGTCCATCTCAGTTCGAGGAGGAGCTCGCGAAAGTCTAGAGTTCCTAATTGGGTGGTTTAGGAGGGACAAGAAAGGCTCTTCGGAATTTGCGATGGTGCTGAGAAGACGCATTCACCAACGGTGGAAAACTAGGGATCGTGGTGACGTGTGTTTGCTGAAATTTTGGGAAACATGTCCTAATGCACTTAAATTTTTTTTCTATAATAAATTTGAAATGATCTAAAAAAAGAAAGAAAAATAGAAGACTCTAAAATGATCCTAAATGAATGCAATAAAGGATGCCTAATGATGCAAGAACTATGATTTTAAGAACCTTCGCTCTGATACCAAAATGATGTAAACTTAACACTAAATAGAGAATTTTCAAGAAATTTAATGGATTAAATTTACCAACATGTAATGCAGATTACACCAGAAATTAAAATTGTTAATTGGTTTGATGGATTTTCAAGATATGAAATAGTTTAACAAGCCCAATTAAATATCTAACAAATAACAATTATACCTAAACGTTCTTAGCAAGTAAAATAGTCAATAAAGATTCCTCCCCTAATTAGCAAGTAGAAGCACCCTCTCTCAATATTTGTAGACGACATATAAATCAAATAATATTTTAGAGATGATAAAGCAATAATACAAATATTTGAGAAGTGGAAAGAGTTTACCGGGGTTGCAGATGGGAGTAGATGGTAGTGAAGATGGCTGCGACACGGCAACTGGCTGCGAGGGGTGTCAAACAAAGCAAGAGGGGTCGTCGACTTTGGAGGGTGGCAGTGGCAGCGACTGGCGATGGGGGTCACAGGGTGGTCGCGCGACGGCCTGTGCGATCGAAGATGGTGATCACAGCGGAGACGACTGGCGACGGGGGTCACAAGGTGGTCGCGCGATGACCTGTGCAATCGAAGATGGTGATTGCAGCGGAGACAGAGGCAATAATGACTGGAGGGCGATGGGGGATCGACGGGGGCGGGGGCTTCAGGGATGGGTTCGGAAGTCGAGCGAGGAGGAGATGGCGATTGGGGGGGGGGGTGTTGTTGGGTTTTGAATTGAAGGAGGAGGGATGGTCGGAGTTGGTGGTTGACGGGGTAGTGGTGGTGTGTCTGGGTGAGGGAGGAGGTCGACGGGGTGATAAAAAGATGATTTAGGGTTTGGGTTTGGATGTAGTGTAGAAGAAGGAGTAGGGGGTTAGGGTTGACTTTGAGTTGGATTTGGAGATTAGGGTTTTGGGTTGAATTAATTTGGGGTATACTTTAGAGCTTCTTACAAACCCTAAATTTTTATCTCAATGTCTCACACAAAAAGATGAATGCAGAGCAGTAACTTAACACAGTAAATTTTTTAATATCAAGAATAGCATACTTTCTCATTATTCTCAAAGCCTATATGTAGGCTCAAAATAAATTTTGATACAAATCTAAAAAATATTCTAATGCATAAAATAAAGGGTGCAAATCGTGAAACTACTACATATGTCTATAATTGTCAAAAACAAATATGAGTACTGAAATAAAATAATAAACTAATAGAACAACCATCCTAGACGATGGCTGCGCTAATAGAAACGCTTGAATTGTCTTGAACCGATGTCCTCATCAGAGTCATTACCTGCAGAAAGGGGGATAGGTCTAGTATTTATAGGCAGAGAGAATGGGATCCCTAATCTTAATGGGTCGGGTTGACCCATTTCTCTGTGAGCCTGAACTAGCAGAAGGCCCACTGGATCCTCCGGCCTGATGATCAGCAATGAGCGAATTTTGAGGGGATCAGACGGCTCTAATCGGGCTAGATTATTTACCCACATAAGTTATCATATTTGTTGTATGTATCTAGACCATTTCCTTCGTCATATTATGACTTTTAAAATCACTATTGATAGCTTCAACCCAATTTTGTTTAGGTCTACCCCATTCTTTTTGCTCCCCTAACTATTATCCTATTGATTTTCTTAATTGAGGCTGTAATCATCTTTGTTGTATGTATCCAGACCATTTCCTTCGTCATATTATGACTTTTCAAATCTCTATTGATAGCTTCAACCGAAGTTTGTTTAGGTCTATGGTCTACCCCATTCTTTTTGCTCCTCTAACTACTATCATATT
Source organism: Hemerocallis citrina (assembly GCA_017893485.1). Lineage (NCBI taxonomy): Eukaryota > Viridiplantae > Streptophyta > Magnoliopsida > Asparagales > Asphodelaceae > Hemerocallis > Hemerocallis citrina. Next base: position 94,121,151 of record CM030368.1, on the reverse strand, counting down.
GATTTTCTTAAATGGTGTGGTTATCATCTTTGTTGTATGTATCCAGACCATATCAATCGGTTCTCTGCATTGTATGTGTCCAAACCATCTTATCTCCCTAGTGTATTTCATCTTGGATAGATGCAATGTCTACTTTTTTCATATGCATTCATTTCTTTTTTTGACTTTTGACGGTGTTTCCATTATTCCACCTTAGCACCCTCATATCAGCTAAACTCATTTTTTGTGCATCTCTTTGCAGCCATTTCTGTGTGTGTGTGTGTGGCTCTTTCATCAAAGATAAGCGAAAGGAAATATCCTACATCCAATGTATAATGTAGTTTGGAAAAGTGGATTATGACTAAACTTGAAATATGGAAATTTTTGTTGTATGGTGGATGAGGTTCACTGTGGTTTAAAAAAGATGATATTCAATATGAATTCCCTTCTACTTATCTTAGGAACCTTGAAAAGCTTCCTCTTATGTGAAAAAGATGTAAATACTAAATAGCTTCACATGTGTACTACTTATAATGTAGATTGTTAGTAGGAGACGTACCTGTGCCAATAATGGCTCAAATTTGGAGTTTGCTTAGTTATCAGTTTCTTTTATTGTGGGCTTTTGTAGGGAAAAGAATATGGGAGATGCATAGCAGCAAAGGTTCCCAAAATTGAACGTGATATGTGTTCAAAAGAATTCCTTGCACTACGAGTATGCATGTAGAAAACGGTATCCTTCTTAATTTGATTGCCTTATACTGACTTTATGTATACCTTCTGTCGTTAATTCTAAGTCTCTAACATTCTTTTTTAACCACATATGTCTTTTGATCTGAAAGATAAAAAACGTGTAAGGTGATAGAAGGCATTGTAAACATAATTCGGGTCTCTCATATCCTAAAGGTCTGTTAGATATAGGTTTGATGAATGTTAATGAAATTTTTTATTGATGGCTTAGCATACATATTGCATCAGCTCCTAATAGCCAATTTCTTTTTCTCCATATTTCTTGTTGCAGATATTATTAAGAAACTGTGTAATAGACTAAGTTCCTGCTGAAGCTGAAATTCAAGAAATAGAAAATGCTTAGAAATTCATTTAGCGATCAGCCCCGCATGGGTTTAAGTGGTTCGGGTGCTTTCTCTGATACGAAGTAATCAAAGCTCAGGCTCTTTAGCAGCCAATTACAGACTAAATCCTTTATTGATTTGATAAAAATCTAGAAGAAGATGAATTGAGTGGTTCGGGTGCTCTCTCTGATACGAAGTAATCAAAGCTCAGGCTCTTCAGCAGCCAATTATAGACTAATTCCTTTATTGTTTTGATAACAATCCACAAGAATTTAGTGTTAAGAAGAAGATGAATTGGGGAAGAACGAGGAAGAATCTTGAGAAAAAGCCAAACAAGTTTGTTACAATTCTTGTATGTTCATTCTCTCTATTTTTTTTACCCTATTTATACAATCAGTTTTCCCTCACTCAATCTCTACTGTTCATTTGGCTATGTCCATTTCTTAGCCCGTGCGTAACCCGTGCTTCAATTCCCCAGTACGAAGTCCTTCAGGTATGCAGGTTGAGCTCTGTTTCTCTTCAATCTTGAGCTAATTGTTGCTCCACCTATCGATGTATCAGTTTGTGCACATTTCACAGCGCCAGCTTCATCCTGCTCTGCTTCATCTTCAGCCATCCCCGGTGTTAGGTTTCAATGGAAAACAGAGATTGAATACACAGCGAAAAAATTACAAAAATTATTGAAACCTGGCCATGGATCCATGCGAAAACCATAAATCGTGTTTAGGAATTATACCTTATGGATGGATCTGCTGTCTCCAAGATATGTCAATCACATCACTGCAATATTGCGGTGCCTCTAAGGTATCCACATGAACGGATCAAAACTAAGTTTTCCTCACGCTGCGGTGCTAGTTGCTGGATGGGGTTGTTCCTCACAATCTTTCTCTCACAATTTCTGTGACGGTTAGGGTTTTCTCGTATATCTCTTGTCCACAGATATGTATCATATATATAGCTGCAGAAAATTAACCTTAAGAGAGTAATGAGGTCGTCGGGCTCACAATCCGACCTGTGTCAGATTCGTGTGTGAGCCTCTGAACTTTAGTCAGCCAATTTAATTTAATTAAATATCCAACCAATGTCAGGAGTCCGAGTCTTACATGGATTCCTAATTAAATTCATCTTATGAATTTAAATCCCAATTTTGATCAATTCTAAGTGTGTGACCCTGTAAGTTCTTGTTACGTTGAGAATAATACTAAAATCATATTATAGTATTACAAACAGTGAGCGGTATCTAGCAATACATCACTTCTACACAAGTAACGGGAATATCAGTGATTAGACATAACCTATCCGTGACCAATTTTACCATGTAGTCTAGTCCCTTTGTCCTGATATCTTAAATGACCACAAGGCATAGAGTGTGTCATCCTTGTATAGTTCAATCCTTGGTTTCTTGATGTCCGAGTAGACTTACTAAAACAAGTGAGCTCAATATCTCATATTGACTCATTTGAGTACGGCCATGCATTTTGCAATCTCACTCAATCAAGGTGCCCGTAGATATCACTTTTGTTATGTAAGAGGGACAAATCCTATCTAAGTCACTCACATCCCTTCGCATGATTTGTACTATATCCAATAGTCAACTTTATAATCACCTTATTACAGGTAACGTTTGACGACATTAAAATATATAACTTCTCATGTAGGGAACCGTGATGACTTCAAGTTAAAGGACTACATATATCATGGTCACTTGTGAGAACCGCTTATGACACTCACGTAATGATCCATGCAGCGTTCTCATGGTGGGTCAGTCTAGTACATTATTACTCTAACATGTACCCATGTGAAGAATTGATATCTCATATCCATGATCCGTGAGATATGGTCATCAATCTACGCACATACTAGTCTCTATGCATTATTGTTGTCCTAATTCACAATAACACTTGACTAGGGACATTTAAGAATAATGTTCTGATTATAACCAATAGGATCTCACAATCAAGTCATGTACTTGATATCCCATGGTATTGAATCTACTATTCTAAGGACTTTATTATGCTCATTTAATCACAATAAACAACACAATAAATGAAATGCCTTATATATGAAATAAATGTTATAATGCAATGTCAACTAGTAATGTCAATACACAACTAGCCTCTAGGGCATACACCAACACTCGGCGTATTCGCATCATTACCATCCCCTTAATGAAAGAACCTTGCTCTCAAGGTTCAATTGGGGAAAAGAGTTCATGATCACTACTGCATTCTCCCAACTATCTTCCTCTGCATCCAACCCTTCCCATCTTATCAGCAATTGTTCTTCATTTACAGGTCCTTTCTTAATTGTCCTTCTCCTAAGAACTGCACTTGGCTAAAAATACACTCCATAGTCTCCTTGGACTGCAGGTATATCTGAAGTCAATCCTTGAGGAACTTCACCATAAAATTTCTTCAAAAGGGATACATGAAACCTAGGGTGGATTTTTGCATCTGCAAGTAATTGCAGCTCATATGCTACCTTGCCTATTCTATTTATGACTTGGTAAGGTCCATAATACCTCTTTGCTAGCTTTTGCCAGTTTCTCTGCTCCACAGATTGTTGGCGATAGGCTTGAAACTTTACATACTCCAAATCACCTTCTTTGAACTCTTTTTCACTTCGATGTGCATATGTTTTATTCTTCATCCTTATTTGTGCCTGAAGAAGATTATGCTTTAACTTGCGCAGTATCTCATGTCTTAAACTCAGATCTAAGTCCACTGCAGCATTGGATGCACACCTAGGTACATAATCAGGTAGCTTTGGAGCCTTTCTTCCATACATAACTTCAAAAGGACTCATGCCTACCGAAGAGTGCCAGGAAGTATTGTACTAATACTTTGCTAGTGGTAAAAACTTCACCCATCTCTTTGGTTCCTCATGGACAAATATTCTAAAATACCGTTTAATGCGTCTATTCACTACTTGAGATTGGCCATCTGTTTGTGGGTGGTAGGATGTGCTCGTCTTCAAGCTTGTGCCCTGCATTTTGAACAACTCTGTCCAAAAATTGCTCAGAAATATGGGATCGCTATCTGAGACTATGGACTTCGGTATCCCATGAAGTTTTACTATATATGTAACAAAAGCTTCTACTACCTTGACTGCAGTGAAATTATGAACAAGTGGAACAAAATGAATGCCTTTTGATAGCATATCCACAACCACCATAATGGCTATCTTTCCTTGAGAATTTGGCAACCCGATAACAAAATCCATTGGCAATTCTTCCCATATTTGATCAGGTATAGGCAGTGGCTGCAATAGGCCCCCTGGTTTTGTAGATTCATACTTGGTCTCTTGACAAACCTTGCACTGCTTGATAAAGTCATATATATCTTTGTGCATATTCTTCTAATAAAAAGACTCTCACCCTTGTTATGGTCTTTACAACTCCTGCATGACCCCTAATTGGAGTCAAGTGCCGCTCAAATAAAATTTCTACATGTAGTGCTTTAGGCACTAAAATTCTTCCTTTATACCACAATAATTCTTCACTCAACAACCTGAGAGGTTTGGCAGCTGGATTGAGTCTGAGTTCCTCAATAATTGTACTACATTCACCATCCTTTAAGAGCTCCTCTCTGAGTCTATCCAATATCATAAGCCTTGTCTTGGATACTGCGGTCTCCATCTGCTTATACTCAGGTTCATGCACCCTTGATAGGTCATCTGTAGCTGAGTTAAGTCTTCTAGGCTTGTAAAAGATTTTAAAATCATACCCCGCCAATTTAGAAATCGATTTTTGTTGCTCAGGTGTCTGTATCACTTGACTCACCATATGATGAATACTTTGTTGATCAGTGTGAATAATAAACTCCCTCCCCAACAAATATTGTCTCCACTTCTTAATGGCTTCTGTTATTGCATGCATCTCCTGCACGTAAGTAGATGCTGCTTGCATTCTTGGATTCATCTTCTTGCTAAAGAAAGCTAAAGGATGGCCATCTTGCTGTAAAACTGCTCCAATTCCTTTACCCGAAGCATTAGTTTCCACAATAAATTGTTTTGAAAAAAATCAAGCAGAGACAACACTAGAGTATGCTACATTGCATATTTGAGACTCTGGAAGGCCTTCTCTGCCTCCTCAGACCATACAAAGGCATCTTTTTGTAGTAAATCACTAAGTGCAGCTGCGATAGATGCATACCCCTTCACAAATCTTCTATAATACCCAGTTAATCCCAAATATGCTTTCAAAAGCTTTACATTCTGTGGACGAGGCCACTCCTGCACAACTTTTATCTTTGTATCAGATGCCTTAATCCCCTCTATTGAAATATCATGTCCCAAATACTCTATAGATTGCCTCCCAAATGCACACTTACTCTTCTTCACATAAAGCAAATTTTGCTCCAATATTCCCCAAACCACTGACAAATGGTGCAAATGCGAATCCCAGTCTCTACCATATATCAATATCATCGAAGAAAACCAGCAGAAATTTTCTCAGAAAAGGCTTGAATATTGCAATCATCGCAGCTTGAATGTAAAGGGTGCGTTTGTAAGGCCGAAAGGCATAACTAAAAACTCATAATGTCCCTCATGAGTTCTAAATGCAATTTTTTTCACATCAGCAGCTTGAACTCTGATTTGGTGGTAACCAGCCCTTAGACCAAGCTTGGTGAAGTATTGAGCCCCATACAACTCATCAAACAACTCTTCTGCAGTAGGTATCGGGAATTTATCCATTATTGTAACCTCTGTGACTCATTTTTGTATTTCATTTGTATTTGATTAAATTCCTGGTTATTTTATTTTATTGCTGATTATATCTCTTTTTGTCCCTTTTTAATTGTATGTTGTTGTTCTCCTTATAATTCATCTCTTGCTTTGATTCAGTCCATAATTCTCTATTTGATTGATCTACATGTTGTTCTTGTCCTTGTGTTTTGTCTAAACCTAATTCATGGGCTATTTGTCTCATATTGGAATCTTTTCTTCCTATTGGATACTACCCAATTACCAAACCCGCTTTGACTTTATATAACCCCACTAAACACCCTAACCCTAATTACCAAACCCTGATCATCTCTCTCTCCCTAACAGCCGTCACCCTACCCTCTCTCCCGATCTCCCTTCTACTATACCCCCCCCCCCGCCCCTTCGCCAGTCACCCACGAGCTCGCCGAAAGCCCCTTCTTATCATCGTCCCGATCCTCGTGCTCCCCTTAACACGCTGACACCCTGCTCCTCTCCCTGTCCTCGCCTTATCCTGGTCTCCATTTTCTTCTTCATCTACTGTTGCTGTTGCTGTCGCTGTGATCGACCGCTGTCCCTAGAGTCACCGCTGCCCAAGCCGTCCCTGTCCCCGCTCGAGCCTACAGCACCGCGATCCCCCCTCCTGTCTTCGCCTTGCTGTGTCGTGCTGCTGACGACCCCCTTGCTGTCGACGTCTTGCTGTTGCTATCGTGTGTGCGTGTGAGACACGTACTCCGCTCGTATTTTGAATGGTGTTGATTCTTGCTCTTGTTCGTGCTGTTCGGTGTTGTGTTCGTTGTTCGGGATCCGTTCCTGTTATTCTTCCTTTATCTTCATCTTCGTCGTCGTTTTCAGGCAAGTAGCTTGTATGTAATTTTTGTCATACAAGTTAAATACCGTAAGTAGTCTTGCATGCATTTGTTTTGTACCTTCATGATGATCATGTATATTTGTTAGTTGATTCGTTCCTTCATCTCTTGATCATGAGTAGTTCACAATAGTTGTCGACCATTGCATGAAAACAAATTAAATTAGATGGACATCTTGATTGTATGCTTGTTTGCGACACACCGTATGTTATAGATAATTTGTACTTGGATGCTTGTTAGGTATATTATCTCATTTTAAACTGTTTATACACATGCCATACTTATTTGAGTAACCTATATGCCATGCTTTGTATGACATCTTAGGTTGGATCGTTTGTAATTAAACTATTCGATGAATTGCATAAAAGAACTTTTGTTTTTACTGCTGCCCTATTTTAGTACAGTAATTTCGACCCTGTTAACTTCAGTAAAATAAATAAATTTGTGAACATGATTTGTAGGCTTTGTTTTCTAGTTTTCAAAACTTTAGACAGATCTGAATTTCGATTTTCGATGCTTGAGTTATTGCTGTTTTACTACAGTCGTATCGTATATTCCAGATTCTGAACTATGTGATTGCTGTATGAATTATTATTTTAAAACTGATATTAAAAGTAGAATTTGAACTTTATATTTTGCTAGGTATGTTTAAACATGACTGGGATCAATCCCTAATTTTTGTGGAATTATTTAATGACTTTTGTATCTCATTTCTTGCTTATGAAACCAATCGATATATTTCCAAACTGCATGTTGTTCAATAAAGAAGTACGTTTTCAACCTGATTCTATTCATTTTTGAAGAAAACTTTGTGAATATTAATTGTATCCTGATTTATCTATTTTATCACCCTTTTGATGGATCTGGATTTTGAATTTTATTTTGAATATTATCTCTGTTTTGGTACTGCTGTGTCTGAACTTTCAGAATTGAAATTTTGTTGTATTACTCTGTTTTCCCAATTATATTGACTATACTATCTGTAGTATAATTTCATGATATTTTATATGTTGAGACTAGATATGCTAGGAAATCTCCTGGATTTTTCTCAGATTTGATTATGATGTTTTTAAACCCTTTCCATGCTTATAAACATGATTTTGCATTTTCTGGCTGAACATAAATTCTTTATTAACTGCTGTTTTCAACCCTATTTCTGTGCCTGATGTATGACTTGTATATATGCGCTGAATTCGGCATAGAGTCTAGTTTTCATATTTTCTGACGGATCTAGATTTGCAGTTCTATAGCAACGGAAATCTCAGATTTGGTGCAGTAGTGTCTTGCTGTCCAGAACTGAAGTTTCATTGTTTTGACTGTTATAAGTTGTTTTTGTCGCCCGTTTGTGTTCCTATTCCTCTTAGACTTGTCCTTTGTTCTTACCATGTCTTTAGCTCTGTTTGTGTTCATTCACATCTGTTTAATAATAATGAAAACTAATTAAGCCAGGGTTTTAAGGGAAATATCCAGTAGTGGACAATATAGAAATGTGTATTCAGACAGGAACTCGTTTCCCAATTGTTTACTGTGGTACCCACTGTTTTTCTCTAGATGCATGAGGGCATGATCCATGACACCATTACTGTTTGCTATTACTGTTACTGTTACTGTTTATCTGAATATACGGCCCTATAGGTTCCACCACAAAATCTTAAATCGAAACTGTTTGATGTAGCAACCACGTGGTATAATTGGGACACATGAAGTGCTACCTAGATAGTAATGAACAATAGACATAAGAACAACTATTTCACTATCACATCTTGTTATTGTTACTGTTGACTTCACTGTTACTGTTATACTCTTTACTGTTTACCCACTGTTTACTGTTATTCGTAGACTATCATCCTTTGTTGCTTTTCCTCCATGTCAGTACTTCCTGTTTTTGTATTATTTTTCCCCTTTCCTTTTACTGCTTGTACTACTTGCGGCCCGGAACTTGCAACTAACGGACATCATGTTTTCCTGTCTTCCTATTTTCCTCGTAATTGTCATACGAGCAGGTTTTGGTGATCGCTTTGCTACTGGAGTTGGTGAGCAAAAGTTTTGAGCTGCACATTGGACAATTTTGCTTAATGTTTTGTTTTGAAATATCATATTCATATTTTTGTATTGAGACTTGTATTTGGGCTTGTAGTCGCAGAATATTGTTTTGTTTCAGATCTCGTATTTGTTTGGAATATTCATTATCGTTGCAAATAAACACTGTTGATTTATAATTGTTTATGCATGATGGTTGTGTATATTGTTGTATTTACTGTTGTGCTGAGTCAAGTAGATCCGTACAGCTTATGGATGGTGAAAACTATTTACTGGGCTTAGTCACGTACCGTATTCCGTATTCCTTTTGGGAAGCGGGGCGTGACATTTATAGTCATGGAATTCAATGCTCTATAATCTACACAAAATCACCACGTTCCATCCTTCTTTTTGACCAACAGAACTGGGGAAGAAAAGGGGCTCTTGCTGTGCCTTATGATACCCTATTCCATCATTTTAGTTACCTATCTCTCTATCTTCTCCTTTTGGAAGTGGGGGTATTTATATGGCCTGAAATTTATAAGTGCATCCCCAGGAAGTAAGTGAATTGGATGATCGCAATCTCTGGTGGGAGGAAGGCCTATAACTTCATCAAATAGAGATGCATGCTGTTGGATTAACTTCTCAACATCACTATGAATTAACTGATCTCTTTCTTCTTCTTGCAGTACCAAATGATAATATTACCCTATAGAGTCAGTGTGTACTTCCCTTCTTAATGCTGTTAGTTGCATTTGCTGTGGACTCTGCTCATCCCCTCCCTGCAGCTTCACCATTTGCTGATTATAAGTGAATTCCTTAGTCATGTCTGTGTAATCAAACACCACTTTACCAAGTAATTTCAACCATTGCACCCCTAAAACAATATCAGATACATATATGGGCAGTACATATAAATCAATTAGGAATGAATAGCCTTGTATCATTACAGGTAACCCATTACACATCCTTTCACACTGCAGAATCTGACCATTTCCTACTCTCACATTGAAATTAGTTAAAGGCTGCACAAGTATGTTCAAAAACTAAACTAATCTTGCGTGAATGAAGTTTTTGGTACTCCCAGAATCAATAAAAATTTGCACAGGGGTTGAAGCAATAAGGCCTGGGACTCGTAAGGTTCTTAATGAGTCTTGACCTGCAATAGCTTGAAATGAGATTTCGGGTGCACTTGTATCATTCCCTACACTACTATTCTGAGTATAACGATCTGCTTGGCAATCCTGCTCTGTCAACTGATCATTCTGCTCATCTTCATCTAATAACAACATGAGAAACTGCTTTTTACATCGATGACCTAGTATGTATTTCTCATCGCAATTGAAACACAATCCATTCTCCTTTCTCATAGCCCATTCAGCTGGGGGAATTCTTCTAACAGCTAGCTTTGAAGATGTTGGGGTTGAAAAGAAATTTGTACGTGTACTACACAGCTTTGAAATGGTGGGTGTCCGTTACATCAGTTTTTGGAACCAAGGCATTCATATTTAAAGTCATTTTCAGTTTTAAGATGAATGGATGGAAGGCAATTTTTTTGGGAGGGGAAGTTGGTTCGGTTTTTGAACCGAACCCCAATCTCTACTATAAATACAAGCCATCCCAAAGAGTTTTGAGACCACCGAAAACCAAGTGTGACTACTCCAAGCAAGAGAGATTGTTGGTGACTGTTTTCTTTGTGTGAGAGAGATTTTGAGAGCTTCTAAACGCATTTGAGAGGGAGATAGTTTATCCCTTATTTGTAGTCTTCTCTGGTGATAGTGAAGCAGTTGTTTGTTGTTCTATGGACGTAGGATAATACTCCGAACCACGTAAATCTTGTGCCTTGTGATTGTGATTGTAGTGTGCTGTGTGATTGTGTTTTGTCTATCTCTTTTCAGATCGTCTATTCCTCTGCGTGTGCGTTAGTCTTTTTGGAAGAGTGTGAGCACAACAATTGGTATCAGAGCTTTTGGTGGAGATCTTGATTTGAGATAGAAATGGCTGGAACCGAGCCTGGAAATTCGAGCACTAAAGCGGCTCCGGTGGTGACCGTCCATAGCACGAAGATCGATGTTGCAAAATTAGATAGTGTAATCAACTTTGGCATGTGGATGTGTGAGATGAGGGATGCTTTCAACGCACAGAATCTAGAGGAAACTCTGGAATCGGAGGAACCTCCAAAAGAAGTCAAAGAATTTGATTGGAAGAAGATGAATCATTCTGCATGCAGTGTCATTCGGTCTTGTCTGACACATCAAGTACCTTGTGATGAATGAGATATTGGCGAAGAAGTTATGGGACACGCTAGGCAACAAGTACCTGACCAAGACTGTCATAGTTGTCTTCATCTGAAGCGAAGGCTTTACGCATTACGTGTGAGGAGGGGTGCTTCTATCGGTGAGCACCTAAACACTTTTACTAAGCTTCTTGCTGATTTGTTGAATGTCGATGTGAAGGTGGAAGATGAGGATAAGGCAATGATACTAATGAATTCGTTGCCGGAAGAGTACGATGTCTGGTGTGATTCCTTCATCACTGGAAAAGCATCAGTCAAATACGAAGAAATGACCGCGACGTTGATTAGTCACGATCATAGAAGGAGAGATCGAAGTTTCTCCACCGAAGACTCAACCTCAGATGTATTGGCAGCAAGAGGAAGATCTCAGAGGCGAAGTAAATCCGACAATAGAGGGAAGTCCCGCTTAAAGTCAAGAGGTCATTACCATGTCACAAAAGAGTGCGCATTCTGTTGTGAGAAGGGGCACTGGAAGAAAGATTGTAAGAAGCTGAAACAGAAGGCCAACGAGCAGAAGCCTTCCGAAGCCAGCATTGCAAAGACGGAGGAAATTACGGATTCAGATTTTTCTCTTTCAATTTCATCAATGGTATGTTATTCTAACTCATCGGAGTGGATTTTGGATACGGGTGCTACTTATCATATATGTCCCGAAAGGGATTAGTTTTCTAGTTTTGAGGAGTTGGATACTGGTGTGGTATTGATGGAAAATGACCATGCATGTCGCACACTTGGGATTGGTACCATTCATATGAAGATGTTTGATGGAATAGTTAGAGAGCTTAAAGACGTTAGTTATGTTCCTACAATGAAGAAGAACCTTGATCTCAGTCGGCTCTTTGGAATCTAAGGGTTTCAGAGTTATCATTGAGGATGGAGGACTTAAGGTACTCAGTGGTGCAATGGTTATCATGAAGGGCTTACGACAGAGAAACTTATACTACTTGAAAGGTAGTACTGTTTCAGGAGATGCTGTAGCTACTTCAGCTTATGCAGTTGATACAACGAGATTATGCATATGCGACTGGGACACACTAGTGAGAAGGCCTAACATTCTTTTGTTAGACATGGTCTTCTCAACGGTGCATCAGCCTGCAAGTTAGACTTTGTGAACATTGTGTTTTAGGCAAGCAGGCGAGAGTCCAATTTGGCACTGCTATTCACTATAAAAAGGGTATTCTTGATTATGTTCCATAGATGTCTGGGGTCCTACTCAGATAGCATCAAATGGAGGTAACTGATATTTTGTTTCTTTTATTGATGATTTTTCTAGATGCTTGTGGGTTTAACCTATGAAAGGGAAAGATGCAGTTCTAGAGATATTTTTGAAGTGGAAAAAGGTGATAGAGACTCAAACCGGTAGAAAAATCAAAAAGCCTCGTTCTGATAATGGAGGAGAGTACAAAAGTGATCCGTTCTTGCAAGTATCTCAGGATGAGGGCATAGAGCGCCACTTCACAGTGAGAGAGACACCACAGCAGAATAGGATGGCTGAACGCATGAACCGTACATTACTGGAGAAGGTACGATGTATATTGTCTAACTCTGGATTAGGCAAATCATTTTGGGCTGAGGTTGTTACATATGCAAGCCACCTCATCAACAGGTTACTATCAGCTGCGATTGGAGGTAAACTCCATTAGAAGTATGGTCTGGTGAAGCTGCAAAAGATTATGATGTTTTACGTGTGTTTGGTTGTCCGACCTACTACCATGTCAAGGGTAGTAAGTTGGATCCTCGAGCAAGGAAAGCTGTGTTCATCGGGTTCCAATCTAGAGTTAAATGTTACAAATTATGGGATTTAAAAGACAGGAAGATTATCATTAGCAGAGATGTCACATTCGATGAGACTTCCATGGTGAAATCTATGAGTTTTGAGCAGGTGGAGACTACCAAGACCAAGGAGAGTTCGCAGTAGGTGGAGACTAATGCATCTCCACAGAGTCCAGAGAGTACTGTATCTATTCGGCTGCCATCTTTTAACGTGACACCAGAAGATGACGAGCAACATGATGATTCTTCAGCGGAGACAAATGCAGATACAGGTGAAGAAGAAGAAGAAGAAGACGATAGTGGTACATCAGGTTCTAGAACCCACAGAATGAGATTCTACTTGAGGAGTCTATTGCACTTAGAAGATCCAAGAGAACAGTCGGTAGGCGTGAAAAGCTTATCGAGATGATGATTGCCCATGCACTTCCTTTCACCGCAGATGAGGTTCCTTCCACACTTCGGAAAGCTGTAAAAAGTCCTGAGTTAGAGTTCTGGGAGCGAGCTATGGGAGAAGAGATGCAGTCTCTTCATAAGAACAAGACCAGGGAACTTTCTAAGCTACCCCAGGGAAAGAAGGTGATAGGTTGCAAGTGGTTTTATGCAATAAAAGAAGGATCTCCAGGAGAAGACGTCCGCTACAAGGCAAGATTGGTAGCCAAAGGCTACGCTCAGAGAGAAGGTGTTGATTATGATGAGGTATTTTCTCCAGTTGTGAAACACTCTTCTATTCGTATTCTTTTGGCCTTAGCAGCAAAGTTTGATCTGGAGCTAGATCAACTTGATGTGAAGACCGCCTTTCTTCATGGCGATCTTGATGAGGAGACCTATATGACCTAGCCACCAGGGTTCAAAGTAGCCAGCAAAGAGAATTTGGTATGTAAACTGAACAAATTGCTCTATGATTTGAAACAGTTTTCGCGACAGTGGTACAAGCTATTTGACAGGTTTATGTTAGGGCAAAAGTACACCATAAGTCATTACCATAAGTCATTACGATCATTGTGTCTACTTCCATAAGCTTAGAGATGGCTCTTTCATCTATTTGCTTTTGTATGTTGATGATATGCTTAATGCTTCTATGAATGTATCTGAAATTGATAAGTTGAAGAAGCAGCTAGTAGTAGAATTCGAGATGAAAGACTTAGGTGAAGCAAAAAAGCTTCTTGGGAAGGAGATCCAAAGGGATAGAAGTCAAGGCAAAGTGTGGCTATCGCAGAAGACGTACTTACAGAAGGTGCTTCAGAAATTTGGTATTGGTAAAGACTCCAAGTCAGTAAGTACTCCTCTTGCCTCACACTTCAAATTAAGCGCCTCCATGTCTCTGAAATCTGAACATGAATGTGAGTACATGTCTCATGTTCCTTATGCAAGTGCTGTTGGAAGTTTGATGTATGTTATGTGTGTACGAGGCCCGATATTTCACAGGCTATGAGTTTGGTTAGCAGATACATGCACGATCCTCGCAAGGGTCATTGACAAGCTGTGAAATGGATTTTGAGGTACATTCTTGGTACCATTAATATGGGATTGATGTTTGTGAAGAATGTCAGCTGTAAGCAGTTATGTGTTGGCTATGTTGATTTTGATTATGCTAGTGATTTGGATAAGCGTCGGTCCTCTACCGGATACGTATTTACCTTAGCCGGTGGACCGGTGAGTTGGAGGTCTACTCTGCAGTCTACTATTGCACTCAGTACTATTGAAGCAGAATATATGGCGGTAACAGAGGCGATTAAAGAGGCCATTTGGCTTCAAGGCTTGTTAGATGACTTGGGTATTTTGCAAGATATTCTAGAGGTTTACTGTGATAGTATGAGTACTATCTATTTGGTGAAAAACCAGGTCCATCATGCACGCACGAAGCACATTGATGTCAGATATCATTTCATCAGAGAGATCCTTGAGGAGGGCGACATTCTACTGCAGAAGATCGACAACAAGGACAATCCTGCCTACATGCTTACAAAGGTTGTTCCAGGGGTTAAGTTCAGGCACTGCTTGGACTTGATCCAAATTCTTCGACATTGATTGGCCTTGCGAGGTATTGGATGAACTACGAGGGCTTGATCCTTTTGAATAGAGGTACGTAGGTAGCCTACATGGTGTAGCCCAGGTGGTGTACTCTTGCCCGTATGGTGATCGGCTCAGATTTGTTACCCAAATCTTCCCCGAGGTGGACAATTGAAAAGAAATGTGTATGTGTACTACACGGCTTTGAAATGGTGGGTGGTCGTTACTTCAGTTTTTGGAACCGAGGCATTCATATTTAAAGTCATTTTCAGTTTTGAGATGAATAGACGGAAGGCAGTTTTTTTTTGGGGAAGTTGGTTCGGTTTTTGAACCGAACCCCAATCTCTGCTATAAATACAAACCATCCCAAAGAGTTTGAGACCACCGAAAACCAAGTGCGACTACTCCAAGCAAGAGAGATTGTTGGCGACTGTTTTTTTTGTGAGAGAGAGATTTTGAGAGCTTGTAAAAGCATTTGAGAGGGAGATAGTTTATCCCTCATTTGTAATCTTCTCTGGTGATAGTGAAGCAGCCGTTCGTTGTTCCATGGATGTAGGAGAATACTCCGAACCACGTAAATGTTATGCCTTGTGATTGTGATTGCGGTGTGCTGTGTGATTGTGTTTTGTCTATCTCTTTTCAGATCGTTTATTCTGCTACGTGTGCGTTAGTCTTTTCGGAAGAGTGTAGGCACAATAAGGGGTCTATGATTGAATTGAAGCTGTTGGTAATAAAGGTGGAAGATTACTAGGTGGGGGTTGCCATGGAGGTCTATAATTGCTACTCTTGTTCCACATTAATCTCTTATCAGAAAACTTTTATTCTTGTATTCTAGACAGACCAATTGCATCTGACAACAAAACTGGCTTATGAGCTAACACCTCATGCCTAATATCAGGTTTCAAGACTGAGATATAGTTACTCATAATGTGTGCAGGTGATAATCCTTTTGTTTTGTTCATCAACATATCGAACTGGTCCTGATACTCCGCTAGCGATGTAGTCTGTGTCAGCTTGAACAATTGACCAGTGTGATCGACATAAGGAGATACTCCAAATCTAACATCTAACTCCTTCACAAACACTTCCCAATTAACAAATTCACTATTATTGAACTTGTACTGAAACCAAGGCAAAGCTTTCCGGTCCATATAGAAGGAAACTAAATTCAACTTCTGCTCATGAGGTCTTTGATGACAAACAAAAAATTGATTGGCCTTAAAAAGCCACCCTATCGGATTACTGCCATCAAACCTAGAGAAATCCAACCTAGGGTTCTTGAAAGAACCTGTGTGATTATGAGGAGCGTTAAAGTTCCTTACAGTGATCGGGTTCTCTATCGAGTGATTATCTGGTGACACAGCTCTGTTCAAGGCTTGATCGAGCCGCTCTTCCACTGACTGAAATCGACGACTGATATCCACCATTAGCGACTTCAGTGCCTCTACATCATTAGTAAGTGTCTGCAACTGGTCACCATGGAATCGAATGACCTCCTTCATGTCATTGAATGATCGCCTTCCATCCGCTATTGACGTAGCTCAATTCGATGATATGCGAATCTGATTCTTGAATCCAATCGGTGAAAGCACCAAATTGATACGAAGTAATCAAAGCTCATGATCTTCAGCAGCCAATTATAGAGTAATTCCTTTATTGATTTGGTAACAATCCAGATCACAAGAATTTAGGGTTGAGAAGAAGATGAATTGGGGAAGAACGAGGAAGAATCTTGGGAAAAAGACAAAGAAGTTTGTTACAATTCTTGTATGTTCATTCTCCCTAGTTTTCTACCCTATTTATACAATCAGTTTTCCCTCACTCAATCTCAACTGTTCATTTGGCGCCTTCTCCTACTTTAAATCCCCTCTGTCCATTTCTTATCCCGTGCGTGACCCGTGCTCAAATTCCCCAGTACGAAGTCCTTGAGGTATGCAGGTTGAGCTCTGTTTCTCCTCACTCTCGAGCTAACTGTTGCTCCTCCTGTCGATGTATCAGTTTGTGCACATTTCACAGCGCCAGCTTCATCCTGCTCTGCTTCATCTTCAGCCATCCCCGGTGTATTCGCATCACTCTCTCATGTTTATATTCAATATCCACCTCTCAGATGCAGCATTCCTGAAACTAGAGGACTATATTATGACAATGGGAGTAAGCTTCTTCTTTCACCAACATTTGATCAAGTAATAGAAGCTATGAACTAGTGCTCGGTCCTTGGCATGTATTGCATTTTGAAAATAGAATTTTTCCTTTCCAGGTTTTATCATGGAAAATTGGTCACTCTAATCAACTTGATTTTCCCAATTCTGATTCAATCAGTGAAGGGCCTGTTCTTTCTATTCGATATTCTCTTGGTAGAACGGTTATAGGGATTCAACGATCAATTCATGAGATACAGTTCAAAAATAGAGATACTGGTGACACCTTTTGTAGAAGCTGCAGGCCAGATACTGAAAGCATACTTGGTTTTTTTGGACAGACTGCCCAATCTGTGACGTTATAATTATCAAGACAGGCAAGTACTTTATGTTAGATAGAGTTCTTTGAAACTAAATCCTATTGAAGTTCCTATCTAGAAAGCCTCTTTCCGCAATAAAAATTGGACTTATTATTTTTTTAAGTTTATAGATGTTTTAACTAAGGTATTTTGTAGCCTCATATGCTTATGATGAAGTTTCATTGTAGTGGAATAGACTCGCTTACCTACGAACCTGAGTTAAAAACCCTCCGTTTGCTAGAAGCTAAAAAGTTCAGTGCGAGCTGGTATATCTACACATGAAAGCGGATGATCCTTCTTGCTTCTGGAATGCAATGCACTACTTTCTATGGGTTTCAGGTATTCTAGCTTTAAAATTTGATTTTTGAATCCTAGTGGATACTCTAAATTAGCTATTTTGCTGTCTTTTTCTTGAGCTAGCAGACTGTCAAACTACCTTCGTTTACTGTTTCTGGTAATAAACTATTTAGTTTATATAGTTATGGATGCATTGCTCACTGACTAACCTTTGATACTATCCAGCCTTTTGAGTTCAAAAGATGATCCTGTTTCCATATTCCAATCTAATTCAGAACTATATTTCTTTTTTTGCTCTATTTTAACTGATAGTAAACTATGGAGTAGCTGGGATACTTTCAGGAGTAGCCTAATGCGGATACTCTCAGCTGAAATTGGAAGATCGAGTATTCAAATAAAAAATCCAACCATTGTATATGTTTTGTCATTAAAACTACTCATAAACAACATTTTATAACGTTTGGATGTGTTTTATCCCTCCATCTAGTGACCACATTTTATGTAATTTCAGATACATCTATAGTACTTGTTTTATGATGACATGGAGGGGTAAAACTCATCAAAAAAGTTTGAATTTTGTGTATGAGTGGCTTTCATGATGTAGATCATCTTTACCGGTTTGGAATCCAATAGGATGCTCAATTGTCCGATTTTCAAGTTGAAGTAGCCACATTTGGCTACTCTTGAGAGTAGCAGCTCAACTCGTAACCATTTGTTTGACGATGATTTGGGAAGTCCGTTTTTTAAGTTAGACAAACTTCTTGTTTTTTCAAGACAATGTGCTTTCAAAGAGGGGCAATTTATGTTAGGAATTGTGGCCTCAAATACACGTAGGCACAGAGTACTCGAAGTTGGAGAAGAAGAGGATGAGACAAAGAAGCAAGAGAAGACAAGCAACGAGTAGAAGAATGCAGCCTGGAGAGTTGCGATCGACCGACCTGGGGGTGCGGTCGACCGACCTGGTATGCTGAGAGTTCTTCGAGTGTAAAGGTCCAACAGAGGAGAGGACGGTCGACCGACCTTGGGGGTGCAGTCGACTGGTCAGCTCTCGGGTCTGGACTTACACGTTGCGGTCGACCGACCTTGGGGGTGCGGTCGACCGACTTCAGCGGCTGATTGTTTTTAGGCTTACGAGTTTAAAGGCCCAATTGCTAGATTTGGTTTATCTTTTAGGGTTTACTTGGGGGGCTATATATATATGGCCATAAAATCTAGGGTTTAGTAATCTGAATAGATTAATTTGTATAATCAAGAGGTGAGCCGTTACAATTGTTCAACTTCAAGAGGGGATTGTGCCGAGTGTTTCAAAAGTGAGATAGAGAGATTGAGAGTTGTAATCTCTTTCTAATCTTTGTATTTCTTGGAGAATAAGAAGTATTGGTTATCTCTGCATATTGATTGTGTTCTTGTGAGATCTTGTATATATTGTGGTGGCTTATTCTTGGTTCATCTAAGTCTTGGGAGTTTCTATTGCTTGTAGTGTATTTTCGCTATTAGCACTACAAGTTGTGGGGTAGATCCTCCGACAAGTGGTATCAGAGCAGTTGGTTCGAGATGGCAGGTAACAAGATGAAGATCGAGAGATTCGATGGGAGTGACTTCGCGATGTGGAAGATTGAGATTATAGCGTATCTTCGTTAGAAAGATCTTGATGGTCCGTTATTTGATGAGAAGCCGGTAGGTGCAGACAAGGATGCGAAGGTCTTGGCAGATTGGAATCGTTTGGATCAGAAGGCACTGGGGCAGATTCAGTTGGGGCTGAGCAGAAAGGCATTATTTCATATCTCGAAGGCAAAGACCATAAAGGAGGCTATGAAGATTCTCACGGATATGTATGAGAAACTGTCGGCATCTAATCAAATTCTTCATCTGAAGAAATTGGTTAATATGAAGTTGAGGGAAGGGGGTTTAGTAGCAGAGCATGTGAATAATTAGTGTATGGTTTACAATCAGATGGAAGCTGTAGGTTTGAAGTTTTTAGAGAGGGGGCAGTCATTGTTACTTCTATCTACTTTACCCGATAGTTATGGTACGGTGGAACAGACTATTACAGGCACTATGAAAGATTCGACGACTCTACAGGATGTGGTGAGTAACATTCTGAACGAGGAGGTGAGAAGGGTGAAAAACGGGGGATATCCATCACCATCTTCTAGAGATTCCACCATGTACATTGAGAAGAGACGTGGGAGATCTAAGAGCAGTCGAAGAAGAAAGGATCAGTATAGTTCATCTGAGAGTGGGTTTGATGACAGCGATGGGGGACATGGGCCTGAGTGCTGGTATTGTCACAAGAAGGGTTACATGATGCGCAGTTTCAAGGCTTATATGAAGAAGAAGCAGGAGAAACCGAAGAAAGATACCCCAAAGGAAGCTCAAGTGGGGCTTGTTGAGGATCTATGCTTATCAGCTCGGGAGGAGTTGGGCACTCAGGATTGGTGTATTGATTCGGAAGCTTCTTTTCATTGTACTATGAGGAGAGAGGTGTTTGATGACTACGAGGAGGGTTCTTTTGGAGATGTGATCGTGGGGAATGGTCACCGGTGTCCTATATGTGGGATTGGTACTGTTCGCGTGAACACCATTGATGATCAAAGTGTTGTCTTGCGGGAGACAAGATATGTTCCAAACTTGAAAGGAAATCTTACCTCGATTGGATGGCTAGACAAGGAGGGGTTGGCTACTACAGTTGGTAGTGGGGAGTGGTGTATACCTACAGGTTCAAGGGTGATTGCAAAAGGAAAGTGTGAGGGAACGTTGTGTTTGCTTAGAGACGTGAGAGGCGTTTCTCCTGTAGTTGACTCTCAGCCGGAATCAAGTAGTAGGTTGTGTAGGGTGCAACCGAGTTCTTTCGGTTGTGGAGGGGTGGTTACTAATTTAGTGGGAGCTGCTGGCCATGGAAGTGATCCTAGAGGGCAAGACGTTGCTGCGAAGAGATTACTTTGCGAATTGGCAGCTGAAGCTTCAAGTCGCTCTTGTGAGGTAGAGAGCACTGGTATCGATATGCAGGGTGATGTCGATGAGGGTAACCGAATTGGGACTGTAGGGGTTGAACAGTCTGCGGAGTTTATGGAGGTGTCGTCCACGGAGGTTTCTAGTGCAGAGGGTGCATTGAGAGGCTTTGAACCATGTCCGGTGTTGATGGAGATCTTGCGAGTTGGGGAGTCTCATAACACGGAATCCGACACGGGAGATTGTTTCTTCGGTATTCGTGCTCTATGCGATTGGTGGAGTACATCCTTCATGAGGCGATGAGGGGTGGTTGGTGCACTCCACGTGGTGGAGTGGTGGAGGTGCTCTTCATGAGAGTGGGGAGTACTTGAATTTTCCATGAAAGTGGAAGATTGGCAGAGATAATGCGAGGTGAAGATTGCAATAACTTTGAAGCGTTGTGTATTTGGTCCAAGTGGGAGATTGTTAGGAATTGTGCCCTCAAATATACGTAGGCACTGAGTACTTGAAGTTGGAGAAGAAGAGGATGAGACAAAGAAGCAAAAGAAAACAAGTAGCGAGTAGAAGAATGCAGCCTGGAGAGTTGCGGTCGACCGACCTGGGGGTGTGGTCGACCGACCTAGTCTGCTGAAAGTTCTTCGAGTGTAAAGGTCCAACAGGGGAGAGGATGGTCGACCGACCTTGGGGGTGCAGTCAACCGGTCAGCTCTCAGGTCTGGACTACACGTTGCGGTCGACCGTCCTTGGGGGTGCGGTCGACCGACTTCGGCGGCTGATTGTTTTTGGGCTTACGAGTTTAAAGGCCCAATTGATAGATTTGTGTTTATCTTTTAGGGTTTACTTGCAGGCTATATATATGGCCGTAAACTCTAAGGTTTAGTAATCTGAATAGATTAATTTGGGTAATCAAGAGGTGAGCCGATGTCATTGTTCAACTTCAAGGGGGGATTGTGCCGAGTGTTTCAAAGGTGAGAGAGAGATTGAGAGTTGTAATCTATTTGTAATCTTTGTATTTCTTGGAGAATAAGAAGTATTGGTTATCTCTGTATATTGATTGTGTTCTTGTGAGATCTTGCATATATTCTGGTGGCTTGCTCTTGGTTCATCTAAGTCTTGGGAGTTTCTATTGCTTGTGGTGTGTTTCCGCTATTAGCACTACGAGTTGTGTGATAGATCCTCCAACAATTTATTCTCTGCTGCTGCGCTGCTGAGTCCTGTTTTAGATTTGTGTATTTTTTCTCCATTTATTTCTTCATAGGACTTTTGACTTATGTCAGTGCCTTGGTCATTGTACTGAATCAAGAAACATGAAATTTACATTTATTCACTACAGATTCTTTTAACATGGAAAAATACCAAAATTTTCACCTTTAAATCATGTC
This sequence comes from Hemerocallis citrina, assembly GCA_017893485.1. NCBI lineage: Eukaryota > Viridiplantae > Streptophyta > Magnoliopsida > Asparagales > Asphodelaceae > Hemerocallis > Hemerocallis citrina. The sequence continues at coordinate 94,099,304 of CM030368.1, read as the reverse complement.
GTTAGGAATATTTGGAAGCTCTTTAGTATGTGAATGAGCATCAGTTATGCTGTCAGTAACATATGCAACTTATGCTAATTTAAAAAAAAAACATATGTAACTTATGCTTTATGTTGGGATTGGGACGTCAACAAATGCCCTTTGGTCGCAGCGGAACTAATAGAGCAATGAGGAAGTTGAAGTAGACGAGAAGAATAAATTGAGCAAGCAAGTAGATCCACCAAACTAACACAAACACAACAACGATGACTTATCCCGGTTAGCTTTTGCTTAATCTGGGGAGAAATATAGGGAGATCTGATATTCAACTAGAAGAGATTACAAGGAGTTACTGATTCACTTGACACAAGGAATTAAACTCACCCACCAAGAACTATCTCTCTCTCGAGCCTCTCTTTGCAATGGAGAAAAAAAATCTATGAAGTACTCCCTCTCATATTGGAGGAGTTTACAATTATATAGAAGAATAGAGAGAAACCTAGGTCTAATCTTGATCCTCAGTCGTCCGATAAAACCTGGAAAAGAAGTAACTGAATAGGAACCGTACGATCTAACTTGGAGTTGAAGATTGGGCTGAAACGACCTAACAAATCGATGTCCAAATCTGAACACAGTGCCGCGAGCGATCGACCGTCCATCAAGACTGGTCGACCGTACCACTCTCTGACTTTCCAGTACAATGAGCGGTCGGGGGTGTGGTCGGGGGGTGTGGTCGACTGTCACCAAGACTGGTCGACCGCCACTATCCTGCACCTGCTGCTGCTGTTGTTCTCCTTCTACTCGCTTCGACGCTTCGACCTCCGTGCTTCATATTACCTTCTTTTAATCTGAACAACGAGTATACAAGATACAATCCTAACAAGCTCCACCTTGGATTGCATACGAGTGCTATCACATGATGTGTTACTCATCTCCAAACTCTAACAAATTCCACTTGCAAACAAAACTTAGAACAATAGCTTCTTCTTCTAGTTAAAATGATCTCCACCCAATCTCACCAAATCCAGTGCATCCCCTCAAAGGCCTGCCTCCGTAGATGTACTCACAAAGTTGCTAAACTCCGCACAAACTCTACCTACCCTTAGGCTTTCTCCACCTCTCGACGATATTCGAATGTCGTGGTCTCGTCTCGATGAATCTAGTTGCGGCAAACTAGCTGAGCTTGTGGGAATACCGGGAAAAGGAGCAACACTTGCGCAAGTATTTCGAATTCCCCAATGCTTGTAGAGATTGTTTTGGCTTGGCCCAACCATTCTCATACCTCTAATCACCTTACGACGACCCTGAAAAACAGACATAACTCCACCTCGAGCTGTGTACCTGCAGCCCCGTGCATCAAGAGTTTCCAAGGAAATCAGATTCCGTTTCAGCAGAGGAATATGCAAAACATCCCTTAAAGTGAACATGTGTAGACCTGGCATCTTCAACTCAACTGTCCCCTCACCCACTACTTCACAAATTTCTCTAGTTCCCGTTGTCACACAACGCCCCGTAGTAGACTTATAAGTAGAAAACAACTCCCTCTCGGAGCAAATATGAGAATAACTCCATGAGTCAAGAAACCAACTAGAATCCACTTATAAAGAATTTGAAACAAGAAGACACGAATCGCCTAAATCAAAGGCACTAACCACATTGGCTGAACTCCCGTTCTTTGCGCTATCCTGATTCTGCAATTTCCAACAGTCGTTCTTAATATGCCCTGGCCTCTTGCAATATCGGCAACGGATCGAATCCTTTTGCAAAGCACTTTGTCTTCCTCCCAAAGGACCATCCACTGCTAGACAACTTGTAGGAATAGACGATGCAGATTTATGGGTCTCCTTCCTAAGTTGATTTTCCTTCAATGCTTTGATTTCACCATCTCCCGAAATACTCTCCTTGGTAGATCTATCGTGTAGCATGGTCGTGATCAAAGGCTAGTACGAATTTGGCAGTGAATATATCAGGTTGAAAGCTTTATCTTCCTCACACACATCTGCGTTGATCGCCTTAAGTTCAGATAATACCTTATTCAATTCTGTAATGTGGTCTTGGAGATCAGTACCTTCCTTCATAGATAAACGAAATAACTTCCTCTTCCAATACATCCGATCTAATAAGGACGAACCATAGTAGTCAGTTATGAGTCTTTCCCACAGACTCGTCGCGTCAGTTTCTTCAAGAAATCTGTACTTGACCTCGTCCACCAAGGATAGTCGGATTAGACTTATGGCTCTTTCACGAATATCTTCACAAACGTCATCCTTCATATCAGTTGGCTTTTCCTTCTTCTTTACTGCTGACTGTAACCGTTCTTGAACAAGAACATCATACATGTCAGTCTTCCAAAAATTGAAATTGATCTTACTATCAAACTGCTTGATCTTCAAAATACTGTGGCATGTCATCTTAACCAAGGAACTCGGCAATCTAAAGCTCTGATACCAGTTGTTGGGATTGGGGCATCAACAAACACCCTCTGGTCGCAGCAGAACTAATAGAGCAATGAGGAAGTCGAAGTGGACGAGACGAATAAATTGAGCAAGCAAGTACATCCACCAAACTAACATAAACACAACAACGATGACATATCCCGGTTAGCTTTTGCTTAATCCAGGGGGAAATATAGGGAGATCTGATATTCAACTAGAAGAGATTACAAGGAGTTACTGATTCACTTGACACAAGGAATTAAACTTACCCACCAAGAACTATCTTTCTCTCGAGCCTCTCTTTCCAATAGAGAAAAGAATCTATAAAGAACTCCCTCGCATATTGGAGGAGTTTACAATATATATAGAAGAATAGAGAGAAACCTAGGTCTAATCTTGATCCTCAGTCGTCCGATAAAACCTGGAAAAGAAGTAACTGAATAGGAACCGTACGATCTAACTTGGAGTTAAAGATTGGGCTGAAACGACCTAACAAATCGAAGCCCAAATCTGAACACAGCGCCGCGAGTGGTCGACCGTCCAACAAGAACGGTCGACCGTACCACTCTCTGACTTCCCAGTACAACGAGCGGTCGGGGGGTGCGGTCGACTGTCACCAAGACCGGTTGACCGCCACTATCCTGCACCTGCTGCTGCTGTTGTTCTCCTTCTACTCGCTTCGACGCTTCGACCTCCGTGCTTCATATTACCTTCTTTTAATCTGAACAACGAGTATACAAGACACAATCCTAACACTTTTATCATTATGCAATGTGTGAAATTGATGACTATTTTACAGGCCATTTTGGCTTCTTACTGAATTCTTCCAATCACCTCCATATATAATTGAATTTTCTGCATGTCTAATATATATATATTTTTGAAATTATTAAATTCTGGAATTCCTTGTTCAAAACATTTTAAAATTATATGCCTCTTTTGGTTTAACGTGAAAACTGTTGTTGGTTTCTTAGAAATTTATGTTATTCTTTCTCTTCAATTCTCTTCGAATAGGATTGTCCGCTTGCTTAAATTTCAAATGACAATGTGCAAAGCTGAGGTGAATCAGAAGCCTGTACTAGCTGCTGAAGATGTCTATATTGCCACAATGTAGAGTTTGCTAGTTGAGCTAATTCCTCAACTTTGTTTTTGCAGAGCATATATTTTTAAGTTGTCATTTATCAATTATGTATTCTCTATATTTGCAGCTATGGTAGGATATACTGCCTGCAACTTGATAACGTTGGCGTGCAACTCAACTTGTATAGGTTTTACCGTGATGCTGTTGTGCAACGGGTACAACTCATTAAATCTTCATGTTATTAATTTGACGCTGTGATCTACCTTTCAGTTGAAAAACTGTTGAAGTGACCCGCAGTTAAGTATGTTGCGTTGAAAAAAAAATTTGCATATTTTTCGGGCCGGATTTCGGTGGGCTCTGGCCACCGGCGGCGCCGAAAATTGATTGGATCATATGCCTCTCGTCGAGTAATATTCCGTAATGTACCCACTTGCCAAAAACGGTTTCCGTATGAATGAGAAATGTAGGTCCAAAGTTGGGTACTCGAAATGTACTAACTTGGACAGTTGGAATGAATAATCCCATATCGAAAGAAGGGAAAGATTTTCTCTAGTATATAAGCTAAAGAAATGGACTAAAGGGCGTATCCCTGGGGTTACCACTAACGTGTAGTGGGGAAATGACCTAGCCAAAATAACAAACACACACGAGCGCCCGGCCCGGCCCCAGCCCCGGCCTCGGCTCTGGCCTATATTTTTTTTGTTTTGCCCCATTACTCTACTGTTACAGAGTAATGGACCCTTCAGTTACTCCTCTTCTCCTATAAGACCAGCAACTTTTGTCTGCCAGAGAACACAGTTTTTCAAACATTCCAAATCTCCTTCTTCTTCTTCCTCTGAGTCACAGTTTGAGAATACAACACAACACCGGTTCGCTGAGATCTCTGAAGTTAGGGTGCTGCTCTTCAGGGAAAGTAATACAGTTGTATCCTGTGAGGCAATTCGTCAACCACCGTTACACTACGGGGCAAATTTTGTTTTAAGGATAGAGATCTTAAATCTCGACTCTGTATTGTACTGTATGATTTGTTCCTTCATTTTCTGTAATTGTAATTCTTCACAAATATTGTTAGCATTTTCCTATTTTATAAAATTCAAGTTCTAACAATCTTAAAGCAAATTTTTTCCCTCTATTCTAACAGTTTTGTGAAGATTATTTACAGGTACTGTTATCATTTCGAAAAAACAAAACAACTAAAAGTTCTATTTCAACTGTTTCAGAACATGGAAAACACAAAAAACGACAATGTCAGTGGACTTATTAGTGAACAAACACAAGTGACCCAAAATGTGACTACACAATCCGTTGCGGCACAAATGATCGTTCTGCCCACACATATAGTTGTGGGAGAAAAACTAAAGAAGTTCAATGGAACTGGATTTAAGAAGTGGCAAGGGAAGATATAGTTCTACCTGACCACCTTGAAGATGGACAGGTTTCTCACTGAATCTGCCCCTATGCTGGCACCTATGGATGCACACTCTGTTGCGGCAGTTAATGCATGGACTCAGGGTGATTATCTCTGTACAAATTACATCCTGAACGGTTTGGTAGACCCACTGTACAATGTCTATTGTGTCTTCAAAACTTCTAAACTTCTGTGGGGGTCCTTGGAGAAGAAGTACAAAACAGAAGACGCCGGATCCAAAAAGTTTATAGTCGACAAATTTCTGGGCTACAAGATGGTTGACTCCAAGACAGTTGTGAGTCAAATCCAGAAACTGCAGGTGATAATGCATGAAATCGCTGTAGAAAACATGATGCTGTGTGAACCATTCCAGGTTGGAGCGTTCATCGAGAAGCTTCCACTTGGAGGAAGGACTTCAAGAACTACCTCACGCACAAGCGAAAGGAGATGTCTCTTGAAGACCTCATTGTCCGGTTGTGGATCGAAGAGGAGAGTCGCAAGGCTGACAGGACCTATGAAAATTAGTCCATAGAAAAGGCCAACACGGTGGAGCACGAACAGAAGGGAAAAAGGAGAAAGTTCTTGCCACAGGCCTCGAACAAAAAACCTGCAGCAAAGAGGTTTGCTGAAAAATATCACAAGTGTGGTAAGCTGGGCCACAAAATTTTTGACTGCCGCCGCAAGGACAACAACCGTGCTGGAACTGGACAGGCAAAAGGGAATGACAGGTCCCATGCACACATAGCTGAGAACTTGTCCACTGGTCTCTCTGACTTAGACCTCTGTGCTGCTGTTTCAGAGGTGAATCTGGTGGGGAGCGATCCTCGAGAGTGGTGGTACGACACTGGGGCCACAAAGCACATTTGCTCGGACAAGGAGATGTTCACTTCGTACTAGAAGTGCAACATGGATGAACAGCTATTCATGGGTAATTCTTCCACCTCCAAAATTGCAGGAACAGGAAAGATAGTGCTGAAGATGACTTCAGGTAAGGAACTAACACTCACAAATGTGTTGCATGTTCCAAATATTAGAAAAAACTTGGTATCAGGATCTTTGCTAAGCAAGAATGAATTTAAGGTTGTTCTTGCTTCTGATAATTTTGTATTGTTAAAGAATGGGGTGTACTTGGGTATAAGATATGTGAAGGATGGACTGTTCAAATTTAATGTAATGATAGTCATCCCTAAACCTATTGTTCCTGTTGTTCCCAAAGTTAATGAAATGGACTAAAGGGCGTAGCCCTGAGGTTACTACTAACGTGTAGCGGGAAGAGGACATAGCCAAAATAACAAACACATACGAGCGCCCGGCTCGGCCCCGGCCCCGGCCCCGGCTCTGGCCTATATTTTTTTTTGTTTTGCCCCGGTCCAAACTTTTTCCCAGTTACTGTTGAGGCTTTTCAAATTCTGTAACTACTGGTACATTACTAACAGTAGAGTAATGACTCATCAGTTACATTTTTGAAACATTACTTTGCTGTTACAGAGTAATGGACCCTTCAGTTACTCCCTTTCTCCTATAAGACTAGCAATTGTTGTCTGCCAGGTAACACAGTTTTTCAAACATTCCAAATCTCCTTCTTCTTCTTCTTCCTCTGAGTCACAGTCTGAGAATACAACACATCACTGGTTCACTGAGATCTCTGAAGTTAGGGTGTTGCTCTTCAGAGAAAGGTAATCCAGTTATTTTCTGGGAGGCAATTCGTCAACCATCGTCATACTACAGGACGAATTTTGCTTTAAGGACAGAGATCTTAAATCTCGACTCTGTATTGTACTGTATGGTTTGTTTCTTTATTTTCTATAATTGTAATTCTTTACAAATATTGTTGCATTTTCCTATTCTATAAAATTCATGTTCTAACATGTTGCACCAGTTATTGATCTTTCTTATGATCCCTTCTATTTTTACTATCTAGCATATTTTAAATGCTAAGATCACACACCTTGCTTTGATACTTTGTGCACATGGGATTAGTTGTATTATCATCTGTATGCAATTGGTATTATTATCATCTGTATGCTTGTCGATTTTAAGCTAATACCTTTGCTGTAAGAAGAGTTTAGAAGCTTTGATTTACAGCAGGAAGGCCATAGTGCTGAAATAATTTATTTGTTTCATTATTTATGGCCAGTCTGTGGATGTGACCTGATAAGTTGATCAGGTCTGGTACTAGATTAGGCATATTACAAGAGTCGAGTTAAAAAACCTTTTTTTCTTGAAGGAATCCAACCTGGGATTAATAGACTGGCTGTGTGTGTTGTGGGGGATGTGATTGGATTTCTCAGTGACTTGATTGGTGGTGTTAGGAGAAGAAATAACTTTTGTCGGGGATAATGTTAATGGGGGTATGACTTGTAAGTGTGTTGATGGTATGCTAGTTCTTTACTTCTTTATTTGGTTTTCTGTCCGCTAAGATTTTTTGATGAGAGTATTGTTGAAATGTAGTAAGTATTAATATGTATATTCTATTTTCTAATTTATAGGAAACAGATTCTCCAAATCTCTTATCCCTCAATCTTCTCTCAATCTCCTTTCTTCTCCTTCAAGAATGTAATCCTTATATATAGATATATATAGTAAAGAATAAAGAACATGAAGAATAAGAATCATTTTTTCCTCAAATCTGTTTTCTTTATGGTATCAGAGGCTGACAAGATCTAAGCTAGTTGAAGAAGAAAAAGAGATAGAGGCGATCGGATCTAACGCCTCCATCCCGATCCGATCCCGACCAAACCCCGATCCCCGAACCTCCTCGTCGACCCGATCCTCGTCGACCGCGATCCTCGCTGCCATCGAGCCCGTCGCCGATCTTCGTCGACACCGATCCCTCAGCCCTGTCATCCTCTTCCATCTCCGATCAACCCCAACACCACCAGCCACCATCCCTAGCCCTTGCCTGCTTCCCATCGTCTTCACCTCTCCCGTTCTCTCTCTCTCTCCCCGAGTTCCCACCCAATACTGTAGCGTCTTCTTCCCCATCTGCCATCTCCAGGCCCACCCCCGACCTCCAGTAGCGACCCCCACTCCGGCGAGCCCTCGACCTCCTGTCGACAACCCCAGCGCCGCCAGCACATCCCCCCGACCCCTCCTCCTCCGATCGATCATCAGCCCACCAAGAAACACCCAAATCCCAATGTAGTCGTTGTTCCCTTGCCCAGATTCCATCGACCAGCACCCCGTCGCGCCGTTCGTTGACCGCCGTCGATGCCCCCCCTGCGTCAGCCGCCCTGCCTCGTACGCCGCTCTCTCTCTCCTGTTGTTGTTTGGTGTTTGAAAGAATAGGGGATTTGTGTTTGCTATCGCTATTGGGTGAAATTGCTGTGTGCTGTTTTGGCTTGGATCGCTGATTGTTGGATTGTTGTTGTTTTGCTGTTTGTTGAAGACTTGGAGCTGTTCTTGGCCAAATTGTGTCGTTCGCTATTGATTACTGAAGATCAGATCCGTTGTTTTTTCTTGTGCCGCTACCATGGAACAAGCTGATGGAGCTGAGAAGAGTATTGGACTCTCCTCTACATTAGTTACAGCTGCAGGTAATGATGGTAACATATTTAATATTTTTGCTTCTGTTATGAATAGTGCATGGATAATTGATTCAGGTGTTACCAACCATATGACTTTCGATTCTAGACAAGTTCAAAATTTTCAACCATCTACTAAATCAACTGTGCCCACTGCCAATGGTGATCCTGCCACTGTTACTGGCGAGGGTACCATACATCTCACAAACAACCTAACCTTAGATATTTCCCTAGTTGTGTCATCCTTAAATTTTAACCTATTATCTGTTGCTCAAATAACTACTGCCTTATATTGTATTGTAGTCTTTTGGCCTTCACATTGTGTATTTAAGGATATTCGGACTCGCAAGACGATTGGTTATGGGGTTAGACACGGAAAGCTCTATTACCTGGATTTAGAATATGAAAGTTCAAGCAAGTTGACTCAAGCTCTAAGTATGGAAGGATCCCGAAGATGAGAAGAACAAATCGGATATTTGGCTATGGCATCGACGTCTAGGGCATGCTTCTTTCGGTTATTTGAAGAAGTAATTTCCAAGTTTATTTTTGAAGTTGGATATATCTTTCCTTCGGTGTGATATGTGTGAACTTGCAAAAGGTCACCGTGTCTCTTTTCCTCCAAGTCCAAGTAGAAGCTTCCGACCATTTATGATGATTCATTCTGAGGTTTGGGGTCCATCCAAAACCACTACATTTGGAGGAGCCAAATGGTTTGTGATATTTATTGATGACTGTACCCGTATGACCTGGATTTGTTTGATGAAGTCGAAAAGTAAAGTTAATGGCTTGTTTCAGAAATTTTACAAGCATGTTATGATTCAGTATAAATCATAGATTCAAGTTCTTAGGAGTGATAATGGCGGAAAGTACCTGAGTTCGAATCTGCAACAATATTTGGTGGAACACGGAATTGTTCACCAGACTACATGCTCATATACACCTCAACAGAATGGAATTGCAGAAAGGAAAAATAGACACTTGCTTGAGGTGGTCCGTGCTTCTCACATCCATGGAAATATATCACTCGTTGATTGGGGGGAAGCCCTTGCTTCTGTTGCATATTTAATCAACCGAGTTCTCTCCACACCATTTCAAGCGTTAACTGAAGCTGTGGATGCACCAAAAGTCACAAACTTGCCGCCTCGTGTGTTTGGGTGTGTTGCATTTATTGATCTTCATCAACATAAATGCAATAAGTTAACTCTTCGAGCTGTCCGCTGAGTTTTCGTGGGATATGCACAGAATAAAAAAGGGTATCGGTGCTATCATCCACCAACTCAAAGGATGTTTGTGACTATGGATGTTGTGTTCCATAAAAATGAGATGTATTTTTCTTCTACGACTGAACTTCAGAAGGAGTACCGAAGTGAAGTTCAGACTTTTGGGTATGATGAAGGGGTTAATGAAGTTCAAACTATTGTGTATGATGAAGTAATTACTAGTCAGAACGAACAACTGGATACAAATAATGGCGAACACTTGAATGAAGACCTAACAAGAGAGGAAGACCCTCATGAAGAAGACCCACATGAAGAAGACCGTCATGAAAAAGATTGTCATGAAGAAGACCCTCTTGAAGAATTGCAATCAGTACCAAATTTTAGTGAGTGTGAACCGTCAGAACCCCAAAACTAATCGTCATCGTTGTCCGAAGTTCCTAGAAGAGAACTCCCGCACCGTACTAATAGAGATATTCCAAAACCCACTTATGAACCTGATCCCACTAGTAACCTCAAATATCCTATGAGTAATTATGTATCCACTCACCGCTAGTCGAAATCAAATAAGTCATTTGTGAATCAATTATCTGCTGTATCTATTCCTAACAGTGTGCAGGAAGCCATAGCCGATCCAAGGTGAAAAGCAGCTATGGATGAGGAGATGAAGTCCTTGAAGAAGAATGGGACTTGGGAGATAGTCGAGCTACCAGCAGGGAAGAAGCCGGTAGGATGCAGATGGATTTATACCGTGAAATATAAGTCGGATGGTTCGATAGAGCGATACAAGGAAAGGCTGGTTACCAAAGGGTACAGTCAAACGTATGGAATTGATTATAACGAAACATTTGCACTTGTGGCAAAGTTCAACACTGTTCGAGTTCTACTGCCACTTGTTGCAAATCTTGACTGGTCTTTGGAGCAATTTGATGTGAAGAATGTAGTTCTGCATGGGAAATTGATAGAAGAGGTTTAGATGGATCTACCGCCAGGATCAAATAGACCAGTCCAACACAGTAATAAAGTGTGTCGGTTGAGAAATGCACTATATGGTCTCAAACAGTCGCCAAGAGCTTGGTTTGGGAGATTTACAAAATTAATGAGGACATTCGGATATTGTCAGAGTAATTCAGATCATACCCTATTCCTGAAAAGGAAAGAAGGTAAGATTACTGCTCTCATTATATATGTGGATGACATGATAGTAACTGGGAATGATCCTGAGGAGAGAATGATTTTGAAGAATTACTTGTCACAAGAGTTTGAAATGAAGGATCTTGGCACTTTGAGATATTTCCTTGGTATTGAAGTTTCTTGCTCAAGAAATGGTATATTTCTGTCTCAAAGAAAGTATGCTCTCAATTTATTGAAGGAAACTGGAATGTCTGCTTGTCAGCTGATTAGTACACCGTTAGAAGAAGGACTGAAACTTTGCAATGAATTTGATCATGTGCCTTGTGATAAGGAAAGATATCAGAGATTGGTTGGACGATTGATGTATCTTGCGCATACACGGCCAGATTTATCATATGCTTTAAGTATGGTAAGTCAGTTTATGCATGCACCTCAGGAACACCACATGGATACAGTGATGAGAATTCTGAGATATATTAAGTCTGCTCCAGGAAAGGGGGTCCTATTTGCGAAATATGGTCACTTGAAGGTTGAGGCATATACTGATGCTGATTGGGCAGGATCTATAATTGATAGGCGCTCCACTTCAGGATATTTTACATTTGTTAGAGGAAAAGTTACATAGAGAAGTAAGAAGTAAAATGTTGTTGCACGCTCTAGTGCAGAGGCTGAGTATCGCGGAGTAGCTCTATGTATAGTGGAAGTTTTATGGTTGAAACTCTTGTTGCAGGACTTAGGCTGTGGTCCGAATGAACCTATGAAGGTGTATTGTGACAATCAAGCAGCATGTGATATTGTCGCCAATCCAGTTCAACATGATAGGACGAAACATGTAGATGTGGATAGATTCTTTATCAAGAAGAAATTGGATGAGAAAGTCATTGAGATATCTAAAGTGAAGTCAGAAGATCAGCTCACAGATATCCTGACCAAGGCAGTTTCGAGTCGGCTCTTCTTGAAATTTGTTAACAAGTTGGGCATGATCAATATCTATGCACCAACTTGAGGGGGAGTGTTGAAATGTAGTAAGTACTAATGTGTATATTCTGTTTCCTAATCCATAGAAAACAGATTCCCTAAATCTCTCATCCCTCAATCTTCTCTCAATCTCCTTTTTTCTCCTTCAAGAATGTAATCCTTATATATAGATGTATACAGTAAAGAATAAAGAACATGAAGAATAAGAATTATTTCCCCCTCAAATCTGTTTTCTTCAGATATGACTTGTAAGTGTGTTGATAGTATGCTAGTTCTTTATTTGGTTTTCTGTTAAGTTAGATTTTTAGCTTATCCCGAATCATTTATTAGAGGACTTTTACTTGTTTATTCTTTTCTTGAGAGTAATGTCTCTTTGATGGTGGTGAGAGTTTGTAAACCATTGTTGATATTGGTGTCGTATCACCCTGCTCACGGCCAGGAATCTTTTGATTTGTTAATGAGAAAGATACAGCCCTCAAGTAAAAGAAAGAAATTTTAATATATCTAAATCTACCAAAAAAAAAAAAAAAAAAAAAAAAAAAGAATATACATTCATATATACTTTTCCAACTGCAGCGTTGGCTTTCGCTCCTTACAGCAATATTCCTTGCATTTCATGTGTCCCCGTGGACCTTAAAACGAGGTGATAATAATACTAGATTGATAGCATGTAACTTCTTTTTCAAAAATTTCGTTACCTTCCCTATTGAAATTTTCATGTCGGGGCCTATTGGAATGGGAAGAATGATCATTGAATGGACTTGTCATACCTGAAACAAGGGAGAAAAACACTTAATTGGCTCACTTGCTTCTAAAATGCCCGGTTCGACGAAAGGAGTGGATTCGTCGAAGTCTGGTTAGGAGGCAAATGCAGGTGATGCCGATTGGACGGAATCAGTCTTCCCTCTAGCTGCTAGCTCAATTGGGAATCGGTCTGCTCTTTTTGGCTCCTGTGAATCTCTTGTTCTGCTGTATTGGTCTTCTGGTAACGCTTGCAACGCTCATCTCTAGTTTGCTTTGTTTACCGCATTCCTCTCTGCCTACTCCTTATGTCGATACTCCCTATTCGGTCTTCACCTTCTCTGCTTTTCCCCTTCGCCTTTTGCCCTACTGATGATCCTTCCTTCTTTACTCTATCACTGACACAAGGGAGTCCTGATGCAGAACGGAAGTCAGTAAGTATGGTTTTTTCTCATTGAGCTTTTTTTTTTATAAACGGAAAGACAGAACGAGAAGGGAAGGAGCCAGAAAAGGAAGGTAAGTAAGGTTTATTTTATGATGTATTTTGTAATTGTCTTCCCGGCTCAGAACTCAAAAGCTCACTAACAGTTGAGAAACGAAACATTTATTTATTGGTCATGTTTTCAAAGTCCCTTGTGACTTCGATTTCATTGTATGCAATTTAAAAATAAAAGCTTATTTGATCTGACTTCATTCACTACTTGTGCATTATAATAAGTTGTTGTCTATTGGTCAATATTTCTAATGCAAGTGTCTGCTTTTCAGGGGACTGTGCCAGTATACTCTACCCGAATTACCGTCAGTGTGGTTGACAATGTTCTTCTTGTCCATCAAATTGATGCAAAAGTTGTTATACCCTACGATGTATTTGTAGATTCCCTGGCACCAGTATCTATCTATCTGCCAGGGAACCTTGTAATAATATTAGACAAACAGTTAATGATCAGGATAACTTGAATAATGCCTATGGAAGACAGCTGGAATTTTCTTGTTCCTGACCTTATTTGTGATGCTGAAAATGGCATGCTGTGGAGGATGTGTTTGGATATGGAAGTTAGTTCTAACGGGTTACTGATTCCTTGAAAAGATTGTCTTCCAAGCTATTGCTGTCACTAGCTCAGACATTCCCTCGCTACTAGAGTTCCTTCAGAGGAGAAGGTTAGAGCCAAGCAACGTATAACTCATTATATTCATGTGCTGTTAATTTGCCAATTGATATCCAAACAATGAAGAGGGCACAACCTGCAATAATATTAATCACTTGTTTGCAATTTCAGATTAAAATGTTATGCTATGCCTGTCAATCATGCGTACAATTATCCTGGAAAGATGACCTTCCTATACCGATGATCTCAAGTGCTATAGATGTGCTTGTTGCTTCTTATTCCCTGTCAGTTAAATTGGGAAATTCCATTCTTGGTACAGATCGAGACGCGAGCTTCAGAAAGTTATTCAAAAATATCCAGCATGTAGTTAGCTCCTCTAAGGTGGTGTCGCGAGGAAGCTACAAGGAGTACAGCAAATCGTGAAAAAAGATGTTGGTCAAAATATTTGAGTGACCGTACAAATCAGTAGAAAAAGATATAAAAGATGAAACCCCTGAGAATGCTTCAATCATCATCAATCTTTGCAAGGTCCGACTTCAATGGGAATGCAAATTTGGAAAATTTAAGGCCTGAGAGGACCTTATCAGGTGGTTCTCATGATACAGAGGATAGGCAGGCAACACAAGAAACAGGCGATCAAATTTTAGGTGTTAATTTGGAACAGTCCCAATCAGGGTTTGATGTAGAATGTAATAACAGTCAGACAGATGCTTCTGTTTCTGTACATCAGGCTTCTCAGAATTTATCTGTAGCAGTTTCGCCTGATGAAATATACCGCTTTGTCCTTGCAGTTGTAGAGGATGAAATGCTTGGAGACCCGTCATATTTGGTCTCTATTTTTGTTGAATTTCTACCAAGGTACGCCATTCAGTTCTGCAGCTGTAGCCGCTTTGTTTTATGATTATGTTATGACCACAATGCTCCCTTTTAAACTTTAATTTTACTAGCTATTTTTCTTCATCTTTCATTGAAAAATTCTCTTTTTAGAAGGATCTGATCTTTTGATTGTTCAGTGTGTAATTTGAAAGTTGAAACTGTTGGCTGAAGCGTTTTAATTGTTCTCCCTTTGGCTTGCAGTGTTTCCAAGGAAAAGTTTAAAGTCCATCCAAATGTACATGTGATGACAATCCAACTGCTTGCCTGCAATAACCGACATGCTGAACTTGGCTTGTTTGTACTGAACAAGGTAAGGTATAATTATACTTTTTTTCCATGTCTATTGGAAAGGTAATCCATTTTGAAGATGCATACAGAGTCGGATGAGAACACCCCCCCGGCGCGATCGGGCGCCAAGGAAGAAATGTTTCAAAAGCAAGCTCATTCCTTCATCACTTCTTCTGTCCCGGATCTGCCTCTCATCAAGGTCAAAAGCGATAAGTGTTCGAAAGCTCCTTCCTGGACTGAGCTAGATAATCTTTTGGATGATGAAGAGGAGGACCGTAAGCGGGACATCGCCAATCGTAAGGTTAGTGTTTATTTTTATGTTTGCTTCAGTTCTGATGATTTTTGTTTGCACTCTATTGCTTTTCGTTTGGTGTGCCGTAGTGAACTCTACGGCAGGATTCACCAACACCCTCGTCTCAATCTATCGTTCTTTCTTAAGCCGGGAGGGAGCTGCTCTATTGCTCCTGAAACCAGGCTTGCAATGCAGGCTCTCTCTGGTACTTCGACGGACAACTTTTTAGTTAAGCTTGGTTCTAGGTTGGATCTGGCGTCTAGTCAATTATCTAGTCCATTGCATTATATGTTGTCTTCAGCTAGGGATGGCAACTATTGCCAGTCCCCCTTGTCAAATCCTTCTGTTTTGGTTAATGCCTCTGCTTCCCCTGGTAATGATCTATCTAGGAAAGGGTTGTTTTTGGATTCTAAATCCTCTCCCCGTCTCATCAGATCAAGCGCTCGTTTGAGGGCTGTGCAGTCTCGTTCTGACAGAAGACTGCCTCCCTCTAAAACCGAAGCGTTGGGATCGCCTCTGGGTTCGATCTATCACCTGCAATTTGACCATTGCTCTGATATTGAGCTTATTAACAAATCTTCTGAATTAGGTTTCTTAACCATCCAATCTCCTTCATCTGTGGCTTTTGCCATCAGAACTAAAGAAAGATCTAGAGTTTTAGAGTTCAAAGGTTTTTAATGATTACAATCTCATGGAATATTAGGGGCCTTAATTGTCCCGACAAGCAAAGATCGATTTTTCAACTAATAGCTTCTTCTTACTGCGACCTCATCTCCATCCAAGAATCCAAACTAGAGTCACCGTCTCCCTCGATTCTTAGGTCTATCGGAGGTACCATCATCTCTAATTGGATCTCTCTTGACGCAATAGGATCTAGGGGAGGTATTCGTTTTGGATTCAAAGAGTCTATTTTCTCGATAGTATTGATTAAACGTCTCAATTTCTTCCTCATTATTCAACTCCATTGGGTGCCTCTTAATACCAACCTCACGGTTATATCCGTATATGGCCCATCCTATTCCGATGGTAGGCCGTTGTTTTGGAACGAATTCCAATCGCTTCTCTCTTATTCTAATGACCTGTGTATTTTTTGTGGCGACTTTAATGCTACGAGATTTGCCTCTGAAAGATCTAGCCCATCGTCGCTAGGTAATCAGTGGTTCAACGATTGTATCCGTACCTTACAATTGACTGACATTCCGTTGTCAGGTAGATCTTTCACTTGGTCGAACCTTCGCCATCAACATTCGATGGTGAAGCTCGATCGCTTCTTGGTTTCCAATGACTGGATTGATCGTTTTCACAACTCTTTTGCTCTTGCGTTACCTAATCTTTCATCAGACCATGTTCCTATCGCGCTTCACTCCGACTATAATTTCCCGCGCTATCATCGTTTCAGATTTGAAAAATTTTGGTTGGAAGATCAGGTGTTCGTTAACCTCGTTATCGAATGCCTGTCGGTAATTTCAGGATCTTCCGGTTTGGGATCCATTCTACTCAAACTTCACGCGATTAAATTCAGGTGCAAGATCTGGCGCAACGAGAGGCTATTTAACACTAATTTCCTTAAAAAGTTTCTCCTCTCCACCATTGAATCTATAGATAAAATGGAGGAGGGGGGACCGATCTCAAGCGAGCTATTCAATGAGAGACGTTCTTGCAAACAAGAATTTTTGGAGATTCTCCGCCAAGACCATTTGAAATGGGCCCAAAGAGCCAAATTTCGGTGGCTCAAAGAGTGAGATTGCAATACAGCGTTTTTCCATAACTTTGCCTCCCACAGACAGAGATGTAATCACATTTCTTCGATCGTCCAAGAGGGGATTGAACTTTCTTCCATCGAGGACATTCACCAATCTTTTCTCCTATTCTATAAAAATCTCCTTGGCTCTTCCAAGCCAAGAGCCTAGAGTCTTGATTCGGACCAACTGTACGGAGCGAATCCGATCGATCTTTCTGCTCTTGAGGAGCCTTTTTCTATGGACGAAATCAAAGCATCGGTTTTTGGTTTAAAAAGCGACGCGGCGCCGGGTCCGGACGGTTTTCCCGCCTTTTTCTTTCAAAAGTTTTGGAATTGGTTGAAAGATGACCTTTTCCGGATGTTCGTTGACCTTCATCGTGGTTCGTTCTCTTTCGATCGCATTAATTACGCGCACATTGTTCTTATTCCTAAAATATTAGGAGCGAACTCCGTGGCGAATTTTAGGCCGATTAGTCTTATCAACGCCACTTTCAAAATTATCCTGAAAGTTCTCTCAGCTAGACTTGGAGAGGTTATATCTCCTCTCATCGATCCGGCTCAATCGGGTTTCATTAAGGATCGGTTTATTCTTGATAGCGTGGCGTCTGCCCAAGAAATTATTTCCTATTGTCATCATTCCAAAACTGAGGGTATTCTTCTCAAACATGATTTTTAGAAAGCTTACGATAACGTTTGTTGGGAGTTCCTGTTCGATATCTTACTTCATAGGGGTTTTGGTCCCAAATGGATTGCTTGGATTAAATCCAGTCTATTTGCGGGTACTTCTTCCATTATCATTAATGGTATGGAGGGTCACAAGTTCAAAATCAAATGCGGTCTCAGGCAAGGTGACCCTCTGTCTTCCCTTCTCTTCTCGCTGGTTGTCGATGTATTCAGTAAGCTACTTCGCAATGCTTGGGAAGCCCAGGTCATAGAAGGCCTCGGGGGCTCTCATTATTTCAATGGTGTCCTCAACCTTCAGTACGCCGATGACACCATCATTTTGGCAAAACCTAATCTCCATACCCTCAGAAATCTTAAACTCCTTCTCTATTGTTTTGAACTAGCCTCAGGGCTTTCTATCAATTTTCATAAATCTTCTGTCGTTTGGCTGGGAGGATCGCCTAACAGGCAGGATGAAATTTCCGAATTTTTTAACTGCCCGGTAGCTTCTTTTCCTATAACGTATCTAGGTATTCCTCTGAGATGGGGGAAACTTCATAGATCGGACTGGGCGCCTATGTTTGATATAGTGGAATCCAGACTATCGGTATGGTCTGGGAGACTGCTGTCCCGCGGCGGTAGACTTATTCTGCTTAATGCTGTTCTATCCTCGATTCCTCTCTATATGATGTCTTTCTATTTCATTCCTTCATGGGTCATCAAAAGAATTGACCAGATCAGAAGTAATTTCCTCTGGTCTGGTTCAGCTCTCTACAGACCCGGATCGCACTTGTGTAATTGAAAACTCATTTGCTCCTCGAAGATTGCTGGTGGTCTGGAGGTTTTGGACCTGAGGCACCAAAATATGGCTTTACTGGGCAAATGGCTCTGGAGATTCCTCAAATTGGAAGATCTCCCCTGGATCAATTGTATCAAAGCCAGATACTTTGCGGCCAATGATTGGTGGAGCTTCCCGGAGCACCCCCATAGGCAGGCATCTCCGTTCTGGAAGGGAGTATGGAAAGTAGCAGCTCCCTTCCTTGTTGGTTTAAGCCACGGTTGTGCTGATGGTTCTATGACCAGATTTTGGACTGACATTTGGATTGGAAATTCCTCTTTAGCCACTGCTTTTCCAGCTATCTTCCGTCTCGCTGCCAACCCTCGGGCTTTAGTGTCAGATTACTACCACAATATCGTTGTTCCTCCGGTATGGTCGATTCCTCTCTCTAATAATCTTCCAGCCCACTTAACCCCTACCTTTGATAATCTTCTTGACGCTCTCAACAATGTGGTTTGGCAAGACAAAGAGGATTTCTTTTGGCATTGGAATTCTTCTAGGAACTTCTCAGTTCGTTCTTTTTATCACTTTCTTAATTTTAGAGGTACATTATCGCCGTTCTACGACCTGGTTTGGAAGTCTTGTGCACCATTGAAGGTGAAAATCCTGGCGTGGTTAGCACTTAACAATAAACTGCTTACTGTTGAAATTCTTAATAAGAGAAATCAAGCATGGGGGCAATTATGTCCCCTGTGCGATTCAAGTGCTGAGTATGTGAATCACCTGTTTGTAGAATGCGATTTCGCTCGATCGCTGTGGAAAATTTTCGTTCTGGCCTGGGAAGCATCAGACCTTCCGGTTAGTCTAGTCGATTGCTGGACGAAGCGTCCTCCTAGTCGCGCTTTCCACAAATCGTGGTTCCTTTCATTCCAGATAATTATATGGATTATTTGGAGGGAAAGGAATCATAGGATCTTCCGCCAACTTTATTCCTCCCCTCGTCTGTTATCAGAAGAATTTATGTTTTTATTCAAATTTTGGTCTTCTTCTCTTAATGAGAAAGCTAGAGATGCCCTTAAGCACGAGAGACTAGAAAAAGCTATCCATTGTCTTATTAGCCTCAACGCTTTTTAACGTTTACAGCACCTCTTAGTTGGATCTTTTGATGTTCTTATTTCATTTGCTGTTTATCCTCATTCTTCTTTGCTGTATCTAGCTATTTCATTATTATTGATTCTGTTTTGATGTTATCAGTTTCCATTAACACTATCTCCATTGGTGTGTGTGTTTGCAGGATTAAAGGGTAGGTTATCCTACTCTTATAATACTTTTTGGCAGCAGTTAGACTGCTTTTTGTCGTGACTGCCTTTGGAGCTTTATAGCAGGAAGTCATGTTCGTCTATGAGTTTGGCTTAGTCCTCCTCCTATTCCCGATGGTATATCAGTTCCATCGGATTACTCTCTTGGCATTTACCTCAGTTCGATCTGATAGCAGCTTTACCAGATCTCTTTTGTACAGCTCTTTATGTTAGCTCCCATACTTTTGCACTCTGATGGTGGCGTTTGATGTTTCATCTCTGGGTTTAGACTCTTTTCGCTGTATTGGTCTTGCATGTAGCAGACCATTTTTGTATCTATGTCTTGTTTCTCTTGGTATGGGTGTTGATGATGGGAGTTAGTTTTTGAGTCTGATGATGTCATTATACTGTCTCTCTCTTTGTTGGTTTAGTGACTTTGCAGTATAGCTGCTATGCTTTTTACTGAGTTTCTTTGCCACTGTGATGTTTTCGTTCTCTGTACATCTTGGTGCTGGCTGTATTATCCGATATTTCCCTGTTTATAGTTGAATGCTTTGGTTCCGCTGGCTTATTCGCTCTGAGTTCTGCTGTTTGTCTCGTCTGGAGGGATCTGTTTTTTGGGGAGGTGGCTCCTTGCGCGCCTCTTGCCTAATTGGCTTGCAGGTTCGTCCCTGATTTTGGTGATGGTACAACGTTTCTGTTTCTCTCTTTGTCGTATCGATCATTGCCGCACCGTGCTCCGTCCGCCAGTGGGAGGATGGTCGCCTTCGGTGGTTCCCTCATACGCCCGGTCCTTTGCGAGATGCGCGGCCAGTATCCAGCTCTTTTCTTGCTTAGCCTTCGGCCCCGTGTTTAGTTATTGAGTTTGGTTTGTTTCTTTCCTGTTTGTCTCTATCATTATTTGTATAGTTTGTAGCTTTGATTGGTTTTGTTTTACATCTTGTAAGACCCTCTGATTGTAATTATTGTGTTATTAATGCATGGCTGGAGTCTTTTGACTCTATCCGTTTCATCAAAAGATGCATACAGAGTCAGTAGGCATATGTATAATCCAAAAATTGCCGCAACTTTATGCTGCCTATATCATGTTCTCTAAATACAATTTCTAATTGGTAATGCGAATACTTCAGTCTGCTCCCTTCTTTGTTTTTGTGTTATTTCTTCACCATTTGTCAGAGGTTATTTACAGCTGCCGCTGACTTATTACAGTACTCAAGCAAAGAAGAACTAGGTCAAGCACTTACAAAGGCGACTCTGAAAGTGGGATTATTCTAATATAGGTGGTTGATGCGGTTTGTTTTTGGGATGTGGGAGCAACAGGTGTGAGTTCTTGTAATTTGTGTAATGAAAGATGTGATACTGGCGTCGATCTGATCCTAAGCCGTAGGACCGGCTTGGGAGTAGCAGGAGAGAGGTGGAGACCGGGTGCTCGGTTCAGATCTAGTAGATCGGCTTGGATCTTTGAGGCTCGACTTGGTCTTTTGTACCTGCACACTGCCTAGAAATACCGGGAGAAGTCCAGGCGACAGGCCCTTCTACGATCTAGTCAGTCACTGAAAAAGATACTGGGCAGCTAGGGTTCAGGTGGGGAAAGATTGATTACCTTTTGAAGTGACTGGGGGTCTGGTATTTATAGGCAGGGACAAACGGGTCTGAGACACGGGCCGGGTCGGACCCGTTTGCCTGTGGGCCTGAATGGGCTGAAGCCCGTTGGACCTGCTTATACCTGATGATCATGGAGGAGTGATTTTAGAGGAGATCTGAGGGTTCTGATGCGCCACTCTATTTACCCCACATCATAAGCCCCCCACTCTTGCAGGGCAGTGTGAAAAAACAGTTATGGAGGAGTAGTCTGAATTCTATGGGGAAGAGTGGCGAAGAGAGTTCCCTGGGGCCTTATTGGGGTCGGCGCCGAACCGAGGCTAGTCCCGGCGGCCGAGCAGTCGGTGATTCTGCAGGTGTGGAAGATCGAGTCCTATCAACCAACCACAGTCACCAAGACAAGGGGGTCGGCTCAGGGTGCTGAGGCTGTCGGATATCGTCTAGTTCGGTTTTTGGGTCGTCGAGTCCAATGGCGACCTTAGATGGTGACTGGTACCCCTGCGCTCGAAATCGTCGTCAGGTGTCGAGGCTTGGGGGTTGGCACAGAGCGTTGAGCTCTGCTGTCTTAGCTTGAGAAAGTTACCCATGTGCTCGAGATCACTGCAGGGTGTCGAGGCTTGGGGATCGGCGTAGAGCGTCGAGCTCCGCTGCCTTAGCCTGAGAAAGTTACCCATGTGCTCGAGATCACCGCAGGGTATCGAGGCTTGGGGGTCAGCACAGAGTGTCGAGCTCCGCTGTCTTAGCTTGAGAAATTCACCCATGTGCTCGAGATCACCACAGGGTATCGAGGCTTGGGGGTCGGCGCAGAGCGTCGAGCTCAGGCACCTTAGCTTGAGAAAGCGACCTGGTGTGAATATTTGCAAGTGTACAAAATCGCAACAAGTAATATAGTTAGTGAATAGAGTGTCGAACCTACAGGGACTAGATGGCAAAATTAATTCTAGAGATTTTGAGTTCATCTAGTTCATCCCACACAATTTATAATTCCATAAGAATAAAAATAGGGTAAAAGGGATATGAGCAACTTGCTCAATTAGTAAATGAGCAATTGATTATGTGGCATGCATGTGATACATTGGACAACTAACCATTTTAAAGATTTCCAATCACATGTATGGCACATCATCAACTTGTTTATTTACTAAATGAGCAAGTTGCTCATACCCTTTTTCCCATAAAAATATTATTTTTCCAAGTTGTAGACCAAAATCTCCAAATTATTCAATGCTTTCTCTCGAACAACACCAAAAATATCTCCAACTAACAGTTTGACATATCTCTATGCAAATTTAATTAATCAATGACTCATTAAGTTCTGTGGATTTTTTAACGGTCACATCAATCGCGGTAAATTATCTCTAATTTTGCTCAATCAATGGTGTTCAATTTTTATTGTTCTAAATCACAAATTACCTCACAGTCTCTCCATGATCCAATAATCATATAAAAATTGACCAAATAATTGTAAGCATTAAGCACAAAAATTAAATACACAACCAGGAAAAAATTAAAATAATATAAAATTAAAAATTGTGTTATCAAAATTAGGCTACTTCTAAACTCTAGAAAAATAAATTTAGTTCATAATAAAAATATTGTAACTAACAAATTTGTTCATGAATTGCATAATGATATTTAGAAGAGAAGAAGAGAAATACAAAAAGTGATTTGTAAATAAAAAATTGCAAACCGAGCGTTGCACAATCTTCAGCCTCTCTGTGTCTTTCTTTCCCTCGAGTTCCGTGTCCACGTGCACAACAAAACCAGCAGTGCTGACTTCCCAGACGTCACAGGAAAACGCGTCGCCTCGTCAGCTCTGTCACCGCCAGCTGTCACGTCGCGTCGCCACGTCACGGCCGGAACACGTCCCTGTTTCTCTCTGTCCCGTCTCTGTTACCAAAAGAACCAAACCAGTTCGCCACGTCAGATCGAAGCCCAGTAAACCGCGCCGTCGCTGTCGCTGTCAGCAACAGTGCAGCGTCAAATCGCTGTCGTCTCTATCTGCCACAGTGCTCGAGTCACGTGCTCTTCTGCTTCGTACAGATGCCTGCTGAGTTTTTGCTTTGATGCTGAATCCCTTCTCCCCGTCGTTATCACGCCTCGAGAAGCGCGCCGCGCCAGAGCCCTCTCTCTGATCCTCTTTCTTTTCGTTTCTTTTATTATGTTTTTTTTCCCCTTTATTTAGCAGCCGTCTCGTACGGCGTAGTTAAGCGCTCTCCCCCTCCTCTATCTCTATGTTGTATTATAGTTGTAGATGTAGAGGTGTAATATATCCTGCAAAATAAAAATCAGAATTCAAAATAAATATTTAAATTTAAATTAATTAGATGTACTTAAAAGTAACTAATTTTTATTTTTGTCTTATCAAAATCCATTTAAATTTGTTTATTCTTTTTACACTCTCTTGACAATTAAAATTGTATTTTGCTCCTCATATTGTCAATTTGTAAAATATAAATACAACAAATCAATAAAACTTAATAAATCAATATTTTTGTTTTGTTTGTTGATTTTTATAAAAAAATAATCACTTTTTACATCAAAATTCTTATTTCTTCAAAAATAATTAATTAAATGAAATCTTATGGAAATAAGATAAAATATTGACAATATAGGCGAAAACAAGCAACTATAATGGGTAAATGAGTACAAATATTTGTATATAAATTAGACACATCACTACCCATGTGCTCGAGATCACCGTCAGGTATCGAGGCTTGGAGATCGGCCCAGAGCGTCGAGCTCTGCTGCCTTAGCTTGAGAAAGCTACCTATGTGGTGGAGATCACTGTCGGGTGTCGAGGTTTTGAGTGGAAAGTGCGTGAATTTACATAGAAAATTTGAGATGAAAAACATGAAAGAAATACGCCCATTTTCTTTAATATTTTCATACAAAAAGTAGTGGCATGTAATGCTGATTACTGGGGATCGGTTACATAAGAAATTTGTCCTCCCTTTCGAGGTACATGATGAGGTGCTCCGCAATCTAGGGCCTCTTGACTTTGTTGCCTCTTAGGTCTGTGAGTTGGTATGTGCCGGGGCATACCACTTCGGAGACCTTATACGGGCCCTCCCAATTAGGGGCCTACTTCCTCCTTTTACTGGGGTCGGATACTGCCAATTTCCTGAGGACGAGGTCACCATGCTTGATGTTAGCGGGGCAAACCTTCTTGTTGTAAAACTTCTTGATCCGTTATTGGTATATGCTTCTTCTGATGGCGGATTTTTCCCTGACCTCATCGATGAGGTCCAGGTTGGCTCTGAGGTCGAGGAGTTGTCCTCGTTGTTGAAGACCATGATCCTGGGTGAAGGGAGGCCGATCTCTAGGAGAATAACAGCCTCGGAGCCGTAGGTTAGGTTGAATGAGGATTCGCCCGTGGGGATCCTCTTAGTTGTTCGATGAGCCTAGAGTATGCTGGGCAGTTTGTCGACCCATAGCCCCTTTGGTGAATTATCCAGCCGCTTTTTGAGGCCGTCTAGGATTTGACGGTTCGCATTTTCGGCTTGGCAGTTTGATTGAGGGTGGCATATCGATGAGAAGCGTTGCTGAATGTCGATGTCTTTGCAGAACTTTTGAAAGTTTTTGGCCGCGAACTGGGTCCCGTTGTCGGTGATGAGCACCTGTGGGATCCCGATCCGGCAGTTGATGTGTCTCTAGAAGAATTGTTGAGTTTGATGCTCGGTGATCGTGGCCAGGGGTTCTGCCTCGATCCACTTGGTGAAGTAGTCGTTGGCCACCACCAAGAATTTCATTTGGCCCGTCGCTTGAGGGAAGGGGCCGACCAGGTCCATCCCCCACATAGCAAAGAGGGTCGGACTGGCCAGGGATCAGAGGTTGGCCTGCGGGAGTCTCTTCACCGATGAGAATCTTTGGTAAGGGCTGCATCTCTTGACGAGATCCTGGGAGTCCTGTAATATGGTTGGCTAGTAGTACCCGTGATTTAGGGCCTTTCGGGCGAGCGACCTGCTCCCCATGTGACATCCATTGATCCCCTCGTGCAGTTCCTTCAAAGCATACTTGGCCTGGTCAGGGGCTAAGCAACAGAGGTATGGCCTACCGTCTGTTATCGTGTATGAGCACTTGAAGAGCATTTTGTTGATTAGGGTGAATCTTTCGGAGCGGACTCTGATCCTTCTTGCCTCGGACCGGTCTTGAGGGAGCTCGCCCTTCGAAAGGAACTTTCGAATGGGCGTCGTCCAGTTGTCTGGTTGAAGATTAGTGGTGAGGCAGGAGGCTTTAGGGAGGTCGATGCTGGGCTCGAGGAGGACTTCGATCAGAACGGTGTGGTCGAGCCCCTCGAAGGGTGATGAGGCGAGCTTCGACAATGAATCTGCCTGGGCATTTTGTTCCCTAGGGATTCATTCTACCGAGTGGTATTCGAAAGATGCCAGGAGATGATAGACTACCGCCAAGTATTGCACCATTCGAGCATCGCGAGCTTCGTACTCCCCAATGATCTGGTTGACCACTAGTTGGAGTCGCTAAAGGCCGTGATGTGTCTGGATCCAGCCTTGTGTGCTAGGGTTAGCCCAGCGATCATAGCTTCATATTCTGCTTCACTGTTCGAAGCCGGAAAATTCAGACTAAGAGAATACTGAAGGATGAAATTATCGGGACCCTTTAGAATGATGCCCACTGCTTCCTCCCTTACAAGACGAGCCGTCGACATAAACCTCCCAAATCAGGGCTGTCTCCTAGAAGCCGGGCGGTTCGGAAATAGTGCATTCTGTGATGAATTCGGCAAGGGCCTGTCCCTTGATGGCTGTCCTGGGTTGGTAGCTGATGTCGTACTGACTCAGCTCGATCGACCACTTGACCAAGCGGTCGAAAGTTTCGGACTTGTGAAGGACGGCTTTGAGAGGCAGGTCTGTGAGGACCTGAATAGAGTGGGCTTGGAAATAAGGGCGAAACTTTCATACAGCCATTACCAGTGCGTAGGCCACCTCCTCCATCTTATCTATCTGGTCTCTGCCGAAAGCAAGACTTTGCTTACATAGCAAAGGGGCTTCTGGACATCGTCTTCTTCTCGGACGAGAACGACGCTGAGGGCGCTCTCTGAGGCTAAGAGATACAGCTGGAGTGATTCGCCCAGTTCGGGTTTACTTAGAAGTAAGGGTTGGCGAGATAGAATTTCAGCTGTTCGAACGCCTGTTGTTGGGGGTCCCCCCACTCGAAGCCTTTCGCTCCTCGAAGAGCCTTGAGGAAGGGAAGCGATTTCTCTCCGAATTTTGAGAGAAAGCGGCCGATGGTCGCCAGCCTCCCCCTTAGCCGCTAAACTTCTTTAATGTTCTTGGGAGGGGCCATGTTGATAATGGCCTGAATTTTTTTGGGGTTCGCCTTTATGCCGCACTGGCTGACGACGAACCCGAGGAATTTTTCGGAGGAGATGCCGAAGGCGCACTTAGCAGGATTGAGCCTCATGTCATGGGATCAAAGAACGCCAAATGCTTTTTAAAGGTCATCCACATGGTCTGGACTGGCTTTTGATGAGCATGTCATCGATGTATACCTCCATGTTGTGACCGATCTGATTTTTAAAGACCCGGTTGACGAGTCTCTGGTCGGTGGCTTCGGCGTTCTTTAGACAGAAGGGCATGACCCGGAAACAGTACAGACCTTGCTCGGTAACAAAAGACGTCTTGGCAATGTCGGGAGGAAACATGCAGATTTGATTATAGCCTGAAAAGGCGTTCATGAAGGTCAGCAGCTCGTGACCCGACATTGCATCGATTAGGGCATTGATGCTCGGGAGAGGGAAAGGATCTTTGGGGCACGCTATGTTGAGATCTGTGAAGTCTATGCAGATCCTTCAGCTTCTGCTGGCCTTCTTCACCATCACGACGTTAGCCAGCCACTCGGGGTAGCTAACCTCCTAAATGAACCGGGCGGACAATAGTTTGCCCACCTCCACCTTTAGGGCTTGTTGCCTCTCCGGGGTGAACTTGCGCCGCTTCTGATGAATAGGCTTGGAGCCCGGGGTGATGCTCAGCCGGTGCATGACCAGATCTTTGAAAATCCCGGGTATATCGGACGGAGTCCAGGCGAAGAGGTCGATGTTGCGGCAAACGTCAATCAGGCCTGCCTTCTGGTCGGGGGAAAGGGTGCGGCTCACATGAAAACATTTAGATTTGTCTTCCGCCTCGAACGAGATTTCCTCTAGCTCTTCCGCTGGTTCCGACTCCGGGTGGTCCCTCTCGAGGGGGAGCTCAACTGTGTCAAGGGGAAATACCCCACCCCGACTGCGATCATGTAGCATGAACATGCCGACTCTTGGTTACCTCGGACGACCCTAACCCCAAGATCGGTGGGGAATTTCAGCTTCAGATGGTAGGCCGAGGGGACGGCCTGGAACGAGCAGAGCCCGAGTTGGCCGAGGATGGCATTATATGCCACCTTGATGTTGACCACCATGAAATTCATTGACTCGGTTTGGAGGATGGGGGTCGTGCCTGCCATTACATCTAGTATCACAATCCCCTCAATTTGTATGGCGATGCCTGAGAACCCATGAAGGGTGTAATTGGCCGGCTTCAGCTTTTCTCGGGAGAGTTTGAGGTTCTCAAATGCTTCCAAAAAAAGAATGTTAACCGAGCTGCCGTTGTCCACCAGAATATGGCGGACCTCAAAGTTGGCCACGATGAGGCTGATGACGAGGGCGTTGCAGTGCGGAAGTCGGACGCCTTCGAGGTCTTCTTCAGAGAAGGATACTGCCAGCTGCTGAACCCGAGAGGAGAGATGGTCCCGAATGGAGTTGACCTCTCGGACGAAGGCCTTGTGAGAGGTATTAGATTCTCCACCCATGGGTCTGCCATGGACGCAGTGTAGGATAGCCTGTCCCCCTATTTCCTCGGGTTCGGGATCCCGCTTGGGTCGTCGGTTGGTCGTTCGAGGAGGAGGCGAAGGCCTTAGGCTCCTTGGTTCTCTCCGGTCTCTGGGATTGGCCCGGATGAACTCCCTCAGATACCCTCGTTGGATGAGGGCTTCGATCTCTTCCTTTAGGGCCCGACAACTATCCGTCTTGTGTCCGTTCTCTCGGTGGAAGCGGCAGTAGAACCTTTGGTCCCGCTTCTTGTTATTGCTCGGTCGGGGAAGGATTCAGATGATCCCTTTATCCTCGATCTCCATCAGGATTGCCGAGACGTTCTGGGTCAGCGGCTATACCTCGAATCCGGGGACCGGAGGGATTCTCTTGAAACTGGCTATCTCTTTTGTGGTCTTCTTGATGGGCTTGACATCGTTGGCCTTCTGCTTCCCCTTGGCAGTGGCTTTCTTGGTTTCCTCCGGATTTAGGGCCTCCTTCGCTCAGATGTACTTCTCGACCCTATTGAGGAGGTCGGGAAAGTCGACGGGGGTTTTTTTGGCCAATGAAGCTTTTAGCTGACCGTGCTTAACGTTGTGCTAGAAATTCATTGAGGCGATGCCAGCGTCAAGGGAGGACACGGACCTCGCCTCGGCGGTGAACCTCCGAACGAACTCGCAGAGTGATTCCCCTTCTTTCTGCCGGAGGTCCAGAAGAGACACGCTCGTCTTCTCGACCTTTCTGCTGGTCACGAAGTGGGCTAGGAAGTTCGCTTCCAACTGGTTGGATAAGAAGACTAAGCCGGGGGTGAGCTTTGAGAACCATTCCCGAGTCGGACCACGAAGTGTAGCGAGGAAGGCACGGCAGAGGAGGGGATCTGCAGCACTGTGAATCATCGTGAGAGTCTTAAACCCCTCCATATGATCAGTTGGATCACCTTCGCCATTGTAGATCTTGAATTGGGGAGGCCTGAAGTTTCGGGGGATCTCGGCTTCCAAGATTAGGGGGGAGAATGGGGGTCCGACCGACCGATGGCCATGACCCTGCATTGTTCCGCCCTCGCCGAGTAGGCGAGGCGGTTCTCCATGTCCTGTAAATGCCGGAGGACGATGTCTACCTGTTCCTGGGGGTGGGCCGATCCGTAGGATTCGCCGCCCCTATCTCTTGATCGAGGATTAGAGCAGTTTCGAACCTCGGTTCTCTGGCTGCCTTGGATTGCTTGAAGGACCTCGTCCTGAAAATTTTGGAACTCGGCCCTCGTAATGGGGTCTTGCCCCACCGGGTCCTGCGAGGGTGGAGGTCCACGGGGCGAGCGGCTGTGTTCTGGATCGCGCTCTGGGGATGGCCGTCTACGATGGTTTGAGACCAAGTTGGAAGCTGCCTCTCCCCTTTTGCGACTGGCCTATCGATTTCAAATGATGCGCCGCAAATCGGTCGCATTCGAGTGAGAAGCACTTGGCCCGCATCTGGCTACGTTGTGGACCTGTGGTCGGTTGGAACCCTGGGTGTCCATGCGGCTGTGATGTGGGGGGTCTGGATGTCGTGCCATGTGACGGCCCTTCTGGCTTTGGGAGCCATGGGAGAGCTCGGACTTGGGATGACGTCCCTGGCTGGGCTCGGACGGACAACAGTACCTGGTTTCCCACAGACGGTGCCAATCTGATGCTATTTGTTTTTGGGGTGTGGGGGCGACATGTGTGAGTTCTTGTAATTTGTGTAATGGAAGATGTGGTACTGGCATCGATCCGATCCTAAGCCGTAGGACCGGCTCAGGAGTAGCAGAAGAGAGGTGGAGGCCGGGTGCTCGGCTCGGATCTAGTAGATCGGTTCGCATCTTTGAGGCTCGACTCAGTATTTTGTACCTGCACACTGCCTGGAAACACCGGGAGAAGTCCCGGCGACAAGCCCTCCGACGATCTAATCAGACACTGAAAAAGATACTAGGCAGCTAGGATTCAGGTGGGGAAAGATTGATTACCTTTTGAAGTGAGGAGGGGTCTGGTATTTATAGGCAAGGGCAAATGGGTCTGAGGGCCTAACGGGCCGGATCGGACCCGTTTGCCTGTGGGTCTGAATGGGCTGAAGCCCGTTGGACCTGCTTATACCTGATGATCATAAAAGAACAATTTTAGAGGAGATCTGAGAGTCCTGATTGCGCCACTCTATTTACCCCCATATCAGCGGTCAACAAAGATAACAATCTCTACTACTATAATGGGAGAAGGCCTTAGTGTAATTTGTCCATCTACTAACCCGTGCAACACACGTGCATAACTATTGTAAATGAGGTTTTTGATCAAATCCAGACTATGTCTGAATTTTTACTTCTAAAAAAAACTATATTTATTAAGACATACATCGCACGTATATAACTAATGTAAAAGAGATTTCGGTTCAAATCCTCAATATGTCAGAATTTTTATTTTTATTTTTTGAAATTATTAAAACGTGCATCGCACGTGTATTTTACTAGTTGGTTTTAAGGTGCAACGATCCAGTTGTGTACTATGAAGTGAAAGACTGGAGTATAAATCTGAAATAACTCAAACAAGTTAATTATAAAAAATAAAAAAATCCATTTGTAGTGTCTAAACAGGTCCACTGAGGGTAAGATATCTTCCCATACATTTCGTGTAGGTTTTCTGATCTTTATTGGTGCTCATTTGTCACGATTTCCACTTAGCCATGTCTATCGTAAGCTTTCTTCCTACTGTTATAGTTCCCCTCAACCTCATACATACCCCCGTTTATGTTCTCTCTCTTCCCCTTCATGGTTCAGAAACTTAAAGCAAACCCTGGGCTTTGCTGTAGCTATTTGTAAAATTGATTGATTGGTTGATTAATCTTTTATTTATTTATTTATTTATTTATTTTTTACTTTTTTATTTTTTACCTAAGATCCATTTCAACAGAGATTATCACATATTTCCCAGCTTGAGGTTCACGTAGGCTTCATTGACCATCTCTGTAAATCACCCGGGGTGGATAGGGTGTTTGTGCGGAATTTTAAAAAAAATACAATTAAGTTGCAAAGTAAATGAGAAGAGATAGAAAAAGCAAATACAGCAAGCACAAGTGATATAGCGATATAACGGGGTTCGACCCCCAGGTCTACATCCACACCACCTACTTGTAGCAATTTTCCGCCACAAACGTTCCACTATACTTAAACTCTTGTACAGTGATTCTTGGATTCAGGACGAGAGACCTATTACACCCACAGGACTTCTAAGACAAGTCCCGTCAATCTCACCGAAGTGGAAGAAAAGAAAAACTCAAGATCCTTAATGATCCTGACTAAAGAGAACAAATAAGTATCACACACACGCTCGAATTGATTGTTGAATTGATTAGTTCAGAAGATTTTTCTCAGAGAAAATAGGTGAAGAATACACAGTGGGTTCGTCCAAAAATGTAGATTTAGGAAGTGTATCTCTCAAAAATAGAAATGATACATGCCAAAAAAGAAATCTGCACGAGGTACAGTAGACTGCAAAAATGGACAGTCGACCGTTCATCTTTTAATCGAAAAGTCGAAAGATGAATGGTCGACTGTCTCATCATTTTAACTGCGATGAGCGGTCGACCGACAGTGTAGTACGGTCGACCGCAATCGTACTGATGCTGACGAAACCACTTTATATTTTTACCATATACTAATCAATCAAATACATATAAAATCTCACATATATGGAATAACAAATGTAAATCACCCCGGGGGGGGGGGGGGGGGAATAGGGTGATTGTGTGGAAATAAAAATTTAAAAAAATTAAAACTGAATTGCAAAGTAAAAAGAAGAGATACAAAATGCAACAGGCACAAGTGACGCAACGATATTATGTGGTTCAACCTCCAGGTTTACGTCCACACCACCTACTCGTAGCAATTCTCCGTCACAAGCGTTCCGCTATACTAAAACCCTTGTACAGTGATTCTCGGATTCAGGCCGAGAGACCTATTACACCCATAGGACTTCTAACATAAGTCTCGTCAATCTCACCGAAGTGGAAGAAAAGAAAAAAAACTCAAGATCTTTAATGATCCTGACTGAAGAGAACAAATGTTTAGCATACACACTCGGATTGATTGTTGAATTGATTAGTTCAGAAGATTTTTCTCAAAGTAATAAGTGAAGAATACACAGTGGGTTCGTCCAAATATATAGACTAGGAAATGTATCAATCAAAATTAGAAATGATACATTCCTAAAAGTAAACAGTGCAAGTTACGGTTGACCGCAATTTAGGGACAGTCGACCGTTCATCTTTAAAAGAAAAGTCGGAAGATGAATGGTCGACTGTTTCATTATATAGTTATAATGTGCAGTCGACTGTGGTGCGGTCGACCGACATGAAGTGCAGTCGACTACAATCGTGCTGTTTATGACGAATCCACTTTATATTTTTTACCATATACTAATCAGTCGCTAATCAATCAAATACTAGATAAATTCTCACAAATATGGAATGACAACAACTGATCTTGATAGCTTTCTTGGACACTAATCAATCATGTGCTCTTTTTGAATATCTTCTTTTTTGCTTGATTTTGTAATCTTTCTTTATTACTTTCCTTCTTTGCATATTCTTGAATCTCTCTCGAATCTCTTATTGATATTATTTAATCCTGAAAATTTGAACAACTCAACTTAAACTTATTAGTATTTATAGACACATTTTGTGCACACCAAACTAAGAGTCAACAACCTCCCACTTTCGGTGTGAACAAAACATGCATTTGAATGCTAAAAATAAAATTAAGCAATAAGGCATAAAAATACTCCCCCTCAATACAATACTTCCCGTAACATAGACTTTCATAAATGAAGAGCATTTAAGAGAGATAACTGTTAAACAAAATTTCATAGAAGATATATTGTGATAAAAACATTTAAGATTTAATTTTAGTAAAAACATTCATAAGAAATTCTCCCCCTTTTTGGAACACACCAAGAGGGGGAAAGAAAAAAAAAAGATAGCATAAGGTAAATTTATAACATACTCCCCCTAAAACCATAAAGTACCATACAGTAAGCAAAACAGAAGATTTAATTTGGGGAACATAATATTTTGTAAAGAATGGGAGGAAACTCTTCTTACATGATACCGTTGATCGCGAGACTTTTTGATATACAGTGAGAGCTCTTCATGATATCATAGATTTGAGGTTTTCCCAATACAAACACGTGGCAAAAAGCAAAAAAAATAAATTTCTAGAAACTAAACTCATAGCAGATGGCAACTATTAAAAGCAACCAGAGAAGAAGCTGTTAGACTGCACGGTCGATTGCAAAAATCAATTCTGATGATAGACAAAAGACAGAGAGCGAACCGTACACCCTGTAAAGACAATTCTGATGATAGACAAAATACAGAGAGCGAACCGGTCGACCGTACGGTCGACAGCAAATACTGAAGTTCAATTTTTGAAAAACTCGCGAAAAACAAAAGTGAAGACCGAGAGCGTGCCGGTCGGCTGCCCAGTCGACTATACACCTTCTCAATCGTACATTCGGCCGTCTAGTCGACCAAAACCCAATTTTAAGCAGAAATATCAATAACATTCAATTCTACTTTCAAGAAATAAAATCGTTTTTCATCTAAAGGATTAGTAAAAATATCAGCAAGTTGAGAATTAGTGGAAACATAGTCAAGAATAATATCTCCCTTTCGAAAATGATCTTTAATAAAGTGATACCGAATATCAATATGTTTTGTGCGACTATGTTGATCAGAATTGTTTTTCATATGAATAGTACTAGTATTATCGCATTTAATTGGAATATGATAAAAAAATACCTTGTAGTCCTCTAAAGTGTGTTTCATCCATAATACCTGCGCACAGCATAATTCAGGCAGCAATATATTCGGTTTTGGAAGTGGAGAGAGTCACAGAATTCTACTTCTTGGATGCCCACGAGACAAGTCAGTTTCTCAAGAAGTGACATGTGGCGCTAGTACTCTTTCTGTCTGTTAAACTGCCGGCATAATTTGCATCCGAGTACCCTACAAGAGAGAAGTTTCTATTTTTCGGTACCAAAGTCCAGTATTTGGTGTGCCTTTAAGATATAGAATGATACGCTTAACAACAACCAAATGCGATTCTTTGGAATATGATTGAAAACGTGCACATAAACAGACACTAAACATGATATCTGACCAAGATGCAGTAATGTAAAGCAAACTACCAATCATACCATGATAAGTAGAAATATTAACATTGTTACCAGATTCATCATTTGAAAGCTTAGTGGTAGTTGCCTTAGGTGTTTTGTAAGCATTTGCATTTTCAAGCCCAAACTTTTTGACTAGTTCTTTTGCATATTTGGATTGATTTATGAAGATGTCATCCTTCTTTTGTTGTATTTGGAGTCCAAGAAAATAAGTTAGTTCACCCATCATACTTATTTCGAACTCATCCTTCATTTGCTTTGAGAATTCATTGCAAAGATTTTCATTAGTAGATCCAAATATAATATCATCAACATAAATTTGAACGATTAAAATATCTTTGAAAACATGTTTTATAAAGAGTGTAGTGTCTACCTTCCCTTTAAAGAAGCCTATGTGAAGTAAAAACAAACTTAATCGTTCATACCAAACACGAGGAGCTCGCTTCAAACCACACAAAGCTTTATCAAGATGAAATACATGGTTTGGGTGTGTGGGATCAGTGAATCCCGGTGGTTGTGCAACATATACTTCTTCTGAAATAAAACCATTTAAGAAAGCAGTTTTGACATCCATTTGAAAGAAAGTAAAGTCCATATAAGAAGCAAAAGCAAGTAAAATACGAATGGGTTCAAGCCGTGCAACAGGTGCAAAAGTTTCATCAAAACCAAAACCTTCTTGTTGATTTTAACCTTGTACAACAAGACGGGCCTTATTTCTAGTGATAGTGCTGGATTCATCCAACTTGTTCCTAAACACCCACTTAGTTCCAAGTATGGTCCTATCGTGAGGTCTAGGAACAAGTCTTCATACTTGATTCCTTTCAAATTAATTAAGTTCTTAATGCATTGCAATGATCCAGTCATTATCTTGCAAAGCCTCCTTAATATTCTTAGGTTCAAGTACAGAAACAAAAGCGGAAAAACACATAAAACTTTGAGCTTGTGTGCGAGTAGTTACCCCTTTCGACATATCACTTCGTATAAGATTTGGTGAATGGCTAGACATGATTTTCCATGCAGGGTGCCTTTCGTTGGTAGATGGTGGATGTTGTATATACTCATCTTCCATGGCATCAATTAGTTGTGTAGGCATTTCATCTCTTTGGGATTTGGATGCATTCTCATTTTGAGGAGGCTTATGATTTTGAGAATTTTGATTTGGTTCTTGGTCAATGTGTACCTGTTTCTTTTCAATACGAACACCTGTCTCATCATCATCAACAACATGCAATATTCTTTGGTGTAGGGATTAGTTTCATCAAATATAATTTCAATGGATTATTGAATGGTGCATCTTTTTTATTAAACACACGATATGCCTTGCTACTTAAGGAATATCCTAAGAATACGCCTTCATCACTTTTACGATCAAATTTTACCAAATTATCAAGAGTATTTAAAATAAACACTTTATGCCCAAAGACGCGAAAGTAACTTAAGTTGAGAATTTTGCCATAATATAGTTCAAAAGGTGTTTTCTCAGGATATTTCCTAATGATTATTTGGTTAATTGTATAACATGTTGTATTGACAGTTTCTGCCCAAAATGATTTAGGTAAATCTTTTTCACTAAGCATGGTTTGGGCCATTTCTTGAAGAGATCGATTTTTCCTTTCAACAACCTCATTTTGTTGGGGAGTGCGAGGACAAGCGAACTCATGTTTTATTCCCTTTTTATCACAAAATGATGTGGAAAGTTCGTTTTGAAATTCTCAACCATGATCACTACGAATAGTAACAATGGTGAGGCTGAAAAATATAGAATGTGTCATCTTTTTGTGACAAGAAGGAAACCCAAGTAAATCTGCTATAATCATCAACAATCACAAAGGCATATCGTGCACCTCTATTACTACATGTTCGTGATGGTCCAAATAGATCCGTGTGTAAGAGTTCAAGGGGTCTAGAAGTTGATACCATTTTCTTGGACTTGTGAGAACTTTTAGTTTGCTTACCGAAATGGCACGACTCACAAGGTTTATCTTTCTCAAATTTGATTGATTCCCCTCATAAGCTCTTTAGTTACAAGTTTGTTGAGATTATCCATAGCTGTGTGTCCAAGTCTCCGATGCCATAACCAACCATCCTCAATTCTAGCAACAAAGCATCTTATATTTTCCTGTTCTAATTCATTAGAGTTTATAACATATACATTGTTACATCTGTTATTGAGAAGTAAACAAGATTTATAGCTTTCTAGTACAGTGCATGCATTTTTAATCAAAAGTAACAGTATAGTATTTGTCACATAATTGACTAACACTAAGTAAATTGTGTTTCAGACCTCTTACCAATAGAACATCTTCAATGGAGCATGAAGAACCAAAGTTTATTATACCTTTACCGATGGTTTGACTAGTGCTATTATCTCTAAAGATGATATCCTTTCCACTTTCCCTTGATACTGATGTAAAGTAACTATTGTCACCTGTCATAAGGTTTGAGCATCCACTATCAAGGTACTACTGATCTTTAGTTTTGATACGCTGAGGTACCTACATCAAGATTAGTAGGTATAATTTTGGGTGCCCAAGTTTGTTTTGAACCTGCAATTACATTCTTTCTTATCCAAACAAAATTAATATTCCTTTTTAATAAACAGTTATAAAAAATATGCCCTAGTCTACAATAGTAGTGACATGTAATATGATTATGCCTTGGGTCATGCGCACTTGCATATTTTTAGTTGGTTTGTGATTATGTTGATGACTGTGCAAGTGTGTATGACATGATGATTTAAGTTTTTGATGGTGTATTGACTCTTCATAACCAAGCCCTCGATTATCATGATAAGATCTTGAATTTTTTGTAATAAGGTAATTGGGCCCTTCATATTTTTCAACGATTTTTTCAAGCTCAATTACTCTTTTACAAAGTCTTTTCCTAGTCTTCTCATCGTCTTTTGTGTTCTAACGAAGAGTGTCTAGTGTATCATCAAGTATTCTATTTTTCTCAAGAGCTTCATTACAACCTTCCACTACCTCATCAAATTTTCTTTTACATTCCTTTAAATCATCTGTGAGCTTAGCAATATAGACAGATTTCTTATGAATTTCTCTTAAGTGTTCATCATGTGTTGCTAGGGATTCTTGAATTTGTCGCTTTAAAAGTTCATTTTCCTCTAGCAATACATCATGATCTTTTATGAATGACTCGAATTTTTTTCATGATCAAAGAATTTTTATTTTTCAGTTTTTGATTTTTAGCGATGCAGGAGTCATGTGATTCACTTGGAATTTGTTTATATTGTCTTAGTGCATGACTTAATTTCTTAGCATAATCTTTTAATCCATTACACATATCTACTAATTCATTATAACTGGGTTCTTCGATTACCTCTTCTTGAGATGGTGATTGCACCTCACCATTCCCAAGATCCATGAAGCCAACATCGTTGTGTTCTTGCTCATCCTCACTTGAGTCTGAGTCTAGCCACATAGCTTTCAACGCCTTCTTTTTCAATCCTGGATTTGAGTGGTAGTAGTCCCTATTCCTGTTTTGTGAGACAGGACAATTTGCTCGAATGTGTCCAGGCTTCTTACATTTGTAGCATACGCCATCTTTATCTTTTTCTCCTTGGTACCTGCCATATTTTTTATGTTTGAGGTACTTACAAAATTGATTAGTCAATAAGGCAATGTCTTCGTTTGACTCCGCTTGGTCTGAATCTGTTTTTGATGGTCGGGATTTCTCTGCTTTCAGGGCTATGGTCCTCTCTTCGTTTTTTGGTTCAATCCCGATGTTCTACCTATATCTTTAAGTTTCTGTCATCTCCATCACGTATGTCTTCAGCTTTCCTTGGAAGGTGTAGTGATCGAATCCCTTTTCCTCAAGGGTTTCCCTCATTGCAGCAGCTTTTACATTCCACTCGGGCGTGAGACAGCTTATGAGTTTTTCGACCTTTCGGTCATCATTTAGCCCTTTTCCTAAGCTCTCAAGCTCTTGTGCAATGATATCGAAATGAGCAAGCATTTGATCTACGTTTTCTTCTGGCAACATACAAAAAACATCAAACTTATAAAAACATAAATTTACTTTAGCTTTTACCTCAGAAGCAATTCCCTCATGTCATTTCAGCACGTTGTTCCAAATTTCATATGCTGTCTTACAGTCTCTCCCGCATCACATTAATTCCTCATTGTTCAACCCTGCATAGAGAGCCATCATGGCTTTGGAATTTGTGGTTTTTAGTGCCAGCTCTGCTTTTGAAAAGGCCGTCTTTCCATCGCTGACTGGGATATCTACTTTTTTTATGCACACATTCCATATTTTCTCTCCAAGTATCTGTAAGAAATAAGATATACGAACAATCCAGACATCACAGCATTTCCATCAAAATATGGTGAGCGTGTAAGACTTGTCCCATTGGAGACGTATGACTCTGATGAGTACAAGTTTTCGGAAGGAGGGATTTCGGCTATTGGACCTTTTGCTTAAGCTTTTAAGCTTTTTGATAAGCACCTCGCTCTGATACTACTATAAATCACTCTGGGGGGTGAATAGGGTGATTGTGCGGAATTAAAAATTAAAAAAAAAATTAAAACTGAATTGCAAAGTAAATAAGAAGAGATAAGAAATGTAAACACAGCAGGCATAAGTGACGCAACGATATAACGTGGTTCGATCCTCAAGTCTATGTCCACACCACCTATTTGTAGTAATTCCGCCACAAGCTTTCCACAATACCCTTGTACAGTGATTCTCAGATTCAGGCCGAGAGACCTATTACACCTACAGTACTTCTAACACAAGTCCCGTCAATCTCACCGAAGTGGAAGAAAAGAAAAAAACTCAAGATCTTTAATGATCCTGACTGAAGAGAACAAATGTTTATCACACACACTCGGATTGATTGTTGATTTGATTAGTTCAGAAGATTTTTCTCAAAGTAATAGATGAATAATACACAGTGGGATCGTCCAAATATATAGACTAGGAAGTGTATCAATCAAAAATAGAAACGATACATTCCCAAAAAGTAAACAACGCAAGTTACGGTCGACCGCAATTTAGGAACAGTCGACCGTTCATCTTTAAACGAAAAGTCGAAAGATGAATGGTCGACTGTTTCATTATATAGTTATAATGTGCAGTCGACTGTGGTGTGGTCGACCGACATGAAGTGCGGTGGACCGCAATCGTGTTGTTTATAACAAATTCACTTTATATTTTTTACCATATACTAATCAATCGTCAATCAATCAAATACAGATAAAATCTCACAAATATGGAATGATAACAACTGGTCTTGATAGCTTTCTTGGGCACTAATCAATCATGTGCTATTTTTGAAAATCTTTTTCTTTTACTTGATTTTGCAATCTTTCTTTATTACTTTCCTTCTTTGCATATTCTAGAATCTCTCTTGAATCTCTTATTGATATTATTTGATCCTGAAAATCTGAACAACTTAACTTAAACTTATTAGTATTTATAGACACGTTTTGTGCACACCAAACTAAGAGTCAACAACAAAAATTGATCTTGATGGCTTTCTTGGGCACTAATCAACATGTGCTCTTTTTGAATGACTTCTTCTTTTGCTTGATTTTGCAATCTTTCTTTATTGCTTTTCTTCTTTACTTATTTTTGAATCTCTTTGAATCTCTTATTGACTTTATTCATTCCTGAAAATCTGAATATCTTAATTGAAACTTATTAGTATTTGTAAGCACGTTTTGTGCACACCAAACTAGAAGTCAACATTCTCCATGCTTGATTATGCTTTTTATTTATTTGGCGTTGGGCTATATATGCCTCCAAGGGCTGCAGGTCTACATGAGTATCTAATTGGCACATTAGAACCATGTAAACATGCAGAGAAGTCCTACCAATGCAGGAAATATTTAAATAAAAAAGAAAATAGTTAAATAACCAAGTGTAGGTTAAGCTTACTATAAGCTTCTTGAAGATTCATCCTCCTCATCATCATCAACTAAGCCTTATCCCGTTAAAATGGGGTCAGCTAAGGAATCATGGCTCCTAGAACCGGTGTCAACCGCCTCTAATTAGTTGAAGATTCTTAACAAGTAAAATAGTAAGTAACCAATTAATGTATTTGACAACTTGGCAGAAAAATTAGTTATACTTCAATTTCTATACATATCTTTTTAACTTTCTTATCCCTCATAGTGCCACATTTTAAATGTACGACTGTTTTATAGTCTCTAGTTTGACTTTTTATTTTATTTTAAATTACAGTTAACAGATAGATGAAATTAAGTAGACATATGTATTTGTAAATTGTAATGTGTATAGACACTCGTATTTGACAACGATTTGATGTGTCAAAATATGGTGAAGTGTCGAGAACTAGATATATACTAATAATTGTTTGCATCCATTTGACAGACAGTGGAGGGTCGGGTATGTGACTGGGAACGTTCATGAAGTCTGGTTGCTGACATGCAGTTAGTGATATATTTGTTCATATTACATGGACAAAGTGTCTGCTTGATCCCAAGGCTTAACTAAGATTTAATCTGAGAAAGAACTTGTAGGTTTAAAGTGATTCTCGCTCCAGCAACAATTTTTCTTTACTTCTCTACTAACTTATCAAACAAGTTTTACAAAAAAAAATAAACAGTTAGGAAAAACCACAAGAGAAATGCAGTAAACTGCTTACTGTCTTTGAAAAGATGAAGTAATTATGGTATGTTTTGCATTGTTGAATCTAATATCATCTATCTGCCTCCTTGAGAGAAGTTCCCAGTGACATACTTTTTGTGCACATCATCAGTATTCATGTCTTGAGCCTCTTGGCTTACATATGAAAGTGTTTGCGATGTTTTATGTTATTCATTACAGTTAAAAATGAATTCTACTGTGTATTCATAACTTAAACATTAACCTTATATGTGTATGCACTTAATTATTTGAAGAGGGATCTGTAGAAATTTCAAGTCAACACCTTGCTGATTCGGATACCACCTATCTTCTCCTGTAAAAAAACTCTATATTGACTTTTGCTTCTCCCACAGATTATAAAACCTTCTAAAGAAGTTGCTTTGCAACTATTGGAGTCA
Source organism: Hemerocallis citrina (assembly GCA_017893485.1). Classification (NCBI taxonomy): domain Eukaryota; kingdom Viridiplantae; phylum Streptophyta; class Magnoliopsida; order Asparagales; family Asphodelaceae; genus Hemerocallis; species Hemerocallis citrina. Next base: position 94,058,166 of record CM030368.1, on the reverse strand, counting down.
GGTTGCCAAAATTTACAGACTAAGAAACTGGCTGTACAGATGCTTAATTAGGCAACTTTCACTACATCATGATTACATCAATGTACTCCTACAAGATGAGTACTACCTGGAAGCCATTCGCTACGCTAGGAGAAATAAGGTAGTTTTGCTTGCTACTTTATTAGTTCTCCTTCCTGAATTTGGTATATTCCTTACCATGAATTTTTTTTTTTTGTTAACGGCATTCTAACAAAGAAAGCAGAAAAGGTTGTGATGATGGATTGCTTTAGTGTAAGCCATGTATACAAGACTTGTTAGGTGAAAATGTTGTGATGATGGATTGCTTTGGTGTAAGTCATGTATACAAGACTTACTAGGTCTGTGGAACTTGTTGAGGCTGCATTGAGTACCATCGTGAACAAAAGATATTTTAACTCTAAATTTTTATGACCAAAGGTGCTATGCCTATAACGAAAAACACCTATATTGAGCCTAAAAGTGTTTTGGGCAATATAATTTCTCATCTTTGTCATATACATATTTTCATCCTAAAAGTGCTTTGAAAACCGAACATGATTTTTTGGGATAAATCTGGATCATGTGTAATCTCGATTAGGTATAGTTTGTGGATTAGATGCTTGAAACTAAAACTCGATTTAATGCAGATAATTACAGTGCGACCTACATTATTCCTTGAAGCAGCTCTGGCATCCAACAACTCCCAGTATCTTGCAGCAGTGTTGAGGTTCTTCTCTGATTTCACCCCTGCCTTTAAGAGCACACTGGAATACAATATACAACCAGTACCATCGTGTACTCGCTGAGATGTGTTGATTCATTGAAAGCCAAATATAAGGACTCATTCAACCACCATAAATGTATTTTTTATTTATTCTGATTGAATAAAATAATGGTGATCGTTTGTGGAGCTTCACAGTATCTTTGATTATGGTAGTAATGAAATGGCAAGTGCAAGTAGGCTTGATACAAGTCTACATGTGTCAGTAGGTATCAGGGGAGGAATTACTGGAGACTGACTTTTTGCTGCATGACTTATAGTTTCACTTTTTAAGTATCAAAAGTACGAACTTAAAATCTCTGATCCTTTTCCTTTTGCAGCAATATCTCAAATAATTCAATTTCATTTCTTTCTGCTTCAAAGCAGTAAAAATGATTTTTAGCATTGAGTTAGTACATTTGAAAGGAATGCACATGTCGAAAACAATCATAGGTTTTTTGTTGTTGTTGTTGTGTGTGAAATGAAAACAATCTTAGTTGATTTCACTATTTCTGACAGTCAAGGTTAACAATTTTAGCAAGAGACCAGATCTACTATCGTGGTTTGTATATGTTATTATGGATCTCAAGATTAAGAGATACCAAAAGAGCATTCTCATTTAAATCTTAGCTCGACCATATATATCCCCAATTTATCTCCAAGAATAATGTTCTTCTCAATGATCTTAACCATTGCAGTTTCAAATCCAACGAAAACAATATGTACCTAAGATGGGTAAAAATCGGAGCCACACGATCTCAACATGCATCTCAAAGCTTCTAAGGGCAGTACAGTGATTTTACAAAACAACAAGCCTACAAGGAGAACATGAGCCATCTTTAGGCCCATCATCTCAACCAGATCCATACTTACAACTCAAGAAGAGGGAGATTTCCAGCTAATTACAACAGTCAGTCAAATCTCCCCAAATCAAGGATTAAATATTCATTCTATTCCTTCACTATAAGAATCTCCAACCGTATCTTAAAAGATACCTTATTCTCGGTTGCTGACTTGAGAGTCGGAAATTCTTACATCAGAGCCACCTCCAGTGTGTGACTTTTTGCAAGTCCCCGGATGTTTTCAGCCATCTGGGCATTTCAGCTGTCCAGAGCTAGTCATCCAGATCCAGATCCTAATCGATGATACAGATCAGTGCAATAAAGAACTCATAATCTGGTTACTCCTACACCAAAATTAGCAGCAACAGAATTGGCACGGTATGTGGGAAAGCTATAGATCTGTCTCTCTGATTGATATGGCTAAAATTGGGGGTTAATCCGAACCGTCCAAATCGGGTACGAATCTTGAGACCCAGGAGTAAAATGGTAATTTCGCCTACAAGAGGGTCCAAAACGGGTATTGGGTCTTCTTCCCAAAGGACCCAAGAACCCACGAATGGACCCATTAGCAAGAGGGTGCTGGTTTTAAAACCGCCGCACACCCAATCCAACAAGATAAAATCAGGGTCCCTGATCAATCCTGATCAACGGCTCTGATATACGTCTATCTTTTCACTGGGATTTGGGGATTAAATTCCTTATCTGATTACGGGGAATATGCCTTATCAGATTACATTCCTAATCTGTTTACAAGGAGATTATTCCATATCAGATCACGGGGATTACATTCCTAATATGTTCCCTGAGACGCCTATAAATACCCCCCATCCATCTCCATTAAGAGGTAATCAATCTTTCACCAATTTTTGTGCTCATTCATAGTCTTCCTAGATTACTGACTTGAGCGTCGGAGGGTGCGTCGCCGGGAACAACCCCGGCGTCTCGCACTTTTTGCAGGTCTACGACGGGATCGACGACCGAAGCCCGACGGAACAGGTATACAGGTTCACTATTCAGTTTCCCTAAGAATCCACAAATTCATCTGTTTGCCCTCACACCAGATTTAGCGGCAACAGAATGGCGCCGTCTGTGGGAAACTAACGAATAGAAACCTCTCTTCTTCCCCGAAAACAGATCTTCTCCAGCCATGCCGCCTCGCAAAGTTAGGTCAAGGGGGTCCAATCGAGTACCCAACCCTGACCAGCAAGAGGTCCTTCCTGATCCCGCTCAGCAACAAGGGCAACTTCCCCCTACCACGGAAGAGCCGCTCCAACAGAACCTTCCCCCTCCTGATCCAAAGGGTCCTAACCCTCAGAAACAGCCTCTTCACCAAGAGAACCTCTCCATCCACAACGCCTCCACTGACTCTATGGCCTCCCATCATCCCCGAGCCTCTGGTCGCCACAATGCCGTCCCCAAATGCCCGAAAGATGATGACCTCCGTCGTCATCTGGATGAAAAGCGGGCTCGGGAGGAAGCCTCCCGTCAGCAAGAGCGATCCCCTCGTCGCCGGGAGTACAGGAGGTCCCCCATCCGAAGAGGGAGGAAGGACTCCCCCGATCATTACCGAAGGAGGCACTCTCCCGCAGGTCGGCAACAGCCCAGGAACAATGACGCACCAATCACCCGTGCCGAGTTCCAGCAGTTCCAAGCGACCGTCCTGCAGGCCCTCAACCTCCGTCAGAATCCTATTGAACCGAAGCTCCCATCCCCTCCTCCGGTCCGAAGCCCTCGCCGACGGTCCCCCTCTCCTCGACCCGCTCCTACCAACTCCAGGCGCACCCCAAGTCCTCGTCGTTCTGGAAGTTACCATCGCCGCAGCCTCGCTCCCCCTCATACGAAGACGAGTCCCGTGGCTCGGCAGATTACCGTCGGAGAGATGACACCATGAACCGCCGTCTTAACGAGGTGGAAAAGCTCCTGGGTCAGATAAACCGAGAAGAGGAGCTCAGGGGGAGGACCCTACATCCTAGCCGACCCCCATTCTCCCGGACCATAGTGGATGCCCCTGTGCCGTTCGGTTTCAAACCTCCCCAGTTCGAGAATTACACCGGGGAGACCGATCCAGTTGATCACATCGAAAGCTTTAAGACTTTGATGCTCCTCCATCAAGCTTCCGATGCCCTCCTCTGCAAAACATTCCCCGCGACTCTCAAAGGCCCAGCTCGAGAATGGTACTCTCGCCTTGCCCCAGCATCAATATTCTCCTTCGAGCAGTTCGAAACCCTCTTCATCACCCATTTTGTTAGCAGCCGAAGGACTGAGAAGACCAGCATCTCACTATTGCACCTCCGTCAGCAGAAGGGGGAGAAACTGAGGGACTACGTGAAGAGGTTCACAGCTGAAGCCAGAACCGTTGCCTCCCTCGACCAGTCGGTCGCTACCGCAGCGTTCTAATCCAATATCCTCAATTCCAACCTCCGCTCCTCCCTCGCCAAGAAGCCACCACAGGACTTTTCTGATCTCCTCCTTCGCACAGAAAAGTACATTCGGGCCGAAGAGGCTGAGCAACAACCCAACTGGGAGGTGCCTGCCTCCGGGTTCAAAAGAAGGGGAACGGAAGAAGAAGGAGCCAAGAAGCTCCAGAAGGATAATGCCGGCCAGCGCCGACCTCCCCCTAGATTTGAGAAGTTCACTCCCCTCAACGCTAACATCTCAGCCATCTTCATGGAAGTCGAAAAAGACTGGGTCTTGCCTCCGGCTCCCAAGATGAACACCCCCACCAAGAGAAGAGATAGAGAGAAATGGTGCTGCTATCACCGGGACCATGGGCATGACACCAACGATTGCCGTGCACTGAGAAACGAGATCGAAGCCCTTATCCAGAGAGGGCAACTGACGAAGTTTGTAAGAAAGGACCGAGCCGAGCTTCCTCTCCCCGCCTCGGGGGGCTAACAAGCGTCCGGAAAGGGAAGAGACGCCAGACTTTGAGGAAGAGCGAGTCCTCCACCTCATCCATGGGGGTCCAATGGGGGGCTCCTCAAACTCCTCTCGGAAAGTGTTTATCAGAGAGGTCAATTCAGTCAGAGCCACACCTCCTCCCAAAGGCCTCGGGGTGCCTGTCACGTTCTCAGACGAAGATCTAGAGGGAGTTCGTACCCCACATTGTGACGCACTCGTCATCAGCCTCCACATGGCGAATTTCAAAGTGGAGAGAATCTTAGTAGACAACGGCAGCTCCGTCAACATCCTTTTCCTCTCCGCTTTTAAAGGCCTAAAGCTCTCCAGAGACAGACTCAAACCCGCCGGCTACACTCTCCATGGATTCACGGGGGTATCGGTAACTATTGAAGGGGTGATCACCCTCGATGTAACTGCCGGACAAACCCCCACAACCCAGACAGAGTCGATGGACTTCATGGTGGTGGATGTCCCGGCCGCCTACAACGTCATTTTGGGTCGACCTGGCCTCGCGGCTCTGGAAGCTATCCCCTCAGCATACCATCTTAAGATGAAGTTTCCCACCCGGTCGGGGGTCGGAGAGGTAAGGGGCAACCAGGAGCAGGCCAGAAAGTGCTACATGACCTCAACCCTTGGGCCCGTCCTCTCCTTAGAGACTCTGGAAATTCCTCAAGACACTGCAAGACCGACCTCCGAGCCGGTGGATGAACTGGAGGAGGTACTCTTCTCTGAACAAGAGCCGACCCGCAAGTTCTTCGTAAGCAAGACCCTCCCGTCCGCCCTATACTCAGATATTGTGAAATGCATCCGAACCAATCAAGACCTCTTCGCATGGTCCGCAGCAGACATGCCCGGTATCTCCGAAGAACTCTTAGTCCACCGCCTGAGCGTTGATCCGGGGTCCAAACCAGTTCAGCAGAAGAGGCGCAAGTTTCGCCCCCGAGCGTCAGCTCGCTATCAAAGAGGAGGTAGATAAGCTGTTAAAAGCCCGATTCATACAGGAGGTAAACTACCCTGAGTGGTTGTCTAACGTAGTAATGGTGAAGAAGTCCAATGGGACGTGGAGAATTTGTATTGATTTCACCGACCTCAACAAAGCCTGCCCCAAAGACCCTTTCCCTCTACCGAGCATCGACACTTTGATTGACGCAACCTCGGGACATAAGCTCCTCAGCTTCATGGATGCCTTCTCAGGTTACAATCAGATAAGGATGTTCCCTCCAGACATCCCGAAGACATCGTTTGTTACCGACCAGGGCCTTTATTGTTACAGGGTCATGCCGTTCGGTCTCAAGAATGCCGGTGCAACATACCAACGCCTAGTCAACAAGGTTTTCCAGGCCCAGATCGGCCGAAACATGGAAGTGTACGTCGATGACATGCTTGTAAAGAGCATCCGGGGTCTTGATCATGTGGCCGACCTTCAGGAAGCCTTCGACGTCCTAAGAAAGCACAATATGAGGCTCAACCCGAACAAGTGTGCGTTCGGCATCTCATCAGGAAAGTTCCTCGGCTTCATGGTTAGCCAACGAGGAATTGAAGCAAATCCGGAAAAGATCAAGGCCATATTAGACATGGCCCCTCCCAGAAATGTTAAAGAAGTTCAGAGATTGACCGGTCGCCTAGCTGCCATAGGGCGCTTTCTGTCGAAGTCCGGGGAGAAGTGTCTCCCGTTCTTCAAAGCCCTCAGGGGGGCTAAAGGATTCGAGTGGGGACAGCAGCAACAAGACTCCTTCGACCAGCTTAAAGCCTACCTCGTCAATCCACCTCTGCTCAACAAACCGATACCTGGCGAGTCACTCTATCTCTACCTGGCAGCTTCCGAACAGACGCTTAGTGCGGTCTTAGTCAGAGAAGAAGAAAGGGCTCAGAAGCCCATTTACTATGTCAGCAAAGTGCTCCAGGACGCTGAGCTCCGGTACCCGAAGATTGAGAAAATGGCCTATGCCCTGGTAATGGCCGCGAGAAAGCTTCGACCCTACTTTCAGTCCCATTCGGTGGTCGTCCTTACCGACCAGCCGCTGAAACAGGTCCTTCACAAGCCTGAGACTTCCGGTCGCCTCATGAAGTGGTCGATCGAGCTGAGCCAACATGATATAACTTATCAGCCTCGGACCGCAATCAAGGCTCAGGCGCTGGCCGAATTCATAGTTGAAAGTACAATCCCTGAGCCCTGCCAAACAGCAAAGGGGCCCCCGGTTTGGTCGATTTATGTTGACGGATCTTCTTGCAATGAGGGAAGCGGGGCAGGAGTCATCCTGGCAGGCCCAGATGACTTCATCCTCCAATACTCCCTCCGTATAAATTTCAAAGCCTCGAACAACGAGGCCGAATACGAGGCGTTAATAGCCGGTCTCAGAATGGCTCGAAATGCAGGGGCACAGCGGCTACAGATCTTCAGCGACTCTCAGTTGGTTGTCAACCAGGTCCTCGGCGAGTATGAAGCCCGCGATGACAGAATGGTTAAATACCTGGCTAAAGTCAAGAGCCTCATGGCGCTGTTCGAGGAGGCCCTCATCCGAAGGATCCCTCGAGAAGAAAATGCTCAGGCCGACGCCCTATCGAAATTAGCCTCCTCTTCCCTTCGAGGTCTTGAACAGACCGTATTGATAGAAGTCCTCTTGAAGCCAAGCATAGAGGACGAAGCGCCAGACTCCGTTGAAACATTGCCTGTCCTCCTCAAAGACAACTGGATGAAACCCATCGTCGAATTCTTAAAGGACGGACTCCTCCCTGAAGATCCGAGGGAAGCAAGAAGAATCAGGACCCGAGCCGAGCGTTTTACTTTAATCGAAGGCATCTTATATAAACGCTCCTTCACCCAGGTGGACGGTCGGCCTTACCTAAGGTGCCTTTCCCCCAGGCAGGCCGACTACCCCCTGCAAGAGCTCCACGAGGGCATCGGCGGAGCTCACTCGGGGTCCAGAGCTCTAGCGCGCAAAGTATTGAACTACGGGTATTACTGGCCCACTCTCCTACGGGATGCCGAACGACACGTTCGGCAATGCAGCTCCTGTCAAAAGTATGCAGACATCCGACGCCTTCCACAAGCACCGCTCACCTCCCTATCAAGTCCGATCCCCTCCGCCATGTGGGGGATGGATTTACTAGGACCGTTTCCACCAGCTCCCGGACAGCTAAAGTTCCTAGTCGTGGCAGTCGACTATTTCTCTAAATGGATAGAAGCCGAGCCCCTGGCTACAATCACCGAGCATAGAGTCGTTCAATTCTTCTGGAAAAATGTGATTTGCCGGTTCGGCGTTCCCCGAGTCATAGTCACGGATAACGGGACACAGTTCACTGGAGCCGCCTTCCGAGCTTTGTGTGAGGACCTCTCCATACAACACCGATTCTCCTCCGTCTCCCATCCTCAGTCGAATGGCCAGGCCGAGAATGCCAACCGACAGATTCTTTCAGGCATCAAGAAGAGATTAGACAAGTGTTCCAAAGGACTATGGGTCGATCAGCTGCCGAACGTGCTCTGGAATCACCGCACCACCAAGCGGATCCCAACAGGCGAGAGCCCATTTAATCTCACCTATGGGGCCGAGGCCATCATCCCCCTAGAAGTCGGGATACCCTCTCCTCGCCTGATAGCTTATGAAGAAGAGCAGAATGCTGGAGAGCTCAGAGCAAGCCTAGATCTGATAGACGAAATCCGAGAGAGAGCTGCCACACGCCAGCAAGCTTACCGAAGAAGGATCGAGCTAGCATACAACAAAAGAGTCTGCCCAACGGACCTCAAAGAAGGGGATTTAGTCCTCCGAAAATTGGCCATCTCGTTCCCCGGACAGAAAAGCAAGCTGGCCCCGAACTGGGAGGGACCATACAAGATCTCGAAAGTGATCCGCCCCGGTACGTACAAGCTAGAAGATCTCGAAGGCAGAGAAATTCCCAGGACTTGGAACGCCGACCATCTTTTGAAATACCAAGAGAAGGCAACTACGTCTCTCTAAGTAACTCGAGATGTCGAACCGTTCCCTTCCTTTTACTAGTAGTGATTTTTCCTTTTGTTTTTTCATTGTAATAATGGCTAGCAACTTTAGAAGCAGCCGATCATTAGATATTAATAAATAAAGTTTCTTCATGTTTTCACTGCTATTACATCTCTCTGCTTTTAACTCTTTAATCTAACAATGGTTCCGGAGTCCAACACTTGGCTCGAATCTACTCCGCAAGCTCGCCCCTAAGCGAGCTAGGGGTAGTTCGCCATTCGAAATTGCTCCCACACCCCCTAAATTGACAATGGTTCTGGAGTCCAACACTTGGCTCGAATCTACTCTGCAAGCTCGCCCCTAAGCGAGCTAGAAGTAGCTCGCCATTCGAAACTGCTCCCACAGCCGTTGAATGGTTCGGAGTCCAACACTTGGTTCGACTCTACTCCGCAAGCTCGCTCCTAAGCGAGCTAGGGGTAGTTCGCCATTCGAAATTGCTCCCACACCCCCTAAATTGACAATGGTTTCGGAGTCCAACACTTGGCTCGATTCTACTCCGCAAGCTCGCTCCTAAGAGAGCTAGAAGTAGCTCGCCATTCGAAACTGCTCCCACAGCCGTTGAATGGTTCGGAGTCCAACACTTGGTTCGACTCTACTCCGCAAGCTCGCTCCTAAGCGAGCTAGGGGTAGTTCGCCATTCGAAATTGCTCCCACACCCCTTAAATCGACATTGGTTCCGGAGTCCAACGCATGGCTCGATTCTACTCCGCGAGCTCGCTCCTAAGCGAGCTAGAAGTAGCTCGCCATTCGAAACTGCTCCCACAGCCGTTGAATGGTTCGGAGTCCAACACTTAGGTTCGACTCTACTCCGCAAGCTCACTCCTAAGCGAGCTAGGGGTAGTTCGCCATTCGAAATTGCTCCCACACCCCTTAAATCGACAATGGTTCCGGAGTCCAACGCATGGCTCGATTCTACTCCGCGAGCTCGCTCCTAAGCGAGCTAAGGGTAGTTCGCCATTCTAAAATGCTCCGACAACCCTAACCTGATCAAACAAGGGCGCCGAAGTCTAACACTTGGCTCAATGCTACTTCGCGAGTTCGCTCCTAAACGAACTAAAAGAAGCTCGCCATTTGGAGTCCAACACTTTAGAAGCTACGGCACGGCAGACAACAGTCACGAGAGTAAAGCACACGAGTTCAGCAACAACACGTTTATTGATGAAACAGACGCGGTACAAAGACAAACACAGCAGGATCATAACTCATCCAAGGAAAAGTTACAATGCCGACTTATTACACTTAGCAAAAAACAAAAAAAAAAATATATACGCAAAAACTCACGGAGTCGACCACTTCAGCGCTTCTTTGGAGCCGGAGCGTTCCGCTTCAAGGACACTCGAGAGTGACGACGCTTGTCTCCGGAGCGCGACCCCAACCCGGCAAATTGGGACGTATCCTCGGCACCACTCCTAGTAGCTACTCCGACGGACGCCCCGCTCGATGAAATGGCCACCGAGCTCTGCGCGTCCCCCGGGCTGGGTTGGCCGATCCGCTTACGGGTCGCCATCTCATAGAAGGTAATGCCCCGCTCACTCTCAGTGCGAGTGCACGACGTGCTTCGAACATTGATCGGCCCTGAATGCGGCTTAAGACGGGCCACTTCTGCCTCCAACTCCGAGATCCGATCCCGCAACGAGTCGTCCTTGACGTCGACTTCGAAACGTGGGGGTATCGCGGAGTCCGGCACTCCAGATCGGCTAGCAATGAGGCGCCGAAGGTGGGTGACCTCGATGCTTTTATCCACCGTCGCTCTCTTCAGCACTTCGACTTCAGCAGTCAACTCGACTCGTTCGGTCGTTAACTTGGCCACCTCGGCCGTCAGCCCCTCGCCCTCACTCCGAAGCTTCGCCTCCACGGACTGCAGATGCTGTATCTCGAAAAGCAACTCGTCCTTCTCCACTGTTATTTTGGACAAGTTATGATGAATGCACTGAACTCGAATCTCATTACTGAAATCAGTTGGCAAATGTTCACCTTCGGGGATAAGCTCGGCGATCCTGCTTTCCAAACGACGAATCTCGATGTCTCGCCGACCAAGGACGAGCTGGAGATGCTTCCTCTCGCTTTCAGCTCGGCGCAATCCGAGCTCGACCTCATAAAGTCTCTCTCTGCACCTCGCCAGACACAGCCTCGTCGCCCCCAGGCCGACCTCGGTTGGAACATCCTCATCCGGGCGCGAAAGCTCGACGTCTTGGGCGATCACCATAAGCTGCAAAGAGATCGGAGTAATCAGCAAAAACGTGGAACACGGCCGAAGCACCGCACTTGGAAAAATTTTCTTTTCTAAAAACAAGAGGGGACAGTTCGGCAAAAGAGGGGGCATAAGACAAAAACTTCCGAACATCAACACTTGCAAAAATTTTCTTTTCATTAATGTCAAAAGTAGCGGTGGCCAGTCCGCTATTAGGCATTACAAAGTTCGAAAGGAAAAACAAAAAATCAAAAACAACAAAGCAAAAGGCGGATTCAAGGCTCGACCTCTTTCCCCGGGCGACGAGGTGGAGTAGGCGTTGACTTTGCCGAAGGAGACGCCGCCGCCAGCGGAGTGGTCGTGGCGCTGGGGACCTCGCCAGTAACCCCGGCGTCGGCATCAGCGTCGCCCTCCTCCTCTTCTTCTTCCCCTTCGGACTCGGGGTCGAAGCCCTCGACGTGTCTACGGAAAAGCCGCCATCCCGAGACATCCACCCCGGGGTATGCTTCTCGCACCCGGTCGAGGGCGGTGGCGAAAGCCTTTGCCATGTTCTGCGCGAGGTACCCCTGGGCCTTCTCCAGGGTCGCGTCCTCCGCCGCCTTCACGGCCGCCGCCTGCTTCGCCTCGGCCTCGACCAATTGGTTGGCCGACCCCTCCTTCTCCCGAAGCAGCTCGCCCTCCAGCCTCTTCACTTCGGCCTCGAGATGCTGGATCCTCGCCGACCGACCCTCATGCTCGACTCGGAGCTTGTCGAGCTGGTTCGACATCCGAGCCTTCTCGTTCCGAGCCTGGTCGGACTCCTGCTTCAGCTCCTTCTCCAGAGCAGTCAGCCTCTCGGCGAGGTGGCCGAAATGGACGACGATCTACAGCAAAAAAGAACTGAAAGAGTTAGAAAAATTTTTGTGATTCGAAGAAATGAAACGAACAAAGGGGACTCGGAACTTACCGATACCGCCGAACGAGCGATCTCGATCACGTCGTCGCCTTCTCTCCCCGCGTCCATGGCGGTGCGGTCCTTCGGGGTGGCGAGATGCTTGACGGCCTGCATGCTCGCCAACGAGTTCCCGAGGAACCCATCGTGCCTCCGGACTTGCCAGTCCGGGATATGGATCCGCTTGTGCTCCTCCGTCAGGAGCTCCTCGCCTGCCACGGTCAGTGGCGGGGTTGGCATGGCGAGGGCGGCGGCAATGGGGAACTCCCCCGCAGGCGCAGGAGCCAAAGTCCCCACCACGGTGACAACCGGGTCGTCGAGAATCTCCACCGCCTGGACAGGGGCCGCAATCCTCGGCACCTTCGAAGTCGAGGGCAGCTTCGACGCAACCCTCTTGCGTTTCTTCGGCGCCTTGCTGGCGAGCCCCGCCCTGAGCGCCAAGACCGCCTCGTAGTCCATGGATTCTGCATCGAAAGCAAAAATTGATTAGCACAAAAAACAACAAGGCAGCAAGTACGGAAAGAAGAACTTGACAAGAGCCGCGTACTAGGATCTACGCGGCAGAGCCCTCCCCTGTAGAGAATGTCCTCCGTCAAATCCTTCCAATCATACTTCGGCCGGTCAAGGAGGGTCCAGACCGCCTCTTCTTCTTCTACTGTAAGCCTCGGCAACGCCGTCGCCCTCTTTGGCACCCCTTCTGCCCAATTAGTGGGGATCGGCCAGCCCTCTCGACTCCGCACAACGAATCACTTCTCTCGCCAGTGATTAATAGAGTCGGGGCAGACGACGAGCCTACCGCCGTGCCTCGGAGTCAAATAATACCGGTACTCCGACTTGTTCCCTTGGTGGAGCCAGTATATCGTCCGAAGCACGTTCAACTGCGGCTCGATCCCTGCGGCCTGGCAGTGGAGAACGAAGCCATTAATCACTCGCCACGCGTTCGGCATAAGCTGAATGGGGCTGATCCCGTACCAGCTCACCACGGTAACAGCGAACGCGTGGAGAGGTAGCCGAGCACCGGCGATAAAGGCATCGACCGGCCAGCAACACATGGTCACTGGCAGCGGCGAATTAGCCCTAACCCCGGGGCCCGGCAGCATGATTTCGTACTCCTCCGGGATGAAAAAAGAGTCCCGGATCACAGCCAATTCCTCCTCGCGCAGGATCGACGCCGCATCGTCCGCCTCCGTCGTCTCCCTCGCTTCGTTCTCCTCGAAGGACCTCTCCCTCCCATGGACAATTCGCTCAGCCTGATCCTCCGGGAGCTGCCGAACTCTGTGGAGCCCCGTCAACGGCCCTGGCAGTTGTCCGAACTCCCCCATCCTCTTCGGATCCACAACGATCGAGTCCTTGCCGAACACCTTGCCTTTGGTCGGGGTCGGACTCGGGTCCTCGACGTCTTCAAGGGAGGGCTCGGACCAAGAGACTTCGTCGGAGACAGAAGCTACAGACATAGTTGATGATAAATTACCTTGAGAAAAATTAGCCACCGGAAAGCTTCGCCTGAATCAAACGCCGACAACCGGAAAAACTCGCCTGAAGCACAAGAGAACGTCTGAGCAAATGAGAGAAGAAATGAGAAATGAGAGAGGGGGGTGAGGATTTATAGAGGATGGCGCTCCAAATGAGGTTAATGGGCCCGTACGACCGGCCCATTTAAACCAAACGACGAAGCGACCCAAGCGTCGCCTCGCTATCCACAACGAATCATGAGTTGAATTTAATGCGCATCCCGTCTGATGGAAGCCCAGAGGTCACTGCAATTAATGAACGTCCCATCTGTCAGGGTTGTCAGAGTTGTCAGAGTTGTCAGAACTGTCAGAGCTGCCAGAAGCTCAAACGGCGCACCGAAAAAAACAAACCCCTAAAAACGACAAGTCTAGAAGCTCGGCACTCACTGCCGAGCGTTCGTGACACCAACCTTGTTACGGGGTAAAAATCCAGTTCGGCACTCACTGCCGAGCGTTCGTGACACCAACCTTGTTACTGGGTAAAAGTCAAGTTCGGCACTCACTGCCGAGCGTTCGTGACACCGACCTTATTACGGGGTAAAAGTCGAGTTCGGCACTCACTGCCGAGCGTTCGTGACACCGACCTTGTTACGGGGTAAAAACCAAGTTCGGCACTCACTGCCGAGCATTCGTGACACCGACCTTGTTACGGGGGAAAAATCAGGTTCGGCACTCACTGCCGAGCGTTCGTGACACCGACCTTGTTACGGGGTAAAAATCAAGTTCGGCACTCACAGCCGAGCGTTCGTGACACCGACCTTGTTACGGGGTAAAAACCAAGTTCGGCACTCACTGCCGAGCATTCGTGACACCGACCTTGTTACGGGGGAAAAATCAAGTTCGGCACTCACTGCCGAGCGTTCGTGACACCGACCTTGTTACGGGGTAAAAGTCAAGTTCGGCACTCACTGCCGAGCGTTCGTGACACCGACCTTGTTACGGGATAAAAGTCGAGTTCGGCACTCACTGCCGAGCGTTCGTGACACCGGCCTTGTTACGGGGTAAAAATCAAGTTCGGCACTCACTGCCGAGCGTTCGTGACACCGACCTTGTTACGGGGTAAAAACCAAGTTCGGTACTCACTGCCGAGCATTCGTGACACCGACCTTGTTACGGGGGAAAAATCAAGTTCGGCACTCACTGCCGAGCGTTCGTGACACCGACCTTGTTACGGGGTAAAAGTCAAGTTCGGCACTCACTGCCGAGCGTTCGTGACACCGACCTTGTTACGGGGTAAAAGTCGAGTTCGGCACTCACTGCCGAGCATTCGTAACACCGACCTTGTTACGGGGGAAAAATCAGGTTCGGCACTCACTGCCGAGCGTTCGTGACACCGACCTTGTTACGGGGTAAAAATCAAGTTCGGCACTCACTGCCGAGCGTTATTGACACTGACCTTGTTACGGGGCAAAAATCCAGTTCGGCACTCACTGCCGAGCGTTCGTGACACCGACCTTGTTACGGGGTAAAAAACAAGTTCGGCACTCACTGCCGAGCGTTCGTGACACCGACCTTGTTATAGGGTAAAAAGCAAGTTCGGCAGATCGCCAGACTCACTCCTAGCGCTCGCAGCTATGCCGAACTCGCTTTTCTCTCCGGAAAAGCTTGCCGAACTGCGCGTGGACCTCGGCCTCCTAGTCAGCGAGCCCCGGGGAGAGTCTAAGGCGTGATACAAACGTATGAGACCCCCGAACGACGAATTGACACTTCACGAGGGACCATCAGAGCTCACGAGTAACTCGGAGCTCAATCCACTTGGCAAATCACCTCACTACCCCTTCAAGATTCAAAACCCTCCATTTGAACCCCGATACAACTCTGCTAGCCATTGAAACAGTTAAACTACTCCTCAAAGGCCGATCAAATTTAGCCTTTAGGAGTGGGGGGCTCGTGATATGGCTAAAATTGGGGGTTAATCCGAACCGTCCAAATCGGGTACGAATCTTGAAACCCAGGAGTAAAATGGTAATTTCGCCTACAAGAGGGTCCAAAACGGGTATTGGGTCTTCTTCCCAAAGGACCCAAGAACCCACGAATGGACCCATTAGCAAGAGGGTGCTGGTTTTAAAACCGCCGCGCACCCAATCCAACAAGATAAAATCAGGGTCCCTGATCAATCCTGATCAACGGCTCTGATATACGTCTATCTTTTCACTGGGATTTGGGGATTAAATTCCTTATCTGATTACGGGGAATATGCCTTATCAGATTACATTCCTAATCTGTTTACAAGGAGATTATTCCATATCAGATCACGGGGATTACATTCCTAATATGTTCCCTGAGACGCCTATAAATACCCCCCATCCATCTCCATTAAGAGGTAATCAATCTTTCACCAATTTTTGTGCTCATTCATAGTCTTCCTAGATTACTGACTTGAGCATCGGAGGGTGCGTCGCCGGGAACAACCCCGGCGTCTCGCACTTTTTGCAGGTCTACGGCGGGATCGACGACCGAAGCCCGACGGAACAGGTATACAGGTTCACTATTCAGTTTCCCTAAGAATCCACAAATTCATCTGTTTGCCCCCACACCAGATTTAGCGGCAACACTGATCATATCCATCCACCGAAAACACTTTCAGCCATGCCTCATGGAAGAAAGCTAAAGGCAACTGCCGCTAGCCACCAAGCTGAACCTCCTCTTCTGCCGTCGCAGCCTCCTCCCAGCAGGGTTGCGTCAGCAAGCTCCTGACTCAACCGTCTCGAACCCTGTCTAGCTAAGAATCGGGGTTCGGTCCGCACATCCACTCCCTCCTCGATGCACCCTGTGCAATCAAACCTCCATGGAGTCATTAATGCTTACGTCAAAGGGACGTACCTCCGCCAGTGCCTGGATGAAAGGCACACACCCGAGATGGTGTTTCCCACTCGGAACACCATAAGAGCTAGAGGAGTCATTCGCTCCAGTGACTAAGGTCCCGCCAGGACGCCTTCGCCACGGGGAGGAAGAAGCAAGAGGAGTCCAACTCCAGTCAGTCGGCAACCTCCTTGGAACAACAAAGAAGAGGAGGTGCTCGTGACTCGGGTGGAGTTCCGCAACTTCACCGATCAAGTCCTTGGGGCCCTCCAAGGTGCCCCGAATAAAAACCATTCGACGAGTGGTCCACGCCCTAGAACTGAACAAGAAGAAGAATTCCGTGGGTCAACCCGATCCAAGCAATAAGAAGATTTGGCGCTCTGTCGCCTCCGAGAGATGGAAAACCGTCTCGACCACCGAGGCGGGGGGTGTCGCCTCAGTCGACCTCCCTTCACTAGAGCTATCCTTGAAGCTCCCGTCCTTGAGAAATTCAAGGCTCCCAACTTTGAGTCATACAACGGTGAAGCTGACCCTGCAGAACATATTGAGAGTCTCAAAACTCTCATGATGAGCCACATGGCCTCCGACGCGCTCCTCAGCAGAACTTTACCAGCTACCCTGAAGGGTTCCACACAGGAGTGCTACTCCCGTCTCCTTCTAGGGTTTGTCTCCTCCTTCTTTCACCTCGAGGAACTCTTCCTCAACACTTCGTCAGCAGCCGCAAAACCAAAAAGACAAGTGCTTATATGTTGGAGTTAAAGCAAAGGGCATGGGAGCCCCTCAAAGACTTTGTGAGACGCTTCACCGCTGAGTCTAGGTCTACCCCCACCCTTGACCCGACGGTAGTGGCAGCTACCTTCTGACACAATGTCCACGGCACCTACCTCAAAGCGTCATTGGCCAATAAGCCTCTTCAAGACTTCTTTGAGCTATTGCTAAGATGTGAGAAGTACATCCGAGCTAAGGAGGTTATCCATCCCCAGGACCAAAGTGAGCCCACGTTCAGAATCAGAAGGACGAGTTTGTCCAAGGTCGTTGATATGGCTAAAAATGGGATTAAATCGAGACCGTTCAAACCGAGCAAGAATCTTAAAGCTCTAGGGGGTAAAACGGTAATTTTCACCATAAATGGGTCTGGATTGAGAACTGGGTCTTTCTTAAAAGCCCAATAACCCAAAAATAGATCTATCCTATCGGGTATAGGTAGCAACCCATTACAAACCAATTCAGATATTTAAAGAGTAGTTCAAATTCATGTTTATCTCTAAGAGATGGTTTAAACTATCTCTTTTATCATGAAACGAGTTTAAACTCTACATCTTATCTAAAAACACCGGGACATAGAGATAAATGATTATCTCTAAACTGTCTCTTAAGGCGATTATAAATATCCCCCCCCCCACCATAACAAGGTAATCAATATTTTTCCACATAAATGCTCTTTCATAATCTTCCTGATTACTGACTTGAGCGTCGGAGGGTTCGTCGCCAGGATCCATCCCGGTGTATCGAACTTTTTGCAGGTTAACGGCAGCGGCAAGGAACCAGTAAAATGCCGGTAAAAATCAACAGGTTTGCCTTATTCGTTTCCTAAAGAATCCACAAATTCATCATTTTGCTCCTACACAAAATCAGCATCAACAGATTGGCGCTGTCCGTGGGAAACGAAAAGCAATCCATCCTTACTGCACCGGTGAAGTTGTTTCCCAAGCTATGCTTTCGAAGAAGGGGAAGGCACCGGTCTCCAGCCGCAGAGCCACTCCCGTTCCTTCTCCTCATCCCCTTCATGATGTCCTCCCTCAACCCGTCTAGCAAGTCCAGCAACCGCAGCCTGGACAGTCCCTCCCTCAACCTGTTTAGCAACCGCAGCCTGGACAACCTCTTCCTCAACAACCTCACCCCCAGCAGGCCCCTCAAGGGCCTCAAAGGGCAGCACCGGAGGGCTCCTGTCGAATTTGTCAAAGGCAACCTCTTTTTCACGACCATGTCTCAGTAAATAACCCCTCATCCGACTCCATGGCCTCTCACAGTCCTCCCATGACAAAGGATCTCTGACACGTTATTGTCAATTGGAAACATGAGATAGATCTTCAGACCTGCTTGAATGAAAGATGGACCCATAACGGAATCCCTCGCCGTGAACATTAAAGGGGTCCTGCGATTCGGTCCCCTAGAGCCCGATCCCCTCGTAGGCCAGACTACAGAAGATCAAACTCTCCTAGGAGGCGGAGGGAGTCACCCCCGCGCCGTCAGAGGAGGAGCCACACCCCGACCAGTCAATCCGCTCCAAGGGACCACCGAGATCGAGAGGCACCTATCACAAGGACGGAGTTTCAGAATTTTCAAGAAGCCATTCTGCGGGCCTGCAATGTTACTCCTAACCACGATCAACGGGCGCCTAGTCCTCAACCTGCCCCAAGCCATCACCATCACACTCCCAGTCCTCTTTCGCGTGAGGATGAGTCCCGGGGATTAACAAGATTTGACCGGAGGGAGGACTCGGTCTACCGCCATCTCCACGAGATGGAAAGGTGCCTTGGCAGACCTGACAGAGAAGAGGAACAACAGGCGAGGAATTTCCACCCAAGCAGGCTTCTATTCTCTCGAACCATCATGGAAGCCCCGGTCCCGGAAAACTTCAAACCCCCTTACTTTGAGTCATATAACGGGGAGTCAGACTCTGCTAACTACATCGAGAGTTTTAAAACTCTCATGATGATCCAGCAGGCTTCGAATGCACTTCTTTGTAAAACCTTCCCGGCCACACTGAAGGGGCCAGCGAGAGAATGGTATTCCCGACTCGCCCCTGCCTCCATCTTCTCCTTTAATCAGTTAGAGGGGCTCTTCCTTACCCATTTCGTGAGTAGCCGTTGTGCCGAAAAGACAAGCACATCTTTGCTGGCACTCAGCCAAAGGAAGGGCAAGCGGTTAAGGAACTATGTCAAGCGTTTCACCACCGAGGCCCGGTAAATTGCCTCCCGAGAACAGTCGATAACCTCTGCTGCTTTTCGACACAACATCAACCATGCTGAATTAAAGGCATCCCTCCTAAAAAGCCGCCTCGAAACTTCTCGGAACTCCTACTGAGGAGTGAGAAATATATTAGGACAGAGGAGGCCCTACTTCCGCTTGATCAGAAAGAGCCTCTGTCCGAGAACAAACAAAAGGGCGCTGAAGAAGAAGGGGCTAAGAAGCTTCAGAAAGACAATGGTGGTCAGCGCCGCCTTCCTCCTCGTTTAGAGAAGTTTACTCCACTCAATGCTAGTGTTTCAGCCATCTTAATGGAGGTCGGGAAAGAAGGTCTGCTCCCACTTCCTTTGAAGATGAATACACCAGGCAAGAAGAGAAACAGGGACAAATGGTACCGCTTCCATAGGGATCACGGCAACGACACGGATGATTGTCGGGCCTTCAAAGACGAGATTGAAGCCCTCATTCAGAGGGGGCAACTTTCTTGGTTCGTAAGGAAGGACAGGGTAGATCCTCCTCCGCATCCCAGAGGAGCTAATAAGCAAATTGAGCGACTTGTCGAAACCCCAGATTCCAAGGCTGAAGCTATCCTACACCTCTTTCATGGAGGCCCAATGAGGGGAGATTCAAACTCTTCCCGAAAAGCCTTTGTCCGAAAGGTGAACTCGGTACAAAACCATCCTCCCCCCAAGGGCCTTGGAGTTCCTGTTACATTTTTTGACAAGTATTTGGAAGGCATCTGAATTCTTCATTGTGATGCTCTTGTGATAAACCTCCATATGGCCAATTTTGAAGTTCGCCAAGTCCTGGTCGACAACGGTAGTTCGGTTAACATCCTTTTTCTAGAAGCCTTCTAGGGTCTCAAGTTGTGTAGGAATCGACTCAAGCCCGCCGACTACACTCTCCACGGGTTCTCCGGGGTGCCAGTGACGATCGAAGGAGTGATAACTCTCGATGTAACTGCTGGCAAAACCTCGATCACCCAAACTGAACTGATGGCTTTCATGGTAGTAGACGTGAAGGCCACTTACAATGTCATTCTGGGCCAACTCGGCCTAGCTGCTCTCCAGGCTGTACCCTCAGCCTACCACATGAAGATGAAATTCCCCACCACAGCAGGGATGGGAGAAGTGAGAAGGAGCTAGAAAATGGCCTGCAAGTGTTACATGACTTCGGTGTGAGGGCCGGTCCTCACCCTTGAATCCCTCGAGCTCCCACAAGGGAGTAGCCAAGCCCTCTCAGAGCCGGTCAACGATTTGGAATAAGTAGCCTTCTCAGAAGCAGATCCGACCAGGACATTCCAAATTAGTAAGGTCCTTCCCCCTCCCGTCAAAACCAACATTATCCGATGTATAAGGGGAAATCGTGATCTATTCGCTTGGACCGCAACTGACATGCCTGGAATCTCCGAAGAGCTTCTCATGCATCACCTTAGTGTTGCTGCTGGGGCCAAACCTTTCCCGCAAAAGTGACGCAAGTTCGCTCCCCAGTGCCAGCAGGCAATCAAAGAAGAAGTAGAGACACTCCCAAATGCTCTGTTCATTCAGGAGGTTAACGATCCCGAATGGTTGTCCAACGTTGTGATGGTCAAAAAGGCCAACGGGAGCCGGAGAATTTGCATTGATTTCATGGATCTGAACAAAGCTTGCCCGAAAGATCCGTTCCCGCTCCCAAGCATTGATGCCCTGATTGATGCAACCTCTGGACACGAACTCCTGAGTTTCATGGATGCCTTTTCTGGGTACAACCAGATCAGGATGTTCCCTCCCGATATTTCAAAGACTTCGTTTGTAACTGACCAGGATCTATACTGCCACCGGGTCATACCCTTTGGGCTAAAGAATGCCGATGTAACTTATCAGCGCCTTATCAACAAGGTCTTTAGAGAACAGATCGACCGGAATATGGAGGTCTACGTAGAAGACATGTTGGTAAAAAGTATCAGCAAATTGAATCATTTTTCCGATATTTAAGAGGCCTCTGATGTGTTGAGGAGACACAACATGAGACTAAACCTGAACAAGTGTGCCTTTAGCGTCTCCTTCGACAAATTCCTTGGGTTCATGGTTAGCCAAAGAGACATAGAAGCCAACCCAGAAAAGAATCAGGTCATACTGAACATGGCTCCTCCTTCCAGTATCAAAGATGTACAGAGACTCGCAGGATGCCTCACAGCCATATGGCATTTTCTCTCCAAGTCAGGAGAAAAATGTCTTCCGTTCTTCAAGGCCCTTAGAGGGGCAAAAGACTTTGAGTGGGGGCAACAGCAGCAGGAGTCCTTCGATCAACTCAAAGCCTATCTAGTCAACCCCCCACTCTTAAGCAAGCCAAAGCCAGGGGAAGTTCTCCATATATACCTCTCTACCTCAAACAGACTCTTAGCGCCGTCCTAGTAAGAGAAGAAGATAAGATGCAAAAGCCAATCTACTCTGTTATCCTAAGGTAGAAAAGATGGCCTATGCGTTAGTTATGGCAGCTCGAAAGCTCTGCCCCTACTTCCAGTCCCACTCGGTGGTCGTTCTTACTGACCAGCCACTCAAGCAAGTTCTCTACAATCTCAAAACATCGAGGCGCCTTATGAAGTGGTCTATAGAGTTGAGTCAACATGATATAACCTATCAGCCCCGAACCGCTAATAAGGCACAAGCCCTGGCAGAATTTATAGTAGAAGCACTATCCCCGACCCCAGCAGGGCAATAGAGGAACCCCCGATCTGGATCGTATATGTTGATGGGTCCTCATGCGCTGACGGGAGTGGGGCTGGAGTCATCTTGACCATCCCCGATGACTGCGTTCTTCAATACTCACTCCGCATTAATTTTCGGGCATCAAACAACGGGCTGAATATGAGGCTCTCATAGCCAGTCTGTGTATGGCATGCAAGGCCGGGACCCGACGCGTTAAAATATTCAGTAACTCACATCTGGTAGTGAACCAGGTATCGGGGGAGTATGAGGCAAGAGATGGTCGCATGGCCAAATATTTAGCCAAGGTCAAAGAGCTGCTGGCCTCTTTCGAAGATGCACAACTCCAGCGAATCCCCTGAGAGGAGAATACATAGGCAGATGCCCTCTCAAAGCTGGCCTCTTCTTCCCTCAAGGGGCTAGAACAAACCGTCTTGATAGAATTCCTCTTGAGACCTAGCATCGAGGAAAAAGGTCCCGAACTGATGGAGACGCTGCCCCTAGCACTCGGGGAGAATGGGATGAGGCCCTTGCTCGAATTTCTCAAAGATGGAATTCTCCTTCCAGACCCTAAAGAGGCTAGAAGAATCAGAACCAGAGTCGAGCGATACACGCTCATCGAAGGGGTCATGTACAAGCGCTCTAGCACTCAAGTGGACGACATACCCTACTTGAGATGCCTCTCCCCCGAGGAGGCCCAATATGCTTTGAAGGAGACCCATGAAGGGATGTGTGGCGCTCATTTGGAATCAAGGTACCTCACCCGCAAAATCTTAAATTATGGATACTTCTGGCCCATACTCCTTAGCAACACCGAACAACACATTCGCCAATGCGGCCCCTGCCAAAGTTCTCAACAATTCGGTGCTTACGACAAGCCCAGCTCTCCTCCTTATCTAGTCCGACCCCTTTCGCAATGTGGGGGATGGACTTGCTCAGGCCGTTCCCTCCAGCGCCGGGCCAGCTGAAGTTTCTTGTCGTTGCAATCGACTACTTTTCCAAATGGATTGAAGCCGAGCCTCTAGCGACGATCACTGAGAACAGAGTCCAGCGGTTCTTTTGGAAGAACATTGTCTGCAGATTCGGCATACCTCGAATCTTGGTAACGGACAATG
Source organism: Hemerocallis citrina (assembly GCA_017893485.1). Lineage (NCBI taxonomy): Eukaryota > Viridiplantae > Streptophyta > Magnoliopsida > Asparagales > Asphodelaceae > Hemerocallis > Hemerocallis citrina. The sequence goes on along the minus strand of CM030368.1, from coordinate 94,035,467 downwards.
GGACCCAATTGATGGGAGCAGCCTTTCGCAATTTTTGTACAGATCTCGGCATCCAACAACGGTTCTCCTCAATATCCCACCCTGCAATCCAACGGTCAAGCAGAGAACACCAATCGGCAAATTCTCTCCGGTCTAAAAAAAAAGACTGGACAAGTATGCTAAGGGATTATGGGTCGAGCAGCTCCCCAATGTGCTGTGGAACTATCGCACTACTAAGAGGACCCTCACAGGAGAATCCCCCTTCAATCTCACTTACGGCTCTGAAGCCGTCATCCAACTGAAAGTTGGCATACCTTCGCCTCGCTTGATTGCCTTCAATGAAGAGCAAAATTTGAACCAGCGTCGGGGCAACTTGGACCTCATCGATGAGATTTGAGAAAGATCCTCCATCCGTCCATGAGATTTATCGACTTAGGATTGAGCAGTACTACAACAAGAGGGTCCGCTCCACTAGTCTCAAAGAAGGAGATTTTGTGCTTGGAAAGCTATCGATTTCTTTCCCGAGCAAGAAAGGCAAGCTATCACCTAATTGGAAAGGGCGGTATAGGATCTCCATAGTTGTCCGCCCTGGTGCATATCAACTTGAAGATCCGGGGGGCAAGAGAGTACCAAGAACATGGAATGCGGAACACTTATTGAAGTACCAAGAGGGTGTTTGAACACCACTCCAAGCAACTTCTAATCCTAGAGCATTTCTGAGTTTGTTTTTTCTTCTTATTTAGTTGATTTTTTCACATGTAATAATGTCTTGTAACTCAGAAGCAACCACTTAGTCATCTTTATTAAAAACAGTTTACTTTCTCAGAACACCTATTGGTTATCCTGGTTGTCTTACCCCGAAGCGTACTCTAAGCATAGAAAATTTTTTAACAACAAGTTCAGAGTCCAAAACTTGGTTCGATGCCACTTTAGATACTTGCGAACAAGCAAGTACGAAGTAGCTCGCCATTCGAAATTGTTCCCACAACTGTTGAAACTCTCTTAACAATACGTTCGGAGTCCAACACTTGGTTCGATGCCACTTTAGATACTTGCGAACAAGCAAGTACGAAATAGCTTGCCATTCAAAATTGCTCCCACAACTGTTGAAACTCTCTTAACAACAAGTTCGGAGTCCAATACTTGGTTTAATGCTACGTTAGCTACTTGCGAACAAGCAAGTACGAAGTGGCTCACCATTCGAAATTGCTCCCACAACTGTTGAAAACTCCGTAACACAATGTTATTAGGTGAAAGAACACCACAAATAATTTTATTCCATTAAAAGTCAAGATACAAGTCTTATTTTAAGACTGATACAAACATTTTGTTCTGCCAAATATGAAGATACAAGTCTTATTCAAGACCACAAACTCCTACAAAACTCGTAAGTCCCGCTCTAACCCCTCCTAGGAAGTGGTACAATTCTATTAAGGGATACACGAGGATGATGTGCAGCATGCCGCTCCCTCGTGGCCTCCGAAGGGATATCCAAGCCTGCCAGGACCGGTCCTGAGGTATTTGAGGCCTTGGGCGAAAAAAAATTAGGCCCTTTATAGACACGCATGTATTTTTATATATATTAATAAATTATAATATAACGGTGGGGGACATAAAAACAATACCCAGAAAAATAAAAATCACCTTTAATTTGCTTTATGACACCAAATACTCCATATTTTTCATTAAGCATAGTGACAGCGACTCTTGCACCTACCAAAAAAAAATCACATCTCATCTAAAATATAAGGCCTAGGCCCCGGGAATCATGCTTATCATATAAATAAGCTTCAAATTTCAGTTGTTCACTAAGCTTGCCTAATAATAAAAATCAATCAACCATACTATTGTTGGAGTGATTTCTACCTCAGTACCTCCTAAACCCACAAAAGAGATTCTCAATTCTATTAATTAAAAAAAACGACATGAGAGGACTGAACTAACAGAGTAGTGCTAAGAAGACCAACAACCCCTGCAGTCCTGCTAAGAAGACCGACAACTCCAACTACGCCTCTGATACCCGAGACACTATGACTACAACTCCAACTCCAACTTCTGCTAAGAAGAAAACTCTGTAAAAGAAACAAACAAAAATTCTCAACTGACAATTTAAAGAAGATCTGAAGATGCCGGAAGGGGAGAGGGATTACTAGATTGGGCCTTCCACTAAAAAATAATTACAAACCCATTAATTCATTATATTAATTATAAGACCATTAATTTATTATATTTAAAAAATTTTGGGCCCCTCCCCTGAAGTGGACCCTGGGCGGTCGCCCTGTTGGCCCTGCGCCAGGGCCGGCCGTGAAGCCTGCGAGTCGGGTGGTGCCATCAGGGCCCAAAGACCTAAGTGCCGCACCAATAGATACTCCGCTCGATGAGCATGCCACACCGCTTTTAGCATCCCCATGATTTTGCAAAAAAGGAGGCGACCGAAGCGCTAACTCGTGAAATGATCTCCCTGGGGCGTACTCATCTCGAGGGCAAGATGTGCTTCTAACATTGCTCCCCTCAGAAAGCTGTAGCAGGCGAAGATTCTCCGCCTCTAACTCAACGACCCGCTCCTTGAGAGAGTCATCCGTCACTCTGAGCTTCAAGCGAGGCACTCGGCCCGAACCAACCCCCCGCGTGACATCGGAGATAGTCCTCCGAAGATGAGCCGCTTCAAGACTCTTTTCGAGCACCATGTTCTTTACGTCCCTCTCGGAACTCGCTTCGAATAAAGAGTGGCGAAGGAACTTGAGCCTCAAGGGCAGGTCTCCTCACCTTCAAGGGGGCACTTTGCAAATCTTCTCTTTGAGATGCTTCATCTCGATATCTCGGCAAGCCAGAGTCAGCCTCAAATGAACCAACTCCCGCTCCGCTTTAAGAAGCATTTCCTGAGACCGAGCAAGCCCTAACTCAGTAACGCCTAGCTTAGAGCGGAAATATGATACCTCATTACCTTGGAAAAGTTAGCCAAAGAGAAGCATAAATCACTAAGTCTAAAAGGGACTATTAGATGGTTCTACGACTAAATAAAGTTACTCCAAGGTGATCCAAAAGTAGGGATACATGAATTCTCATCAGTTGCCACAAAATACTCTTTTCATTTACTCCAATGAAAATACAAAAAGCGGTGACCGATCTGCTATTAGGTTTCAATACAAAGAACCTAGACTAAAGAGGAAATGAATGTACAACTGAGATAGAGGTCGACCTCTTTTGAACGATCCTCAGTCGCAAGACGTTCGACACCTTGCGCCTCGGCAACATTTGGGAGGGGCATGACCCCTGGGCCTGCGTCTGCCTCTATCTCTTCGGTCGCGACCTCGACCTCCTCCACATCCTCGTCCTCTTTGTCTTCCTCAGAGACATTGTCAAAACCCGGGACAGGGTCTGGGAACAGACGCCATCCGGCGCAGTCGACGTCAAGGAATTTCTCCCGAACTTCATTAGTAGCGCGGGCGTAGGCCTTCGCCATGTTCGCATAGAGGAACCTTTGGCCTTCTCCATCGCTTGCTCTTCGGCTTCCTTTGCCGCCGAAATCCTCGTAGAGGCGAATGCCTCCTCCTTGTCCTTTGCGACGCGCTTTTGCTCCTTCAATAACCGAGTTTTTTCTGCCTCTAACTTGGCAACAGTGGCCTCGAGGTACTCCACCATCGAGGCTTTCAGCTCGTCTTGAATCCTCGATTGCTCGAGGTCCTTCGCCATCCTAGCTCAGTCAGACCGGGCCTTCTCGATCTTGAAATTCAACTTCTTCTCCAGTTCGGTCATCTTCTCCATCATATGCCTAAAGTGGCAAGTAATCTGCATAAAAAGAGGAACTCAATTGTGTCAAGTAAAAAAAGGGGGGGAGATTCCAAGAAGTTATGAGACTAATCGACATAGCAGCTTGAGAAATCTCGAGCGCGTCATCGCCAGCAGTCCCCGCCTTAAGGGCGGCCTTGTCCTTCGGCGTAGAAAGATGCCGAACCACCTGCATATAGGAGGACGAATTGCCGAGGAATCCGTCTAGCTTCCTGACTTGCCAGTCAGGGACGAATATTTTCATATGTTCCTCGGTTAGGAGTTCCTCGGCCTCACCTGTTAGGGGAGGCACCTCCAAGCCCAAAGCTGCCGAAATATGGAAGGACCCCATGTCAGTGAAACCGACGGTCCCACTGAAGCCTCTTACTACTGAACCACTGCAATCGCCTTCGAGGACTGCTCCACGGTGGTGACAAAAGACTTCAGCCTTGGCGAAGCAACCTTGCTGGCCACTCTCTTCCTCTTCTTAGGGGCCTTGCTACCCAGAACGCCGCGCCCCACAGCAGATCTTCGAAATCCATCGATTCTGCAACGGAGAAAATTGCCAAGGTTAAGGGGAATAAAATTCGACAGTTAATATATATATATATATATATATATATATATATATATATATATATATATATATATATATATATATAGGGGTCGGTTCGGGTGAGAACCAACCCTGGGGTGAGAACCTAAGGGCCTCTCCCAACCACTCATCAAATCATTTTGTATGGCTGAGATTATGCAAGTACATAATAAGGTAATAGATCATACTCTACAGAATTTTTTTTGTGTGTGACGGTTAAGGAAAATTTGGTCAAACTGGAGAGAGAAATAATTTATTCCCGTTTTTTGTGTGTGACGGTTAAGGAAAATTTAGTCAAACTGGAGAGAGAAATAATTTATTCCCGTAAAATATTGGAGAAGATTTTGTATCCCAAATTAATAGCAACTGCAGAATCATTCACCAATTCGTTCCTTCACCAATTCGTTCACTATATAGCAACTGACTGTATTGTAAGTAGATACAACTAGTGCATATTTTAGCAGGAATATATATATATATATATATATATATATATATATATATATATATATATATATATATATATATATATATATTGTTGTTATCAATTTGCAAACTTATGTTGTACATGCTGTCAGTATAGCAATTGACTGTATAGCAACTGACTGTATCAATATAGCAACTGAATGTTTTTTGAATAGCAACTAACTGCATTGTACGTAGCAACAAAAATTTCATATTTAGCAACATTGTACGTAGCAACAAATGTTGTTCATCCTGATGAAGATTGTGGTTCGGCTGAAAATAAAATTAAAAAGGCAATATATGTTGCCCAATAATCTGTGATCTTCATTCCTTTTAAATAAAATAAAAAAGGCAATATATGTTGCCTAATAATCTGTGATCTTTCATTCCTTTTATTACGCGGTCCCCAGCGCTTAATTAAAGGGATTGACATCTTAATGCAAATATTAATTAATCTTATTGTTAAATTTTAAAAAATCTTGACCGTTAAGATTACGCAGATGAATGGCTGGGATAGGCCCTTAAGTTCTCACCCCAGGACATGGTTCTCACCCGAACCTTTCTCTCTCTCTCTCTCTCTCTCTCTCTCTCTCTCTCTCTCTATATATATATATATATATATATATATATATATATATATATATATATATATGGAAACTTTCCATTGCACACCAGCCCAGTGTGCAACATCGTGCGCACTCGCGCTCAGCCGTCCGATCTGCATTTTGATCATGATGCAGATCTAATGGCTTTAATTCGCTCCCGCTCTTCTACACTTACGGAGGGGTAATTTAGTCAATTACCCCTACCCTCTCTTTCTTCTCTGCCCTTTCAGATCTGAAGCTATTCGCTCTACCCCTTTTCCCAAATCCCTATCTCACTCTCGCTCTCGAGCGCGATCGATATCTCCTTGTCTCCCCCTTTCAATCTCCTCAGTGCTTTTCGATCGATTGCTTTTCGATCTCAGATCCCTACTCTCTCTCTCGAGCGCGCGACCTCTCTCTGTCTCTCCATCGACGAGAGACCCTACCTCTCTCTCCTCCACCGAGACGATCACCTCTACCTCTCTCTCACTGTCTCTCCTTGTCGACGATGATTTCGAAGCTCTCTCGAGCGAAGCTGCAATCCCAGTAATCGAAACCCCAAGGTATAAAATTTTCTAACTTCAAATTACTTTAAATTGAAACCCTAGTTTCTTCTTAGTTTAATCATGCTAATAAAAAAATTTGGTAAGTTGAAACCCTAGTGCACACTTTGTAGATTATGGTGAACCCCTAGGTATAAAATTATCCCTTCAACTGAGTTAATTTGAAACCCTAGTTTCTTGTTAGATAAATCTTGTTTAAAAAAATTAGGACAAATTGAAACCGTGGTATAGATTTTTTAGATTATGGTAAAAAAAAACTTCAAGATTAGTCGACTTAATGTAGTGGATAGCTATTTGCAGACGTATACTGTGATAGCTATGCGAGGATGGTAACGACAATATGAATTAATATCAAAATTTAGCATACATTTTTTTATTATTTGTATAAATTTCCACTTTAACTTACTTTGGCTTCATCTTTTCAATAGCAGCAGTGCATTCATTGAAGAAGATGTGAATTCTTCTACTGAAGATAGCTGTCTGGATGCTTGTGACTATATGAACTGAGGGAAGTATTTGATTCGCAGACAATTTGGTAAAATTGATGCTTTACTGTCTTTTATTTTGGGGATGAATCAATGGGCAGTGATGAATGCATGAAATGGTCAAGTTGAGTTTAATGTTTGCATGGGCATACCCACGAAGTGAAATATATCTCTGTGCTTCTCTTTTTATATATATATACTAGGCTGGTGCACTCGCGCTAAGCCGTCCGATTCTGCATTTTGATCATGATGCAGATCTAATGGTTCGATTCTCTCCCGCTCTTCTCACACTTATGGAGGGGTAATTTGGTCATTTACCCCTACTATCTCTTTCTCTCTGCCCTTTCGGATCGAGAGCTTTTCGATCTGCCCCTTTTTCCCAAAAAAACATAAACAGAGGTGGGGGTTTGTGTAGGTTGCATCTATTAGGCGTGGCAAACTAATGCAGCCATAATGCTAAACCAGTACACTTTTTGAGAGAATGCTTGATACACTTATACACTTATTAAATAACCTAGTGTTGTGAATTCATGTGACTTCTGAGCCTACTTCATTTCATTTTATTAGCATATACATGCTCTCTGTTATCTAAATTTCTGTTCTGAGCCTATACTTATGCCTGATTGATGATATTTTCAGAGACTGCAGCAACAGCACTTTGTTCCATGACATTCACCCAAAAAGTGATCATTTTCAGGTATTATCCATGTAATGCTTTATTTAGATGACCACAATTACTTGGGTAGATGTTTTTGTTCATTCTTCAATAAAATAATACCAAACAAAGAAATCTTAGTATTCAAGTTTCCTTCTGATGCTTTATAAGTTTCTTAGTAATAAAGGATTTTTGTTTCATCCATAAATTTCATATTCTTTTACAAGTAACAAACCAAAGTGTGCTTCAGAAATGACCGTAAACTAGTACAGCATTTCCATTTCAATCAATTATTTTCTTGTACAAAATAACAAAGTTGAGTCCAAATATGAAAGAAAAATGACATTTGACATATACCATACAACAACAGTAATCTAAATTATATTGTATATAGTGTATTCATATGAGTAAAAATGGTAATTGGAACCACATGTATATTGAAGCAAGTAACATGAAATTATGTACATGCTGTAACCAATAACTTAGCAAGCAATAAGTCATTGACAAACATATGATCCTATATGAATTGTACTCATTTTACTTAGCAATGAGTACAATAAGTTTTGTACACGTTATGAAGCTAACCCTTTGTACAGGGATAAGCTTGGGATAAGCAAGTAATATGAAAATATGTACATGTTAGATGTTATTGGTTTAGGTTAATTCGTTTTGGTTCATATTTATGCAGGCAAAATGAACAACCTTCGAAGTATGGAGTTACACCGTCGGCCAGAACTATAATGCTCTTGGAATTGAAGAAGCTTATGAAGCTAACCCTTTGTACAGAGATAAGCTTGGGTTTCCTAATATCTATGCATGCAATCTTGTTTCAGGATCCATTCATTTGTAATTCTGACTTAAAATGTACAATTAAAGACTGTTGTCTTAAAATATCGTAATTTTCCATTGTTCAATTGTAGGGATCCATTCATTTGTAATTCTGACTTAAAATGTTTCCTGAATGAAATTTGTTTTTTGCTGATATTAGAAGTTTTGATGTATCAAATTTTATACCTCAAACTCCTGATGCGACTGGTATGGATAATGAATTGTCCAATTTTATAACTAAAGCACCCTGGAACTCCTGAATTGTCTAATTTTATACAGGGAATGTTGTGTACAAGATAGTAGTCTTACGTGCTTGTTTGCCTTTTTTTGGGTCCAATTGTTTGATTTTAAAACCAAAGCAAAGTGGATGATTCGTCAGTCGTAATTGTTTACAGGGAACGTTGTTTGATTTTGTCCAATTGTTTACAGAATATTCAGACTTTATGAGCATAATTGTTTGATTATCAAATTATATTGTTTCAGCCGCAATGGTCTTGTATGGAACATATTCCATCATAATTGAACATTTTGTGCACTTATGAGCAATCTAAATACAGAACTGGTCTTGTATGGAACATATTCCATCATAATTGAACATTTTGTGCACTTATGAGCAATCTAAATACAGAACTCGTCCGCATATCATACAGTATATCTTCCTTTGTGAACAGAACTGCTTGCTTTATTCTTTACAACATCTATACTCATATATATTACATGTATTATAAGCACATAAAGTCATGTATCTACCAACTATTAAAGCAGAAAGTGTCATATCCTTCTAACTTTACATTTGATACCTACTATTACAGCAGAAGCATTATTGAGAAGGAATGATTGCATAGATTATATAATGGATACAGTACAACGATCAATGTAGTCAAATATCCAAAATTGAGAAACAAAATTCCATATTAAAAAAAAATTGCATTTCGTTAATTTGTTGGCTCATAACATTGATTGCACAACAAAACACTCAGTAAAAGCTCCCACAGTATCTAGTGTTCAATAATACTGCCACTGCTGCTGCTAATACTGCCACTCCTCCTAATGCCGCTACCGCTGCTGCTGCAGTATCTGAAAATATCATTAATCAGGCATAAGTATAGGCTTAGAATAGGAATTTAGATAACTTAAATCATGTTTATGCTAACAGTAAATGAAGTAGGCTCAGAAGTCACATGAATTCACTACACTATGTTATTTCATAACTGTATAAATGTATCAAGCATTCTCTCAAAAATAAAATAGGTTTAGCACTACGGCTGCATTAGATTGCCACACCTAATAGAGCTCACCTTCACAAACCCCCACCTCGCAGTCTCTAAAAAAATATGCAGTCTCTAAAAAACAAGCTCAGCCATGCTGCAGATATCCATAACAGAGAGCATGTTTATGCTAACAACATTAGATGAAGTAGGCTCAGAAGTCACATGAATTCAGTACACTATGTTATTTCATAAGTGTATAAATTTATCAAGCATTCTCTCAAAAAGTGCATAGGTTTAGCACTAAGGCTGCATTAGATTGCCACGCTTAATAGAGCTCACCTTCGCAAACCCCCACCTTAAGGTTAAAAAATAATGCAGTCTCTAAAAAAATTAAGATCAGCCATGCTGCAGATATCCTAAATTTTCATCTGCAAAGCTCACATTTTAATAAAGCTCAGAAAATTTAAGATAGCGCAATTTTAAACACAGCTCAACTGCACTTTCAAATTGTAACATAGCTCAATGTGAAACACAGCTCAAAATGAAATAGTGCTACTGCTAATATTTGAAGAGCTCATTAACCAATTTCAAATGTAAACACATATCAAATTTTAAGTTCATTCAAAAAACATATATTAACATAGCTCAATTTCAAACCATAGCTGAAGCTATGAAACAGAACACCTGATAAGGCAAAAGCTCATATATAAAATGTACAAACTTCCCCTCGGTCAGTGTGAGATGAGCGGGAGTGTTGCGCAGCCACTAGATATGGATCAAGATCAAAATTAATATCAGACGGCTAAGGAGGAGTGCACACAGCTGTGTGCACCAGCCCGGTATATATATAAAATAAGAGAAGCATAAAGACATATTTGACTTCGTGGGTGGGGAAAACATTAAACTCAACTTGACCATTTCATGCATTCATCACTGCCTATCGATTCATCCCCAAAATAAAAGACAGTAAATCGTCAAATTTACCAAATTGTTCGCGAATCAAATACTTCCCTCAATTCATAGAGTCGTTACCATCCTCGGAGCTATCTTCAGTAGAAGAATTCACCTCTTCTTCAATTCACCAAGTTGTGAGCAACCTTCCCCACTCTCCATACCTATTACAAAATCCAATATATAATCAATTACTGTCACAGTATACATCTGCAAATTACTATCCACTATATATAAAATCAAATATCTATCACAGTATACGTCTGCAAATATCTATCCACTACATTAAATCGACTAATCTTGAAGTTTTTTTACCATAATCTAAAAAATCTATACCAGGGTTTCAATTTGTCCTAATTTTTTTAAACAAGATTTATCTAACAAGAAACTAGGGTTTCAATTTAACTCAATTGAAGAGATAATTTTATACCTAGGGGTTCACCATAATCTACAAAGTGTGCACTAGGGTTTCAACTTACCAAATTTTTTTATTAGCATGATTAAACTAAGAAGAAACTAGGGTTTCAATTTAAAGTAATTTGAAGTTAGAAAATTTTATACCTTGGGGTTTCGATTACTGGGATTGCAGCTTCGCTCGAGAGAGCTTCGAAATCATCGTCGACAAGGAGAGACAGAGAGAGAGAGGTAGAGGTGATCGTCTCGGTGGAGGAGAGAGAGGTAGGGTCTCTCGTCGGTGGAGAGACGGAGAGAGGTCGCACGCTCGAGAGAGAGAGTAGGGATCTGAGATCGAAAAGCAATCGATCGAAAAGCGCTGAGGAGATTGAAAGGGGGAGACAAGGAGAGATCGATCGCGCTCGAGAGCGAGAGAGAGATAGGGATTTGGGAAAAGGGGTAGAGCGAATAGCTTCAGATCTGAAAGGGCAGAGAAGAAAGAGAGGGTAGGGGTAATTGACTAAATTACCCCTCCGTAAGTGTAGAAGAGCGGGAGCGAATTAAAGCCATTAGATTTGCATCATGATCAAAATGCAGATCGGACGGCTGAGCGCGAGTGCGCACGACATTGCACACTGGGCTGGTGTGCAACGGAAAGTTTCCCTATATATATATATATATATATATATATATATATATATATATATATATATATATATATATATATATATATATATATATAGGGAAAGGATCGGTTGAGCACTCCTCTAGTGCTCACCGCGTGAACACTAGGCCTTCGGGCGTTCATATCGAAAATCCGAACCGTTCACATTGATCTACACATCTAAATTAGTCTAAATATGTAAAATCAAATCATTTGAAATTCATTTGCCCATCCATCATGTGACTATAAAAACAATGATTTTCAACCATACAATTTTGTAACACTTCAATGAATGGGCAAATGAATTTCAAATAATTTGATTGTACATATTTAGACTAATTTAGATGTGTAGACTAATGTGAACGGTTTGGATTTTCGATATGAACGCTCGAAGGCCTAGTGTTCACGCGGTGAGCACTAGAGGAGTGCTCAACCGATCCTTTCCCTATATATATATATATATATATATATATATGAGTTACGCCGAGCAAAAATGATAAAAAGCATACTGGGGTTTATATGGCTGAGACCCCCCTTGAAGAGCGCCTCCTCAGTCAAGTCCTTCCAATCAAACTTCAGTCGATCGAGAAGCGTCTGGACCATCTTATCTTCCTCGGGGCCAAGGACTGGACTCTCCTTCACCCTCTTCGAAACTTCCTCGACCCAAGCCGTCGGGATGACCCAAGGTTCTCGACTTCGGATAAGGAAGTACTTATCCCTCCAATTTTTGATCGAGTCAGGACAGATGACGAGCTTTGCATCATGCCTCGGGGCCAAGTAGAACCTAAACTCCGACTTGTGCTACTAGTGAACCCGGTAGACAGTTCGCAGCACACTCAACCGAGGCTCGAAACCCGCGGCTTGGCAGTGAAGGATGAACCCATTGATTAGCCTCAACACGTTTGACATATACTGAACCGGGCTGATCCTGTACCATCGCAAGACTTCAACGATAAAGGGATGAAGAGGCAACAGAACACCGGCTAAGAAGGCGTCAATAGGCCAAAAACACATGTCTACTGGCATCAGGGAGTTGGCCCTCACACCAGGTCCTGGCAACATCAAGTCGAATTCACTCGGAATCTGAAAGCAGTCTCGAATCATTATAAGGTCCATTTTTGGGAGAATAAAGATGGTGTCATCGGCCTCCGAAGTCTCTCGAGCCTCGTTCTCCTCGAAGCTCCGTCCTAGACCATACATGATACGCTCTGCCGTGTCACCTGGAAGGTCCCTAACTCTATGGAGTCCAGTAAGGGGCCCGGGAAACCTGCCGAACTCTCCTAATCTTCGCTCTGTCTTGACAAGAGTCTCCACTACTGTAGAACCCCATATTTTCAAATATTATTTTAATTATTTGGAAATGAATTTAAATAATTTTGAGGATTTAAATAAATATTTTCTAAAAGATTTATCTTTTGTACACGTGCAAAACACGTGCAAATGGCCTTTCAGAAGTTTGAAAATTTTAGTTTTCCTTATGAAAAATCATTATTTAATTATTTGGGATTTATTTAGTATTTTTCCAGATTTTTCTGAAATAAATCGATACTATTTGCAATTTTTGGGAAAAGAAGGACTTATTTGCAAAATTGACATTTTGAGGGTTTAGAGTGCAAAATGTATTTGCTGGACATTCGATCAGTATTTGCTGAGTTTAGAAATATATTTTCTATTAGATCCTAATTTAAATGATATTTGATTGAATTTTCAAGACTAAACCTATGAATGTAAAATTGTATTCTTAAAAGGATTATTTTGCAAAGTGGGAATAAAACCCTAATATTTTACCCCGGCATATTTAAGGGAAATTCTTCCCAGCCGTCATTGATATATTCAGAATTTCTTGAGATTTATTTTGAAGAGCGAAAAGGAGGACTTTGGATCTAGCAAGGAGGAGCTTTTGTGGATCTTTTCTTCAAATCAAAAGTGAGTGGTTTGTTTGTTTTGTCTTGTTTGTTTGTTTTGATTGATGAATGACATGAGACCTTTGTTTCGCTTGTTTGTGATCGTTATACTATTTATTTGTTAGGCTCGTTGTATGTATGATATGGATCTTTAATTTGATATGGATGATGAGAACTTTTATTGATATTTGGACCATGATGAGAAAAAGATTTAGATTGTTGAGGATATGTTGATTTATGAGATCCTGTTGTTAGAAAGCAAATTAAGAACTGATTATGTCGTGATCAGATAGTAATCATCTGGATCTAGTGATTGCAAACCAATCTTGATTATGTGTTGAGGAAGACATTCAGTTTTGTTGAGAAAAACCCTAATCAAAGGATTAAGAGTTTAGATAATGGGGATATGAGTTTTGAGTATTTGATTAATTGAGAAATGTATCCATGATAGAGATTATTGAGAGTTGTTTATTAGCCTGGAAACAATTAAATTTTTATGATCAGTGAATCTTTAGAAAACTCCAGTTTAGTTTTGTGTTCAGACCTATCTTTTGGGAATCTGTAGCCGACAGTCGACTGTCTTGCGTAGCAGTCGACTGGTACGAGACTACTGTATATTTTTTTGAGTCTTGAGATTTGTTCGGGACAGTCGACCTAGACTGAGGTCAGTCGACTGATCCTCTGTTTGTGATTTTGTTCAGTCCTTTCGGGACAGTCGACCTATGACCTTTCAGTCGACTTATATACTTAGAATATTTTGATGAGAATTATTTGTATTTGTCTCGGGGCAGTCGACTGATGGCTTCCCAGACGACTGATTATGCCTTAGTTTATTTTTGAGAAATGTTGGATTATGTCCTCTGGACAGTCGACTGATCTGATGTGCAGCCGACTGGTCCTGAAGGATCTTTGTATTTGATTGTGAGATGTTTTGTTTAGTGTTTGATTTTAAGATGTTCAGTTAAGTATTTGTTTTTGAGATGTTCAGTTAAGAACATGATTTTGAGATATTTTATTGAGCCGCTTGTTAAGTGGAATTTGTTCAGATATTTGTTTTTGAGTCTCTAGAGGTAAGTGACCCTAGTATACCGGTGTTTGTTCAGTTATTTGTTGAGGCCCATCGAGGCAAATTTTCAGTTATTCAGATTTTAGTCCGGTAGGGTACACTACTCTAGGAGATTTGTTCAGTGACCCAAATTAATAAGGACAGGCATTAGTAGTGTCATGACGAATGGGAACTTAAGTTATGCACCTCAGTATGGCTTTTGATGTAGGATTTAATCTCCTGAATTATCCAAGTAGTTAACTTGTGATGTGTGATTTATCTCCGGAATTATCCAGGTAGTTAACCTGTGATGCGAGATATTTCTCCTGAATTATCCAAGTAATTATCTTGTGATGTGGGATTGAACTACGGAATTATCGGAGTCGAGGCGACACTTTTGGGGTATTATTGTGATGAGGAGTCTATGTTTAGATGTGGGATGATCTCCTGAATTATCCAGGGAAAATACCTGTGATGTGGGATCAATCTCCGGAATTATCAAGCATGGGCAAATTATCATAGTGTATCTTCATCTCTTAGTAGTCATCGTTGTCAGCATGTAGTCATGATGTTTTCTTGAATCACTCTTATGCATTTGGATTTCTTGTTTTTACACACTTGGCTTTTGGTTTTGGTATCACCCATCATTCTCTGTCGTTACTCCATACTTTATTGTTTGATTATTATTGTTGGACATTATGTTTTAAGCTCATTTATGTTATTTGTTGTTTTGTTGCCACTCACACCATTTTGATGGCTGACCCCTTTAGTTTGGGGGTTAGGGTTCGACTCTAGCCTCACTTGTTGCAGGTTATTGCTTAGGTCGAAGGTTGGAGGCTTGAGTGAGAAATTTGAGAATATTGGATTATTTAGTGATTTGTGTAAAGCTGTAAAGTATAATTGAGATCATTTTGAGTTGTAAACAAAAAGAAACATTTGTGTTGAGATGATTAGACTTCCGCTGTGATATGTAATAATTGTTGTAATAAAGAAAGAAAAATTTTAGTGGTGTTGTTGGTGTTTATTGTTCTATTGAAGTGGATTGCTGGGATTTCGCCACTTATTTTCTAAGCTCTCATATTAGAAATTTGGGGCGCTACAACTACCGCCGAAGTAGACCCTACCACAGCTTTACCCTTGTCGATTGTGGGGACTTGACTAGAGGTCATCTCGAGGTCGATAATGGGGGAGGTCTCTTGCCTCGAGGGGATAATAGAAATTCTCTAAAAAGTAAGATAAGTTATCTAAAATTACCTTGATTTGATGGCAACGGCCGGAAAAGATTACCGGAGACAGAATATTCAACCAGAAGCTTCGGTTAGCCAGTAAAAAATCGTTGAGTAAAAATTTAAAGAATGAGAAAATGAGGGGTGGGGGTGGAGATTTATAGAGAAATAAGTTATTGGCACATTCACCAAGGTTAAAAGGGCCCCCATTAGCGCAAAAGCCAGGCCCATTTACCGCAAGACGACAAGATGAGCAAGGCAAACCAAGTTACTTGACTGGTCAACGATCAACACTCAACGATGCCACATGTCGCCGTCTCGAAGTCCTCTGAGACTTCGGCAACGGGCACCGAGCATTCTTTCCACCGACGTCAAAATGCGAGAAATGGCGTTGACTGGTCAACGGTCAACAACGCCACGTGTCGCCCTCTCGAAGTCTTTCTAGACTTCAGCAACATGTGCTGAGCACTCTTGCCATCGACGTCAAAATGCGAGAAATGGCGTTGGCTGATCAACGGTCAGTGGTCAACAACACCACGTGTCGCCCTCTCGAAATCTTCCTAGACTTCAGCAACATGTGCCAAGCATTCTTGCCACCGACGTCAAATTGCAAGAAATGGCGTTGACTGGCCAATGGTCAACAGTCAATGATGCCATCTGTCGTCCTCTCGAAGTCCTCCTAGACTTCGGCAACATGTGCCGAGCACTCTTGCCACCGACGTCAAAATGCAAGAAATGGCGTTGACTAGTCAACGATGCCACGTGTCACCATCTCGAAGTCCTCCTAGACTTCGGCAACAGGCACTGAGCACTCTTTCCACCGACGTCAAAATGCGAGAAATGGCATTGATTGGTCAACAGTCAACGGTCAACAACGCCATGTGTCGCCCTCTCAAAGTCTTCCTAGACTTCGAGAGGGCGACACGTGGTGACTTCGGCAACATGTGCCGAGCACTCTTGCTACCGATGTCAAAATGCAAAAAGTGGCATTGGCTGGTCAGCGGTCAGCGGTCAACAACACCATGTGTCACCCTCTCGAAGTCTTCCTAGACTTCGGCAATATGTGCCGAACATTCTTACCATCGACGTAAAAATGCATGAAATGGCATTGACTGGCCAATGGTCAACAGTCAACGATGTCACGTGTAGTCCTCTCGAAGTCTTCCTAGACTTCGATAATATGTGCCGAGCACTCTTGCCACCGACATCAAAATGCAAGAAATGGCGTTGACTGGTCATCAATCAATAGTCAACGATGCCACGTGTTGCCGTTTCGAAATCCTCCTAGACTTTGGCAACGTGTGCCAAGCACTCTTGTCACCAACATCAAAATGCGAGAAATGGAGTTGACTGGTCGATGGTCAACGGTCAACAATGCCACGTGTTGCCCTCTCGAAGTCTTCCTAGACTTCGGCAACATATGCCGAGCACTCTTGCCACCGTTGTCAAAATGCAAGAAATGGCATTGACTAGTCAACGGACAACCGTCAACAACGCCACATGTCTCCCTCTCGAAGTCTTCCTAGACTTTGGCAACATGTGCCGAGCACTCTTGCTATCGACGTCAAAATGCAAGAAATGGCGTTGAATGGTCAACGGTCAACAGTCAACAATGCCACGTTTTGCCGTCTCGAAGTCCTTCTAGACTTCGGCAACGTTTATCGAGCATTCTTGTCACCGATGTCAAAACGCAATAAATGGCATTGACAGGTCAACGATCAACGATGCCACGTGTCGCCGTCTTGAAGTCTTCCTAGACTTCGGCATCGTGTGCCGAGCATTCTTGCCACCGACGTCAAAACACAAGAAATGGCATTGACTGGTCAACGGTCAATGGTCAATGACGCCACGGGTCACCGTCTCAAAGTCTTCCTAGACTTCGGCAACGTGTGCCAAGCATTCTTGCCACTGACGTCAAAACACAAGAAATGGCGTTGACTGGTCAACGGTCAACGATGCCACGTGTCACCATCCCAAAGTCTTCCTAGACTTCGGCAACGTGTGCCGAGCATTCTTGCCACCGACGTCAAAACACAAGAAATGACATTGACTAGTCAACGGTCAACGATCAACAACGCCACGCTCGAAGTCTTCCTAGACTTCAGCAACATGTGCCGAGCACTCTTGCCACCGACGTCAAAATGCAAGAATTGGCGTTGACTGGTCAACAGTCAACGATGCCACGTGTTTTCATCTCGAAGTCTTCCTAGACTTCGGCAACGTGTGGCGAGCATTCTTGCCATCGACGTCAAACCACAAGAAATGGCGTTGACTGGTCAACAATCAATTGTAACCCCTGTTTCCTGTATTTGTATTTTCTGCTGTATTTCATTTCATTGTACTATATTTATCAATTCGGGATTTTTTATTTTGTTTCCAGTTCTAATAAAAGTCATTTCTTTTGTTTCGACTCAAATTTGTGCCTAATCTATTTCATTTGTATCTTGCCTATCAGCTCAAATTTGCTATTTTTCTTGGGGAATTGACCGATTCAATTCACCTAATTCATATGGCCTAATTATTGTGATTTTTGACTCAATCTCTCTTTGGATCTTACCCAAACCCGCTATCCAATAACCCACAATCCGTAACCCTATACTATATAAACCTAATCAACCCTAACCCTAATTAACCCCTTAACCCTAAGCTCCTGTGCAAACCCAAACACCTCAGCCGCCAACCCCAGACCTCATGTTCGTCTTCCCCATCTTCACCTCTCGAATTTTCGCCTTCGTTACCGTTTCACCCCGTCGACCCATCACCTCATCATCATCATCCCCATCTCCTCGACACCCCGTCGTTGAGTCGCCACCGCCTCATCGCAGCCCATCGTCTTCCTCATCCTCGCCACCGAAACCCATCAACTTTGCCATTGCCAAACCCATTACCCTTTGACCCTGGTGCTCTTCGTCGCCGTCATCCCCTACCTCTACATCCCCTCCGTCGCCTCGCCATCCCCGAATCTCCGAAACTTCCCCCGCCATCGCTCCTCTGTTTCCCCTAAAAAAATAGAGAGCCTCGCTTTCCCCTCATCGCCGTCGTTGCCCTCCGTTGACTGCTCCCCAGTCGAGCCTCGACGTCGCTGTCGTCTCGCCACCACAGTCGCCCACAGTCCACCGCTAGACACCACGGTCGAAGCTCCCGCCTTTGTCGCTTTTATTGATCAAGGAGAGGAAGGAGAAGGGTTGTTTTTAATCTCAGCCACCCGATCTCATCAAGATTGTGACCTCATCAGATCTGAACCGATCTCCACCATCTTGATCAGATCTGATCTGATCTGAGCCGTCCGATTGTCTTGATCTTAATCTCCATCAAGATCCATGCCGATCCGATCCATCCAATATCGATCGTCGATCAACGCCCTCATCCAATTAAGGCAAGTATCTTCGTGTACAATTTGTTGTTCTAGTACAAGCTTTTATTTGAAAATACTGTAAGTAGATCGTAGTTGTGACTCCCTTTGGCTTATCGTTTGATGATCTTATTTTACTCCTTATCAATTCCATGATCATAAGAGTCACAATATTTCTTTGATACATATTCGTTTCACAACTAGTTTGATCCATTTTATCTCCTAATTACTTGAACACATGTAATTAAGAACCACATTGACTTGTAGATGTACGTTGTATGATGTATGTGTTGATTCTACTTTTTTTTGAGTTGAGAAACAAATTTGGCTTGCTGATTTGATACCTATTACATTATGGGATCACACACTAATTTAGTCTCATAATAGTCATTTATCATGCCACTTTTATATACAAGAAACCATCTATGTTGATGTTCCTGTTTTTACTTACTGTTTCGATCCTGATAAAATCGGAATTTGGACTTGAGTTCTAAATATGAAATGTAGCCCCAGATGTCTAGTTTGCTACTCTTTTGACGGAATTGAATTCTGGGTTATAGTTTGTGAGTTATCGCAGTTTTACTGCTGATGTGTCTGAAAGTGCAGATTTTAAATTTGCTGCGACACTTTGTTTTACAATTAAATTAAATATGCTACATGTAAGATAATGACTTGAAATTTTACATGCTGATACTAGACACACTAGAGGACATTTCCTAATTTTCTTGAAATTAATTAAGAAGTTTCATACCTGTTTCATAATTTAAAACACAGTTTTACAAATTCTGACTGAACACGAATCCTGTGTAGTTTGTTATTTTGACACCTGATGCTACAACTTTTATGTATCTTGTTTATATGCGCTGGATTCGGTAGAGAGTCTAGTTTCTATATTTTCTGACGGATCCAGATTTGCATTACTGTGGTGGCAGGAATCTCAGTTTTGTTGCAGCAACGTCATGCTGTCCAGATTTGAAATTCTCGTCGTTCTTGATATTTTAATTTGTTTTGATCCTCGAATATGTGTCCTACCTAGCCTAAACTTGTTCCCTATTCTTGATCATGTATTCTTGCCTATTTCGCACACTTTCATGCTTGGTTGATGATAATAATAAATAATAAGCCGGGGTTTAAGAAAAAGATATAGGTAAGTGTACTTAGAAGGGGGTCCGTGTTCCTATGATTTTGAGTTAAATGGAACCAAGTGCCACTAGAACTAAGTGCCACGTCAGGGGTTGACGGGGTCACCTCTAGTGCCTGCGGGGGTTACCTCTAGTGCCTATTATATGATTACATGATATGTATTTGCAATTAAATGGAACTAAGCGCCACGTAGAACTAAGTGCCACGTCAGGGGTTGACGGGGGCCACCTCTAGTGCCTGCGGGGGCGATATCTAGTGCCCATGGTTTGACCACATGCTCGTATTTTCGACATGACCTGAGTACAGTGCCTTATAAAATCCACCACTAGGCCTAAACGTAAGTTGTTTGTAAGTAGCAACCATGTGGTAAATAGATGAGACGCATGAAGTGCAACCTAGATAGAATTAAACAATAGACTTAAGTATAACATGTTCACTTGCACATTCTGGTTACCCGTTCCTGCTACTTGTTACAAGTTACATGCTATTTGTTACTTGAGACTTTTTAATTGATACTTGATACATGTTACATACCCACTTGTTACTTGTTCATGCCACTTGTATTTGTTACCCGATCCTGTTACTTGATTTGTTTTACTTGGTAGCTAGTCTCTTGAACTTCACTATTTGTTACATCCTTGTCAAATCATGTTGTATATTCTTGATTCCATATCTTTGTTTCGTACTTTCTTGCACTTATTTTCATACCCTTACTTGTACTACTTGTGGCCCGAACTTGCACTAAGGGCGTTTGTCTTTGTTTCTCTATTTTTTCTTCTATATATATATATATATATATATATATATATATATATATATATATATATACAGACTTTGGAGACGAGTTGCCTACTGGAGTTGGTGAGCAAACCTTCTAGGCTTCTCTTAGGAAATCTTGCTTCAATTATTTGTATTTGAGTTTATTTAAATTTTGTTGCTACTTAAAACTTGTAACGGGCTTGTAGTCCCGAAGTTTTACTTTTGATTCAGATCTGAAAATTATTTGGGATATTCATATTTGTTTCAAATGTTTTCTGTTGATTAATAAATTATTCATGCATGCATAGTTGAATATATTTTGCTATATTTCTTGTTATGATGCTGAGTCGATCCTACAGCTTATGAATGATGAAAATCATTCGTTGGGCTTCGTCATGTACTCGTATTTCGTATTCCTTTTGGGAAGCGGGGCGTGACATCAACGGTCAACAATGCTACATGTCGCCCTCTCGAAGTTATCCTAGACTTCGGCAACATGTGCTGAGTACTCTTGCCACCGACGTCAAAACGCAAGAAATAGTGTTGACTGGTCAACGGTCAACAGTCAACGATGCCACGTGTCGCCGTCTCGAAGTCCTCGTAGACTTTGGCAACATGTGCCGAGCGCTCTTACCACCGACGTCAAAAATGCAAGAAATGGCGTTGACTGGTAAACGGTCAACGACGCCACGTGTCGCTTCCTCGAAGTCCCAATGAACTTCGGCAGCTCTCGTCGAGCCTCATTGACTTCGACCACCACCACGACACGTGCTAGCCTGTCACATACCCAGGGGGTTTGGCAACATGTGTTGAGCACTCTTGCCACCGACCCCCGCGTAGGGGAAAAACATTTGGCTCCCGATGCACGCCCACAATCAGAGCGCTCAGATCGTGCCACGTCATCTTACGCCAGATCAACTGTCTGATCATTCAGAAAATTGTGCCGCCGACGTGATCGACACTCCAGATTGTGCCACGTCAATATTTACTTAATTAATTCTTTTATTTTGAATTAATTATTTAAAAATTGCGATAAATAATTAAAAATTCAAAAAAATCTAAAAAATAATTATAAATTCGAGAAAAATATTTTTGAACTCCTGGAAAAATAATTATGGAAAAATAACTATTAATTGGAATGATTAATTGATGCTTTTTGAAAGTAGATTGTTGCCTCGCAAAATTGAATGAATGATTCGAAAAATAATTAAAAATTCGAAAAAATCAATGAAAAATCCTGAAGATCCCACCAACATGTTTGAATACGAGGCAGGCTTAATTGAACGCTATTAAGCCCCGTAAGCAATTCTAAAGCTCCAAAATTTCTCCGATAAAATTACGCTTATTAAGCCCCCTCTCACTAAACAATCAGAGGGCAAAGTGTAATTTTCGCTTCACATTTACTTCAATCCCTCTCTCACTCAAATCAAACTCTGTCTATCCCCCGCGTCGATTCCTCTCCCTCTCTCAAAATCCCCACCGCCTCTCTCTCTCTCCTCATCCCTCGCGCTCTTCTTCTTCTTGAATCCCCAAACCTCTCTCCTTGAAAACCCTATAGTTATACCCCAAATTTTAAAGGAACAGGGGCGACGCCATGGATGCTCTGATAGCAAGCTATGGATCCGAATCTGAACCCGAATCCGAGGAAGATTCTCCACCTCCAACTGTCATTAACAACAGCAGCATCAAGATCAAGAAGGAACCCAACCCGCTTCCCCCTCCCCCTCTTGACCTCCTCCAACCCCCTAATTCTTTTCCAATAGGTACAGGGATAATTTCATAAATTTCCTTTAACTTTTGTCCATTGATTGTCAAATTATTGTAGTGTGACATTATATTATTTTTGTTAAGGTTTTCGGGTACAAGTCAAGGGAGTTCGCATACGGGGCTTCCCACATGTTGAAGGGAATTATGCTCTACATGTCTTCATTCCAGGTGTGTATGTGTGATTTACTTCATTTGACATGTGAATGTACATGCTTTTGTATTCGCAATGTTGACAGTGGATAAGGCACTAGAACTTGATTTTATTTTCGTACATTTAGGACATTAGAGTTCAAGATGTTGCGAGTAACATAAACAAAGTAAATCAAATAAAGCTGTATGCATAAAAAAAACCTTTGTTCAGATCAGACAATATAGGTACGAGGTACTTAAGTTGAATGAACAATGCTTTGCCAAAAAGTGTTGTTACCACAAGTGTTGTTTGACTGCACTTTTTGAAAAGCTAAAGAGATTTTAGGTGCTTTGAGAAAAATACTAAAAATAGCAGTTTTGGCTTAAAAAAACTAATTAAAGTTTGACAAACACGTAATTTGAGCCTAAAAGTGCTTTTAGAACCAAAAGCTCTTTCCACCAACAATGCCAAATGGAGCCTTAAGATGACTAAGGGAAGGAGATATTGAAGATGGATTCGAGATAATGTCGTTGCTAAGGACTGTAAGCCAAGTGGAAGTAAGGATTGCCGACAATGTAATAGATAAGCCATAACTTAATGTTCAACTATTTATACATGAACATAAAAGGCTCAATGTTTACATGCTAAATAGTTATTACATGGTACTGCATTTCATGCTTTATCTGTAAGGTTCAAGTTAATGATTTTTAGTACTTTTGTTCTACATAATAAATAGTCATTACATGGTACCAAACATAACACAAAAACTGAGGTTTAATCACGCATTGATTGACGCAAATTGTTTATATCTATACTATTATTAAGCAAAGCCTCATTTTGGTGGCTTTTTACTATCATGCCCCCATAAACATAAATGGCTAAAAAATATATAGGGTTGATTCTGTTAATTTTTGTCCCTGATCCCTAAACAATCAGAGGGCACAAGCGTAATTTTCGCTTCACATTTACTTCAATCTCTCTCTCACTCAAATCAAACTCTCTCCATCTCAACCCCCCTCAGTCGATTTGTCTCCCTCTCTCAAAAATCCCCACCGCCTCTCTCTCTCTCCTCATCCCTCGCGTCGCGCAACCACCGCGAAAAATGCAGAGCGCCGGCTGCTCCCATCGAACTCAGCCGTCGGATCGTCAGTTTTGTGGTCGGAGAGAGCTCAGGCGAGATCACCGCCGAGAAGAGCGGCAGTGGCTTGCTCCAGACACTGCAGCTCGGCGCGCTATTTAGGTTGCGGTATCTCTTCAACATCTACTTCAACATCTACAACAAGCAGATTTTCTTTACGATTCGTGTTCTAGCGTTGAAAATCGTGCACCGTCATTTTGTATATTAACTGGATCTTGATTTGGTTTTACTTTTTTTTTATTTGACTTTTGGTTAGAAAGGTCTGATGCTGCCTTTTATTTGTATATTAACTGGATCTTGAATTTGTTTAACTCATGGCTTTTCAAATGTATGATGCTGCCTATATATCCATCCGGATTATATATAGGAAAAATTATTGGGGAAATTCATGGGTTTTTTTATAGGGAAAATTATTGGGTTTTGTTTCTAATTGGATTAATTTATTCATTTGTAGCAAGAACACGGGCTTGATGGATGGTGAAGTACAACTGTGAGTCGTTTGAGTCTAAACAAGATGCCTAGTAAGTGTTTCATTTTTTGTTTTTGTAGAAATTTTTATCAAAGTAATATTGTGTTGTTTTGTAATTTTTGGTGTTTGATTTGAAAAAAAAAAAAAAAAGGCCGTGCATCGCACGCGTGCAAATAGCTAGTAATAATAATAACAATAATCATAATAATAATAATAAAATATGAATAAAAGTAGTAATAATAATACCGATAACAATAATAATAATAACAACATAAATAGGGTTTGTATTACAATATGCGAATCATAGTGAATAGTTACAAATAAAATTATTGATTAAAAATAAACTTTAATAGGAGGTCCGACAATACATTTTAAGAAAAGAATTTGAAAGCAGAAAAATAATTTACAAAAATTTAAAATACCAAAAATACACAGAAAATACAGAATTGGGGAAACAGGGGTTACAAATCCTACCAACCTTACAACAAAATTTTGTCCTCGAAATTTGCTTAGGCGGTACGTAGGATAAGGCAAAAGCATAAAGAAATGGTGGCAACACCAAAATAGGAAGGGAAATGGATAACAATGATGTCAATGAAATGTATAAAAGAAAAATAAACAGTATCAAAAGGAAAGAAATAACACAAGATAACAAACCAAGATAGGGAGTAGGTAGAACTGGAATAGAAGAGAGAATAGACAGGGAAGAATTGAACCAATCAAGGAATCAACAGATGAAGATGAACACAAGGAACATGAGGAAGCAACAATGCTGGAAAGAAGAAACAAGAGAATCCTGGGACCTGTGGGTTATGGGCACACCACGCTTCCGCTGCGCTACTCCGATGGTGATGTCCCAAGCAACATACATGTCGTTGTAGGCCACATGACACCAATCGACGAACCGAGCGGGAAGACAAGAATGAGACACTAGGATCAAGGAGAGTATGGGTTCAAGATAGATATAATAAACAATGCAACATGAATATAATGTTTGAGCTTCAATTTAAATAATTAAAAGATATGTTATAGATCAAACTAATGAGCTTTAACAAAAATAATAATAACAACAAATACTAATAATAAAAATAATAATATCAATAATAATAGAATAATAATAACAATAATAAAATAATAATAACAACAATAATAACAACACATATTAATAATAAAAATAATAATATCAATAATAATAAAAACAATAATATCAATAATAATAAAAATAATAATAACAATAATATTAAAAATAATAATAGCAATAATAATAACAGTAATAAAAATCATCATAATCATACCGGTAATAATAATAATAATAAAATTAAAAATGTTAACAATACCGATAATAATGATAATACATACATGACATAATAGGATTCAACACATTCATGAAAATAATACAATAATAATAATAATAACGATAACAAAATATATTAACAATATTGGTAAGAATAATAATGCAAGACAGAATATAATTTGGGTTCAACATTTTTTTTGTATGAAGGTAATTCAATATTAACATCAACAATAAAATAATGAAAACAACAATAATAATAGCAATGGTAATATCAATAATAATAACGAAAACCATAGCAATAATAATAATAGTAGTAATAATAACATTATACAACAAAATAAGAATCTGGCTTATCAACTTTATTTTAAAAAATAATCCAAACATCAATATATATAGTCGATCAATTATAAATGGAAAGTGAAGTCAAAATACACCAGTAATCCCCAATGTAAGAAAATAAGAAGACTATTCACATAGAATAAGAAGTCAAAAGTGAAGAGATAAAACCCAAATATAAAAAGGTTGATAACCATACAAATAACAAAGGAACACTAACTTTAAAGGTTATATAAAAAAAATAGTTTTGGAAAAATAACCAGTCAAGATACATAGAAATACGAACAAATTTAGCTAAACAAAGAAAATATTAATAACAATGAATGTAAAAGACATATAATAATTAGTGAATGTTGACATTATAATCCTACCAATTTTGGTCAACGTACAGGACCTTTTCAAATTTCTTTTCTTTTTTTTTTCATTTTTTCAATTAAGAGATCTTAATGATGCACATGACTATCATGTAACTTTTTTCTTCCAGATCTAACAAAACCATCATCAAATCTAAGGGTGTGCTAGAGGAAAGACAAAAATGGAGGATGGAGGAGGAGGAGACCATGACATCGGTGGCGATAGGGAGGAGGAAGTTTCGGTTAGAATAGGGGTTGAGAAAGACATGAAGGTGAAGAAGTTTGAAGAGTGAGAGAATGGAGGCAAAAAGGAGGAGGATGTTTGAATTAGTGTTACAATTAAAAAGTATATGAATAAATGAGGGTGGAGGAGGAGGTGGTGGATGAGGAGAATTTGGAGAAGGGTGTTTGAATTTGGGTTTGGGTTTAAGTTCGAGCAGGTTAAAATTTGAGGAAGATGAAGGAGTCTGGAGATGGAGATGAGCATGTGGTGGTGGTGGTGGTGATGGAGGTGGAGGAGAAATAGGAAGGGGAAAAAGAGGGGGAGGAGGAAGAAGAAGAAGCGACGGTGGTGACGGAGGAGGAAGGAGATGATGGTCTTTTGTAAAGTTTAGTTTAGAATAAATCTGCAGCTCATGTGTGTAATTAGCACCCTTTAATTATCTCTTAATTACAAAATTTTGAAAAAAAAAGGAACTTGGCGGGGCTTTGCGGGTTGACCAATAGTCATGCGAGTTATTTACTATTTACCCATCTCAAATTTATGGTCTTGTTTTGATGCGAAGGTTAGTGGGGGAATTTGTCTTTTGGATCATATTTTTGGTACGCTATCTCTATTTTTTTCCCACTTTAAAGTCAAGAAAATATAATCCAAAAAGGATGGAGGTAGCGTATCTCGAAAATATTATCTAAAAAATAGGAAGGTATCTAAACTTCAATCCAACCAATTTTTTTTAAAGTCTAAATTGATGTACATGTATAACCTATAGATTGCAAACATCTACATTCACTTAAAAATTACATATAGGTATCCTACCTTTGTATTATAACATGATCTAAATTGTTGGATTGGAGTTTACATATCTACAAAACCTACATTTTTTAATATAAATATTAAGATGAAAAAGATGGAGGTGGCGTACCTCCAAAATATGATACAAACAAACCAAAATTTTGATAACTATAGGTAGAGATTTTACCTTCACTAACCTCTGTATCTAGACAAGGCCTTTAAAAGTTACCTATATGTATCTTACCTTTATATCAAAACATGCCCTAAGAAAATTATAGGTCTCTAAACTCTAAACTGACCAAATTTATATTTTTAGCTGAAAATGAAGGTACATGTATTTAAAATTCAATTTAATCGGCGATTAATCGTTAATCGGTCTCGGTCCGATTAGTTCGTAAAGCGATTAATCGGAAAAATCACCAACTAATCGGTAATCGGACCTACACCGATTAGTTTCGAATACCGATTTTAATTGCCTATGTCATTTGAAATTCGTTTGCTCATGCATTAAAATACTACAAATTGTATAGTTGAATATTATTACTTTTGTAATGACATGATGCATGGACAAATGAATTTCAAATGACTTGATTTTATATTTTTAGACTAATTTAGTCATGTTAATCAATGTAAACAATCGGATCATCCACGTGATGGCTATGCCATATATATATATATAGGGAAATGTTCAGTTGAAAACACAAATGTTGTGAAAACCTGTGAAAACAACCGGAAACAACGGCCTAGGTTATAATGCAGGCCGTTGTTTCCAACAACGCCTAGGTGGTTTTCCACATTTTCACAGATATTTGCATTATCAATGGAGCATTTCTCATATATATATATATAGGGTAAAAGGGATATGAGCAACTTGCTCATTTAGTAAATGAGCAATTGATTATATGGCATGCATGTGATACATTGGACAACTAATCCTTTTAAGGATTTTCCAATCACATGTATGCCACATCAACAATTGCCTATTTACTAAGTGAGCAAGTTGCTCATATCCCTTTTTCCCATATATATATATATATATATATATAGGGAGCCCTTCGGTTGAGAACTAATTTTGGTGAGAACTCTGTGAGAACTCACGGAGTAGAGCCCCCATGAAAAATCCGAACCGACCATCTTGTTCTACACACCTTAAATAGCATAACATAAAGAAATCAAGTAATTTGAAGTTCATTTCCCCTCCATCAAATGGAGTAGAATTTTCAGCCATACAATTTTGCGATGATGTAAATCATGGGCAAATGAACTTCAAATTACTTGATTTTTTTATGTTATGCTATCTAAGGTGTGTAGAGCGAGATGGTCGGTTCGGATTTTTCATGGGGGTCTACTCCTTGAATTCTCATGGAGTTCTCACCAAATTAGTTCTCAACTGAAGGGCTCCCTATATATATATATATATATATATATGGAAAGTCTTCCGTTGTGCACCACCTATGGTGAACATAGCGTGTGCACTCGGCCTTTCCGTCTTCGTATCGACAATCCGAACCGTTCACATTGATCTACACATCTAAAATAGTCTAAATATGTAAAATCAAATCATTTGAAATTCATTTGCCCATCAATTGAAGTGTTACAAAATTATATGGCTGAAAATCATTGTTTTTTACAGTCACAAGATGGATGGGCAAATAAATTTCAAATGATTTGATTGTACATATTTAGACTAATTTAGATGTGTAAATCAATGTAAACGATTCGGATCGTCGATACGAAGACGGGAAGGTCGAGTGCACATGGAGGGATGGAGCACAATGGAAGATTTTCCTATATATATATATATATATATATATATATATATATATATATATATATATATATAACCAATTTGCTCATTTAGTAAATGTGGAAGTGATGAGGTGGCATGCATGTGATTGGAAAGTCCTAAAAGTGGTTATATACTCAATGTATCACATGCATGCTACGATATGAATTGCTCATTTATTAAATGAGAAGGTAGCTCATATCCCTCTCTCTCTCTCTCTCTCTCTCTCTCTCTCTCTCTATATATATATATATATATATATATATATATATATATATATATAGGGAACGCTTCAGTTGTGCACTTCTCTAGTACACACGGCATGTGCACTAGGCCTTCGGGCGTTCATATCGACGATCCGAACTGATCTACACATCTAAATTAGTCTAAATATGTAAAATCAAATCATTTGAAATTCATTACCCATCCATTGAAGTGTTACAAAATTGTATGGCTGAAAATTATTGTTTTTTATAGTCACATGATGGATGGGTAAATGAATTTCAAATAATTTGATTTTACATATTTAGACTAATTTAGATGTGTAGATCAATGTGAACGGTTCGGATCGTCGATACGAAGGCGGGAAGGCCGAGTGCACACGAGTGCACACGGAGGGGTAGTGCACAACGGAAGATTTTTCTATCTATCTATCTATATATATATATATATATATATATATATATATATATATATATATATATATAGGGAAAGCTTCGTTTGAGCACTACTCTAGTGCTCACTGCGTGAACACTAGGCCTTCGGGCGTTCATATCGAAAATCCGAACCGTTCACATTGATCTACACATCTAAATTAGTCTAAATATGTAAAATCAAATCATTTGAAATTCATTTGCCCATCTATGATGTGACTATAAAAACAATGATTTTCATGACTATAAAATGAATTATGCCAGCTGTTTTTCATTAGTAATAAATTTAAGTATTTGGTCGCTAATGTATAAATATTGTTTTCATTAGGTTTACTTTAACTATACAAACAAATTGGACCAGACATGATAATATGTATCTTATATTTGTTGTTGAACCTAAATTATTGGGATGAATATCAATTAGTAATTAGTAGATACATGTTTAAAAACCCGTCATAAATTAGCCACTTAGCCAAGTAGTCAACTATGAGGATACTTGTTTGGGCCTTCTGGTAGACAGGCCGGTGTAGCATGTTCCTCCTGAATGGATATAATTTGGTTCTATAATTCGGAGATTCTGTACTCATGGGCTCTATCGATCCACTACATAGTATGACCAGACTCATTGGACATGTTTTCATTCATTCTCTCACAGTTCTATTTTGCAGAAGTGTTGATGACATGAACAGGAAGGAGTTCTAAAGAAGAAAAATTTGCCGTACTACCCATTTTTTTGAAAATATTTAGCATCTTGTCCTACTTTCCAAAACAATTAGCGATATGCCCTTGTTTAGGACACGTCAGTAACAAACATTATTGGAAAAAACGGCATACGTTATTTCGATGTCGTTCTTCCCAATAACGGCAATTGTTTGCAAAAAAAGTTTCATACCGTTATTTGGAATAACGACATCTGTTATTTTTGTCTAAAAATAAACAGTCTTAATTGTGAGCTGAGAGAGAATTGCAAAATGAAAACAACTAATGTCGTTCTCTCAGAGAACGGCAACGATTATACTGATATCGTTATTTTGAATAACGGCATCAGTTATATTCGTTTTGCACAGTTTCCTATAATCAAAAACCCCCCTTCTCCTTTCTCTTACCCCTTGTGATTCGTAATCTTCTCTCTCTCATCACTCGTGTTACCCACAAACCCTAGATCCCAAAATCAAAAAATTCCAACCATTCGAATCCTCTAAAATTCTATACATCCTACCTCCTTACTTCCACTCTTATTTGCAATCTTCATCCACAACGAATTTTGAAGCTAGTGATGGTACGGTTTAATTTGAAGGTATTATTATCTTAACCGTATATTTAATATGTATTCCTATGTTATGCTTATTGTGAGTAGTGTGACTTGAATATATTTGAATTTTTATGCATAGGTATGGAATTTGATATCCCTATTTGGTTATATTTTGGGGGTGAAGTAATTTAGGATCTCAAGATTGGATATTCTTATAGTGATGTTGAACCGGTAATTATTTGGGCCCCCTCAACTTTACGTATGCAGAATTAATAGATAAGATATATGAAGTCACCAATTGGGATAGAAGTGAAATGAGTCTGAAACTCAGAGTCCATTATGTTGCTGGTAAAGGGGATGTGCAGTATTTCATATTGGTACCTGTAGACAATGACAATTCTCTGTGGTCTATGTTGCTTAGAACACTTTATTCAAGTTATAGTTAGAATATAGTTGAGTGATATATCGATCAAACGAGGCTTCCAAATACTACACGAGTTGTTATCGAAAGTCCAAGGCCCACACGAACTATGAAACCATCTGCAGAGTCACATGCTAGAATTTCAAATACAGACGAAGATACTAGAACAACTCCAACGGAACCTGTTTCCTCCGAATATGAGCAAGTACATCCTACGCTATTGCCACAAAATATTTTGCTAGCTGGCATGGTTATGGAAGAATTTGACAACGCCATTGTAAATAATGACTTGGTCGAAGAGGAAGAAGATGAGGAACGCGGTCTCGAAGATGATGATGAGGAGATTGCTGTTGAAGCTCCGGTTGTTGATGTCAATGTCGATGTGCCAGTTAACAATGCCCGTATGTTGCCAAGTCAGGACACAAGTGCAGCGATGCGTGGATCTCAATCAAATGAATGGATGTCTCGTGCCACCATACATGAACATGGACAGTCTTCTGTTGGTTCTTTCAACTTGGATGAACTCTTCATAGGTCAAAGATTTCCAACTAAAGATGCTCTACAACATCAAGTGAAGATGTACGTTGTGAAGAACCACAGAGAATTCGTGACGGTAAAATCAGATCGTGGTCTATACCATGTGAAATGTAAATACGCGCCCATCAACCATTCTGCCGAGGAGATTGCAGAATACCCGTCACTTCAAAATTTAGTTGGTTGTCCATAGCGGTTGCGTGCAATTGTTCCCAAAGGCCGTAATTATTTCGTGGTAAAGAAGGTTGAAGGTGCACACACATGTGTGAATCCTATATTGACTTAGGATCATAGCAAAATTGACTCGACGGTCGTATCGACGGTCATATTGGATGTTGTAAAGGAACAACTCTCAATAACACCAAGAGCCATAATTGGAATAGTGAAGGGTAGGTTCCATTACACAATATCATATTGGAAAGCTTGGAAGGCAAAACATAAAGCAATTGAGAAACTATATGGTTCTTTTGAAAAAGTGTACACTAAATTACCATATCTACTCAGTGCAATTCAAGCTTCAAATCCGGGTACGGCTGTACATTGGGCGAAGATTGCGACCGGTCTGGGCACAGAAACATTTAAGGGTATTTTTTGAGCATTCGGTCCTTCCGTCGAAGGATTTAAAGCATGTAGACCAGTTATAAGTGTAGACGGCACTCATTTATACGGGAAATATAAAGGCTGTTTGTTGATTGTTGTTTCACCAGATGCAAACGGGAGGTTGTTTCCTTTTGCGTTTGCACTAGTTGACGGTGAAAGCATAGAAACGTGGACATGGTTCATGAACTGTATTCGGTGCTTTGTCACAGATCGTGCAGGTCTGTGTGTCATTTCAGATCGGCATGCTGGTATTTTATCAACAATGCAAAATGAGTTCGGTACGTGGAAGGAACCGTTTGCATATCATCGGTTCTGTATGCGGTATTTTGCTAGCAATTTCCATAAAAAATTTGGAGACAAATTTTTGATGAATAAGTTGAAGGTAATTGCGTGTCAAAATCAGTAGAAGAAGTACGAGGAAAAGATGGCACAACTTGAAGCGAGCAATGCTGATGGGGCTAATTGGTTGAAGGAGAAAGCGATCGAGAAGTGGGCACTTACTGCCGATGGTGGGCGTAGATATGGTATAATGACAACAAATCTGTTCGAAGTGTTCAACTCGGTTCTAAAAGGTGTTCGTAGTTAACCTGTCACCACAATTGTAGAACAGATATTTTTCCGTCTGAACATGTACTTCACTGATCGCCGTGAAGCTGCGCAGACACTTATCAGTGAAGGTAAATTATGGGCACCGCGGATTCAGGACCTTATTGATGTCCGCTGTGAAAAATCCAATTTATGAGGCAGTAATGTTTAATAATCGATCAGGTGTTTTTGGGGTGAAAACGGGCATTAGAATGGACGGTGGACATTGGCACACGGTGGACCTCTAGGGCCAAACTTGTACGTGTGGTAAATTCTAACTATTTCACTTTCCATGCTCTCATGTGTTAGCGAGATGTGCTTCACGTGCACTTGATTATCAACCATACATTGATGTCTTCTACTCTACCGATTCGTTAGTAAAAACATGGTCACCAATTTTCAATCCTATACCAGAGGAATCTTATTGGCCGACCCAAAGTGTATCGGTGCTCATAGCTGATTCAAGTCTTCGTCGGGTGAAGGGGAGGCCGAGGAGTACTCGCATCCGCAATGACATGGATGCTCGAGAAGGTGGGAGTAGTGGAAAAGTATGTTCGAAATGTGGAGTGAGTGAACACAATAGACGGAGTTGTAAGAATGTAGAAAGTGTGGGGACTTCACAATCTACCCGAACTTGAACTTATTTTTTGTTATTGTATTTTAGTAATGTATAATATTTCCTTATGTTTGTAAGAATTTATGATCTTGAATCTTTTTGTTGCACAATTTAAGGATAAAATGTTAGGAATGAGATTTGTGGTATGAATGTTTGTTGGATATGAGTAAATATGTTTTAAGTAATATTTCTTCACATAACATGCACAAAAAACATGCACAACTATTTAAACAACAGATGTCGTTCTTGCAAATAACGGCATAGTAAGAAGATGCTGTTATTCAGAAGAACGACTGTGAAGACAGAAAGAATGACAGAAGTCTCAAAATTCTGATTTTTGACACAGAGCAGATGCTGTCATCTTGAAGAATGGCATAGTAAATAGACGTCGTTATCTTGGAAAACGACATGATTAAAAGATGCCGTTATCTTGGAGAACAGCATATGTATTAGAAATTTTAGGAGATGCCGTTATCTTGGAGTGAAGGGGATTCTATGAAGATGCCGTTGTTGAAGATAACGGCATCAGTTTAGCATACCGTTATCTTGGATAACGACTATCAAAACAGAAACTTTGGCAGCTAGACCAACTTTTCTAATTTTCCCTCTAAGCTGATGCTGTTATTCACAATAACGTTACAGGATTCAGATGCCGTTATTTGCAATAACGACATCTTTTGATCATGTTTTTCACAGCAAAATATGCACAGACATGCACAAGTCTTTTACTTGGACTTGGATACTTGCACAAACCACATCAACTTTTCAAAAAAATTTCAATCTCATTAACTCATCAACTCATCAACGAAGATTTTCTATATACTATAATTGCACATTAAATAACAAAAATTCAATTCACCACATTAAAAACATGTTAATCAAGTTAGGTCAATGTGATACATTTGCAACACAATAAACACCTCATCAATAACATAAACATCAACATAAAGTCTAGAATTACTCAAAAACATAAAAGTCTAGTATTACATAAACACCTCATCAAAAGCTTGATAAGCTAAACATAAAATTCAATAATTGTAAAATCTAACTAGGCGTATATTGTAGGGGTGGTCTCCTCTTTCGAACTGGGACTTTCCTCCTACGTTCCCGAGTCTCTTGAGTTGTAGGTGCACTTGGACCGACTCCTTCTTCTTCATCACCTCCACCTACTTCAATCTCGGAATTTGCCAATTCACTTTCTGTAGGAGGGAAGCAAACTGTCTTACCCCTTCTTGGATGATGTGAAGGAGTTTGTAGTTGAGTTTGAGGTTGCGAGGGGGGGGGGGGGGGGCCTCCTGCTTCCACTGCTTGTTGTGGTGGAGGTGAAGCTTGGCTAACGCTAGGTCGGACCTGTTGAGTTGGTACTTCGGTCAACTGTAGAAGGTCATTGAAGCGTGAACTATCTCCAACCTCTTCAAGAGAAGTACGACAAGGAAGTAGGAGTTCTCGTGCCAATTCCTTGCATGCCTTATTAGCGTTGCTCTTCAAGACACTCGCACATTTCCTCGCAATGTTCCATGCGTTGTCGATCTATATTAGGAATATAAATTATTAGTAGTAAACCAAACTTTACCATTAAACAAGCATAAGCAAAATGAAGTGAATAAATTTAATTGACAATAATATTACTTTACCATTAAATGGTATGAGGAAGCTTTCGGTTGATACATGGGTTGCGATGTGGAATGTGTGGGTGGTGGTTCCACTTGGTGCGCGGGTATCGGTTGTTGGATACCCGCGGGAAGATCCGTTTTGGGCGCGACATACAACCTTGTGATGCGACGGTACCATGCCATATATGCGGTTTGCATTGATCCGTCGTACGGCACAATACCCTCTACGACCAACTCGTACTTCCGCTTATTCCAACATGCTACATGAGCACGGTGGTGATCGGCCCAATCCATATTTGGTAAACGACCTTGACCCGTAATGTTGTGAAGTCTACGGTCGTACATTGAGTTTACGGGGACGGGCTGCTGTGCATTGAATTGGCGGAGAACGCGGCCGGGGTAATAAAACTCCACAATCGAGAAATTTACAACTAGAGCTAATGTCAACCACAACTGATTATTGGCAGTGCAAATGGGGAGTAGACATTGTATCCTATCCTCTGTGTATGGTGTCCAGTGGACGTACTCTTCCCTCAACTGATCGAGTTCGTCCCTATAATAGGTGAGGACACCACGTGGGTTATCCCTCCATGTGAGCTTACCTGTCCAATAGGCACCAAGAGGAGCTCTCAGCACGGGATTTTCCTGTTGTACTCTCCAACTTTTTGAAAGTACTGTTACCCAGGATCGGCCGAGGTGTATTCGTTCCCAATACCATATTTGCAATATAGACATCGGCTCGATCATTTGGATCGACCCCATCGAACAGTTACAGAGAGCACGATAGAGGGAGGCCAGAGCCGCTCTTCTCTAACTATATCGACCGGCTGTTTGTAAGTCAGCAATCAGTGGAAGGTACATGAGATGCACTACATCACTTGAAGAATTAGGGAATAAAATCCCTCCAATCATCGACAACAGATAAACGCGGGTATAATTCTGGAGTTGGATGTCCGTCGATACGTCTGGCATTCGATTAGTGAACTCCCCATCAAGCCAAGAACGTCTAATTGATTCCCCAACGAACACTCCCTTATCATCTTCAAGCACCTCCTGCCCAAGGTAATCTCATACCAACGTAACTTTATTAAACATCAAGTTCCTCATGATGGCGACCTCATCGATTGGAAGACTCGCAATGTCGGCTACATCTTGTAGGGTTACCGTCATCTTCCCAACAGGTAAGTGAAACGTGTGGGTCTCCGGCCTCCATCGCTCCACAAGAGCGGTAAGTAGGGCGTGGTCACATTTGATTTTCGCCAGCTTCCACATTTGGTAAAATCCGCTGCTTAACAAGTAATTTTGAGTACGGGGGTGCGCCGCCATGATGGTGTGCATTCGGAAACTCATTTTTTCTACATCTCATTTCCAAACCGCCTACGATCTGTGATCTTCTTGCAGATAAAGAACGGTAGTATCTATTGGACCCGGATGTCCCCGTAGTCCATACGAAGTACTTGATGAAACACCCACATCATGAGAAGAAGATGGTTGTGTAGGATCCATTTGCCTGTCAACAATAACAAACACTAATCAACAACAACTTTCAAAAGAGAATTTTGAAAATAAACTAAGTATAATTCATCACAAACTCCTTATTCCTCAAATCCAAGTATTGCCTGTCAATAATAACAAACTCTATCCATACTTCAGTGTATTCCAGTTTTCAACCCTCTATCCATGGTTAACTCCTTATTCCTCAAATCATTCATCACATTTTGAAAAAATAGATTTTATCCTCACGCATTGCCTTCAACTTTACTTCACCATTATGTATACATAGATCTTCAACACATTTCAACTACTTGCAATCATCATAATGACAACGAAAACACTCCCACAAAGTATCTTCCTATATTCTTTGTTTTCCTAACAACTTGAACAATTGCATTTTTTTCAACAATCCAAATTTCACATACCCTAGATCACCAACAATCCATAACTACTTTTCCAAAATTATTACTTAAATGACACAAATCTATATCACTTGTACTATACTACCAATGCATACATCTCTCATAGATCAAAATCAACAGTGCAAAAAAAATTAGGGATTTTCGAAACTTACCACAAATTTGGATTCTGATTAATTTGGAATTCTCAATGAGAGATTGAAGAGTAGAATCTAAGTATAATTTATGATTGGCAACTTACAAATCACTCAAATACTTCGGATTTTCGGATTTTTTTTTTTGGGTTTAGGGTTTTGGGAGTCGGAGTGAAGGAGAGAAGATATCGTAAGGCAAAAGAAAGGAGAAGGGGGGTTTTGATTATAGAAAACTGTGCAAAACGAATATAACTGATGCTGTTATTCAAAATAATGGCATCAGTATAACCGTTGCCGTTCTCTGAGAGAACAGCATTAGTTGTTTTCATTTTGCAATTCTCTCTCAGCTCACAATTGAGATTGTTCGATCTTTAGACAAAAATAACAGATGCCATTATTCCAAATAACGGCATGAAACTTTTTTTTGCAAACAGGTGCCATTATTGGGAAGAACGGCATCGAAATTATGTATGCCGTTTTTTCCAATAACGTTTGTTGCTGACGTGTCCTAAACAAGGGCATATCGCTAATTGTTTTGGGAAGTAAGGCAAGGCGCTAAATATTTTCAAAAAAGGGGGTAGTACGGCAAATTTTTCTCTAAAGAAGTGGTATCCTATAGTTTGAAAAAAGGCAAAATTTTAAAAAATGTCACAAAAGTTTGGCCCAGTTTAAAAAAACGTCACAAAACTTTTTTTTTAAAAAAAAAAACCACACAATGTTTGACTTTCAACTCACAGAGTTACCAACCGTTAACTTGCTTCTACGTGCACTGCACGTACTCTAAATAAGTGACGAAAATACCCCTATTCTCCTCCTTCTCCTTACCGTAAAAACACCCCAAATCAATGAACCCTAATTCACTCCATAGATTCAATCAGCAACGTACTCAATGAAGCAATCGAAATCAATGAACCCCAAATCAATGAACCCCAAATCAATGAAGCAAATCGAACAAGGTTGGTTGTCAAATTAATATATTTGTGTATGTTGGTTTCGGTATGGGTATTGTGATGTTGTTTGAATCAAATGAAAGTGTGGTTTGGGTGGACCAATTTTGATAATTTTTTTGTTGTTAATGTGGTGTGGGACTAGAGTTTTACAATCAACCCATATATTCATCTTCCGAATCGTTGTTGTTAATAAATGTAGTGTTTATGATTAAAAAAAGGCAAATCATTTCATTTCAGAACACTTTAGGTTTTTGTACAAAATTGTTTAAAAAAACATCACAAAACTATTGTTTGGTTTAAAAAAACATCACAAAAGTATTCTTCTGCTTCAAAAAAAATCACAGAGATATGTCTTTGTTTAAAAGAACATCACAAAACTATTAGTTTAGTTTACAAAACAGCCCTAAACTATTGATAATGTACAATATACACATGATCAGATTTTCTCTCAAAATTGTCAGTGTTTATATTTCACATGATTAGGTTTTCTTTCAACTTTGTTAGTGTGTTTATTTTACACATTCACTTATACTAACAACAGACTTACAACAAATTTACACATTGCACATTCGACAAAATCCAACACCTCAAACAAATCACATCTATAATTTGGAGCATCAAACTTTGCAAATCAGATCAATCTCATCACCACAAATCCACTAATGTGAGATCAACACAGCGGAGATGTTCAATACATTGCATTCAATTTCATAGTACATGTTCACAAAACTGGGACAAATAAATTTAGTAACCTCGATAATACAAAAATTCTCCTATCCTTTAGGGACCAAAAAATGAGTAACCCTGTACACAAAATCATTGATTCTCCACTGACTCCGTACATTTCAAGCTTCATATCCAAATTTCTGTACAAAAAAGTGAAACATTCTCCCTCTTCTTCCCTACATTTCAAACAAACCATTGAAATAACAAAAATTCAAATGAACCTGTAGCACAAAAAACTTTAAAAAATGCACCAAATTTAACCTGGTTTGAATAGTAGCAAGAAAGCAAAACCCTAATTTGGGTCTTTTTTTCCCGCTTAGTAATTGGGGAAGAAGAAGACCACGAAACGATTCTTACCCTAATTAAAACAGGAATATTTTCGTCACTTATTTAGAGTACGTGCAGTGCACGTAGAAGCAAGTTAACGGTTGGTAACTCTGTGAGTTAAAAGTTAAATATTGTGTGGTTATTTAAAAAAAAAAAAAATGTTTTGTGACGTTTTTTTAAACTGGGCCAAACTTTTGTGACGTTTTTTTTAAATTTTGCCTTAAAAAAATGATTAAGTAGTTTTTTTTATTTTAAAGAAAATGTAATTGCTGTGTAATTGCTTCCCTTGTAAGGATATGAATTGATGATTTGATGTTACACGCTTTGTTCTATCGTTTTGATTGTAAAAGTCAATAATGTGTTGAGTTCGGAACATTTATTTAGTTTCAGGCTAAGAAATTTACAACCCTAAAAAAACAAAACAATTAATACCTTCTTTTCTTCCTATATCTAAAATCTTTTAATTGGTTAATTAGAGCTTCGAAACCTTTTTAATTCACACTCACGAGGGAAAGAATCCAAGCATTCAGAAATCAAACTCTAAACACTACATGATAGTATACCCACCTAAGAATTATTAACATGCAATGAGTTAATTTTTAGCATGTGCATCTGCACAAGAAGGTATGCTACAGCTAATTATGCAGTGACTATACTCATGAATCCAGACAAACTGCATCTTTTTTCTCTGAGCATGTTTTATAGCTAATACTAACCACAAGAATTACCTCTGTTTCATAGGTATTCTCGCATTATACACAGAAATCCACTGAGTAGCAGGAACTTGTTGTACAAATTGTCCCTAATCTTCTTGTTAATCTGTGAAGGAATCTTGGGTTTTGAACTAAACAGCCAACAGAACTCCCCCACGAAGCTTCTTCCTCAACTGACCATCATCATCATCATCATCAACAATCAACCTAAATCGCTTTTGGCCAACCTGACAGAATCTGCTGTCAAGTTCTACTAGAGATTACAACAAATTTTATACGTTCCAGAATCCAGACCATATGAAGGTACAGATTACCTTTTGTGCACCATCAATATTGATTGGCCTAATACCCGGATTAGGTCCGATTAACCCATCAAACAATGATATTAGCTTAGCATAATTTGGCTCTTCATCAAATTTCATATTGACAACAATCTCAAGAAATTGCTTAAATGGTGAAGGACACAAGCTACAAAGCATTTCAGGAGATGTTGACATCTTCTTGCAAACTAAATATGATTTAGCATCACCCTGTGATGACATAATACAAGTCAAAGATTCAGGCAAATTACCACTGATGCATAAACCCATTTAGAAATTTAAAGTATATTACAGTAACAACTTAATCACCTGGAAACCTTGCCATGGTAACCTGCCCCGCAGAAGAAAGATGAGAGTGTACGCAAGAGACTCTGGATCATCTCTCCTACTTGCAGTTCTTCCTAAATGAGCATGACAACTAGCATATCGAACAGTTCCCCTACCACAAATGAACAGGTTAGGAGCAATGTTTGGAACAGATCAGCTGAAGGTATTTGAGTTTCAGACAGTAAAAGAATTTTTTTTAAATACCTGAAAACATCTGGACGTTGATCATATTCTACATGCTCACCACTTGCAGTATCTCTCCATTTTGTTGCTGCAGAAATATTGATAAGAAACACAACAGTAAAGAAAGACGGGAAGCAAGGACTCAAGACTCATTTCATGAGAATGAGATGCCAGGCTGTAACCAATTACAGAAAAGCAACATGATAATGAATAAAGGCAGTGAGTTAATTGGAAAACAATCCTCATCTACCATGATTAATGTATTTCTCTCACATAGTCCAAGGTCCACTACATATAACTTCCTCTCTTGGGGTGTTGCTGGCTGACCAAGTAGAAAGTTTTCAGGCTTCACATCACCATGGACATACCTAGTTGCATCATAAAATGAAAATAAATGGCTAAATTATGAATAATGGAGGATAAATATACAGTTCAAATCTACTGATATAGCAAGCATCTGAGACAAATCATTAATATATATCTTCTCAATACAACAATAAGATTTAAGTATCAACACTTACCCTTTGGAATGCACCTTCTCGAGTATTGAGATAGATTCCACAGCAATACAAGCAACCATTTCTGAGGACATCCTGGGAAACCACAGAGTAAACAGATTATACACCCAATCAAATAACAACTAATAGGACTAACAGTTTATGCAATATTTTCGAGCGTAAAGAAACCCAAGCCATTTTTCCTACAAACTGTGATGTTTGGAATGCAAGACACAAGCTTTCAATTCAAGATACATTATTATTATTAAAAAAGCAAAATGGATTTAATCCCATCTGCGGACAGTGCTGCTCATAAAATAGTAAAGATATGAATTTAGTTAATTCTTGTAATGCTGATCAACGAGTCAATCATTCAAGATTAACATCTTTGTAGTGGAATAGGAAATGTAAAAGGTCGAGTACAAATAATATGCAATCAAAGTGAGCAAACAAAACATTATATCTTAGGGAGTGTTTGGATGGTTGCAACTGGGACAATTCTCAACTGAAATTCTGCAAGTATTTATGTTGTCGCTATTGGTACATGTTGAGCAAAAAAGGGGGTTTTAGCATAAAAGGCATTTATTGAGACATGCCACCTGCAACCAAATTTGGTTAAAATGGCTTACTTGCAACGCAGTGCACTGCAGTTTACTAGTAATTCCAACAAAGAATGTAGAAGTAAATCTTCATAAAAAATGTGAGGAAATGGTTAGATATCACAAAACCAATGCAATCAAAGAAGTTAAACTACATTGGAATTTTAAATTCTTAACAAAACTAAGAATATTGCAACATTAGAAAGGGAGGGGAGAAACATGTAAATAGCTGATGGAGCAAATCAGAAAAATATTCAGTGATAAAGGAACATAACATGTTCACCTACATATGTTACTGAGTACTTAGTTATTACGAGAAGAGGAAAGGAAAACTACAGTACAAAGTTTAGAATGCTTGTGAACAGATGAACATTTAACTGACTTGCAATTAAATTGGCTCGTTTAAATTACCGAACACTTGACTGCCTAAAATTGGCATCCATCCTCGCACATAAAACAAATGGAAATAAGTTTATGAGTAAATCAATCCAGTTTTTAATTTGAATTACAAATTTAAACACTAAGAAAAATTCCTTTGACTTAGATGTAAAAATAAGGAGAATCTTTCTTCAAGAAAAATATGATAATTCATCCGCGAAACGGAAAATGATATATATATATATATATATATATATATAGAGAGAGAGAGAGAGAGAGAGAGAGAGGTGAGCCTCATATAGAGTATGAGGAAATTTTCCTCATACAAAGTGATTATACTCATTTGGTGGGGCTCTTATGGAAGATCCACTCCGTCCATCATGTTTATCATGCTACTGGATGTATGCTTAAAAAAAATCAAGTGGTTTGGAGGTCATTCACCATTGCATCATGTGGTTGAAAAATGAACGATTTCAACAGTAATACAAATCGAACCACAAATTAAATCCACATGATGCATGGGTGAATGACCTCCAAACCACTTGATTTTTTCTACACGTACATCTATTAGCATGATAAACATGAATGGACGGAGTGGATCTTCCATAAGGGCCCCACCAAATGAGTATAATCACTTTGTATGAGGAAAATTTCCTCATACAAATATGAGGCTCACATTACTCATATATATATATATATATATATATATATATATATATATATATATATACCCATGAGGAAAGGGAAACCTCATACTTATAGGAGGAGAATTCCATTGATGAGGACATCAGTTCGAGACGATTTGAGTACTTCTATCAGCGCAGGCATCATCTAGGATGGCTAATCTAGTAGCCTAGCTATTTTTATTTCAGTACTTAGATTCTATGAAGCACGGATACTCTGCGGGGGGTCGCGTACCAAGTATCCTGAACGTATCGAACACGATACGCGTACGATACTCTCCCGATACGTATCTGATACGTATAGGGAGTAATTAAAAATAAAAAAAATAAAAAAATATCCGATACTCTCCCGATACGCTGGGATACGCGGCCGATACAGCGGGATACGCCGCCGATACGTTTTTTTGTTTTTCTTGTTTTTTTATCTTTTTCGGCCCGACCCAAGCGGCCAAGCCCAAGCACATTTTTCTTTCTCTTTCTCACCCAGTCACCCGATCTCCCTCTCAGTCTCTCTATCTCATCTCATCCCAATCTACCGCTCTTCTCTCTGTCTCCCTCTCTCACCCTAATCGATCCAAACCCTACCGCTCTTCTCTTTGCCTCTCTCTCTCACCCCAATCGATCCAAACCCTAGCCTCTTCTCTCTCTCTCACCCCGATCCTCCTCTCTCTCTCACCCCGATCCTCCTCTCTCTCTCTCTCACCCCGTCCGATCGAAAATTGAAACCCTAGCATTGGCCCTCTCTCTCTCAATCGAAAATCGAAAATCGAAAATCGAAATCTCCTTTCTCTTCCTCACCCTCAGATAAAGGTACTTTCAATTTTTATTTTTTGCAGTTCTTTATTTATTATTATCGGTTTCAGTTCTTTATTTATTATGTTTCATTTGTTGTAAGATTTGATATGTTCTTGGTCTGAAATATCCTTTCAAATATGTGCATATTGTTTTCTGAGCAATGGGTTATCATTTCTCTTTGGTTGGAGATTATTATTTCTCTTTGGTTTTTTGAGTAATGGGTTATCAGCTAGGGAAAATTCTGAGTAATGCTTCTAGCTACTGAATCTCTATTTAGTTCATTATCTTTAGTTTCATACTGAGTTTGATATGCTTGGAGGAACTAAGTAAAGCTTTGATAATATTTACAGATTATGAATTGTTACTTGTTAGTTAGTTTATATCATATTTAGTAATTAGTAATGTTTTTAAGGTGTCACTAGAGTGATTCTCATTTCTCACGGACATGCCACTTTAAGAAAATATTACAATAACAAAATAACATTACATAATTGTCATAAATTTAACAAATGGTATTCATGAACTCCTTGTAAGTTATCCCTGTATTGGCTTCTTTCTTTTTTGTCCTGCTTGCAAGTTCAACCTATTTAACATAGAAAAATTGGATGAGTAAAAATAGTTTAAATACTTGCATAAGATAGAAAAAATTAGTTTAACTGTTTAAGTTTACATAACTTAAGGAATTCAATTTTTATTTATAATATATATTATTAATTATTAATTACTTATTTTATTTAAGCGTATCCTAACGTACCCGTATCCTAGTTTTTGAGAAATCGACGTATCCGCGTATCCGATGTACGTATCGGATACGCATACCCGTATCCGTGCTTCATAGCTTATATTTGTTTTTGGCATTTTAGTCATGTGTAATAGTTTTGCTATTTACACCCTTATTTTCTGAATTTTG
Organism: Hemerocallis citrina; assembly: GCA_017893485.1. Classification (NCBI taxonomy): domain Eukaryota; kingdom Viridiplantae; phylum Streptophyta; class Magnoliopsida; order Asparagales; family Asphodelaceae; genus Hemerocallis; species Hemerocallis citrina. The sequence goes on along the minus strand of CM030368.1, from coordinate 93,990,883 downwards.
GATATTTGTATTAGAATTCTGTTTTGAGCATATATATATATAGTGATTGAGTTTTGCTCTTCATTCATCTTTTTGTGTAAGACATTGAGATAATTTTTAGGGTTTGTGATAAACTCTAAAAACTACAATACAAATTCCAAACCCTAACCCATCATAACAGCTGCCACCTCTCTCCTACTTCTGTCTTCAAGCCCGAAACCAACCAAACCCAACTCCTCACCTCCCCGCTCCCCGTCGCCCCTGCTGCATCCCATCGCCGATCTTCATCAGCCCCGACGACATCCCCTCCCCCTCTCCTCTTCTTCCCGCTGCTTGGTAGCCCACCCGCGCCCTTCTTCTCCATTCCAACGCTACCCCATTCGCTGACCACCTCAACCACCATCATCAACCACGCCCGAAGCCCCATCAGATCCACCACTCAAATCCCCATCAACCCTAACCCTAATTCCCCAAATCTCCATCAAATCAATACCTACACTCCAAATTCTCAAATCTCATCAAACACTAATCCCCAATTCCACTTCAAATCCTAAACCCAAATTCTCACATCAACAAAAGGAGCTTTGGAGGAGTACAGTGCTATTGATTGCGACGATTGGCATCTTCTTCATTCATCCGTAGCAACACGTTCATTGAACCCAAGTAATTTCTTTCCATTCTCCTTTATTTGTGGTACCACATATCATCTCTAGAATATTATCTAAATTTACTGTTGTTCAAAAATATTGAGTGTGTGCTTCTACTTGCTTATTAGAGTACGAATCATTATTGACTATTTTACTCGCTAAGAATGCCTAGGTATAATTATTGATTGTTATGATTAAATCTTTAATTGAGCTTGTTAAACTTATCTCATATCTTGAAAATCCATCAAACCAATTAATAGTTTTAATTTCTAACTTAATCTACATTACTTGTTGGTAAACTTGATATGTTGATATTTTTTGAAAAATTATCTCCTTGGGGTTAAGTTTACATCATTTTGGTATCAGAGCGAAGATTTGAAAACCCTAGCTCTTGCATCATTTAGTCATAATTTTTGCATTCATTTATGGATATTTTTTTTAAAGATTATCTCAGATTTTAAAAAAAACATTTTAGGTGCACTTGGGTCACGTTTCCTCAAATTTCAACAACCACACTTTCCCACGACCCTTCGTATTCTGTCTTGGTGAATGCGTCTTCGTAGCACCATCACAAATCTTGAAGAGCCTATCTTGTCCTTCCCAAACTACCCAATCAGGAATCCAGCAGGCCCCTCTACGAACGGAAATGGATAACTCTAACATTTTCACTACCCTCACTGTCATTCAAGCCACTCTTGCCAATATCAATCAAAATGTTGTCCCTAAGCTTTATTGTCAGATCCCTCAAGGGAATACTCGTGACGGCCGACGTCAAGATCGTGACCCTGACGAACAATACAAGAAGAACGTTAAGGCTAATGTTCCCTACTTTGAAGGCCATATGGAACCACAAGCTTATCTCGATTGGATATGTGCCATAGACCACTATTTTGTGTGGTTTGACATAAGCGAAACCCTGAAGATCAAATTTGTCATTATGAAATTGACTGGTAAAGCTCAACAACACTGGACCAATCTTGAATATGCCCGCAGAGGCCGAGGCCTGACACCCATAACCACTTGGGAGGCCATGAAAGAAAAGCTCACAAAGAGATATGTGCACTTGTCATTCCACACCCGATTGCTAGATTCTTGAAATTAACTCTATTAAGGAAGCAAATCCACCCAAGAGTATGTGGATAAATTTAACGACCTCTTCATTCGGTGCAATACCTTAGGTAAAGAAAGCGAAAAACAAACTCTCTAGGTTCAAGACTGGACTACGAGCCGATCTTAGGAACAAGCTAATTCATAGAAAGACTCCTAAGCGGCAGCTTATGCCCTTGTCCTCGATATGAATTCCCTTAAAGCAAGTTTCCACTAAAAGTCCCGCAATTCGAGAGATCATTCCTCTAGAATGATCTCTACTGATCCTTACATACCTAAGCCATCCTCTTCTCAGTACCCCTTACCCAAGCAACCCTACTTCAAATCCCTATCCACCTAGGAATGACAACAAGGGTAAGAACACTGAAAGAGACTATTCTAAGATTGATCCTCTCACAAAGTGCTATAAATGCAAGGAATACAGCCATGTTGCTGGCAATTGTCCCAATCTCAGTAGCATCAATATAGTAGAAGGTACCGCTGTCATTGCTCATGATTCCGACAAAGAATTTTTCGATGAGCCTAATGAAAGTGATGACGTCGGCGAAGAAGAGAATGACCAGTATCTCAACTGTATTCGGTCAATTCAATCACCTCCTTTGAATGTAGTCAGATGTACTTTGTCTCAACCAAAAGAAGATAATTGTAAGTTAATTAACTTATTAAATGAAAGGCATGGATAACTACTAGAACCTGACTGATCTGCCTGAACTCGTGAAGAACAGCAACAAGCAACGCTTGAGCCGAAGAGGTCTGATGAAACCTGTCTCGCCTAACTGCTTTGATCTAGATTACGACATTGGGTGTGCCGACTCATCCTATCCCGAGATTTGACAGGAGATATTTAGATAGGAGATATTTAGATAGGAGATATTTAACACATAGAAAGGATAGGCACTTCTTAACAATGCAGCACACTGCTATATTTCACACCTTCACTACGATTGGTGGCAAAAACTGCAAGGTGATTGTTGACAGTGGGAGCTGCGTCAATGCTATCTCTTCAGCGGTCCTAGCCAATACCGGGACTTAAAGCTGAACCCCATCCAAGCTCATACAAAGTATCTTGGATTGATGTGACAACTCTCAAAGTAACACAACGTTGTTTGGTCCTTGTAGACTTCAAAAGCCTATAAGGAACAAATTTGGTGTGACGTACTCAAAATAGATGTGGGTCGAGTAATTCTAGGAAGACCTTGGTTATACGACCACGATGTGACAATATATGGTCGATCTAACCAATGTGTGTTCCAGCATGACGAATTAAAAATAAAGCTCATACCTGTGAAACCACAAAATAACCCGTCTGTAAAAATACCAACTCCCTCGAGAAAGGGCAAGAAAGTAGCTTATATGGGTGAAAAGGATCTCACGGAAGAAATTGACAAAGAGACGACCGTTCTCCTACTCACAGCGAGAGAAATCCCTAAAGAGGCCATGTCACCCATCCCTCCTTAAGTTACTCCTATCCTTTAGGAATTTGCAGATGTGTTTCCTGCTGACCTCCCTAACCAATTACCCCCCACTGCGTGACATCCAATACGTTATTGATCTGGTTCCGAGAGCGAGTCATTCTAACTTGCCACACTAACGAATGAATCCGACAGATCATGCCGAGTTGAAAAGGCAAGTTGATGAGTTATTGGTCAAGGACTTCATTAGAGAGAGCTTAAGTCCTTGCACAGTCTCTACTCTGTTGACGCCAAAGAAAGATAAAACCTGATGTATGTGTGTGGACAGCCGTGCCATAAACAAAATCACGATGAAATACTGTTTTCCATTCCCCGTTTGGATGACATGTTGGATATGATGTCTGGTGTAACACCCCGTACTTAAGAGTATATATATAATATTATATGGGGATAATAAATATATATATATATATATATATATATATATATATATATAATAAGTGAAATGAGTAGTTGGCCCTATAGAAAAGTTCTATAGGGGAGGCTGTGTGGAATTAATAGAAGAAAGAGATGAAAGAAGTGGGGTGGCTGCATTCATGCAACCACGTGGTAGGTGGAGTGGGGCCCAGGAGGAAGGTGGCTTGCAGTTGATGCTGTTGTGGTGTGTGCACGTGCATGGATGCGTGTGGTGGTGGGTTGCATTTGTCCCACATCGGAAAATTGAGTGAGTGAGTTTAAATAGGATTGCTAATGATCAAGAGGTACCTAAATGGCTATAGCCCCTTTTGTGAAGCACGCCTGTGGTGGGTAGTTGTTAGAATTTTATTTGTTTGCGTATTGCGCGCACATGTAGCCACATGCACAGCTGAGCAGGGCTCGGAGCGTTACAAATTGTATCACAGCCGACTTTCGACACCGAGTGTGCAAGATGTACGTCTGAAATGGAGCGAGGTTGGTACAGGTCGCTGGGTAGGGACTGTACAAATAGCATAATTAGGGTAGTCCAATCCACATCGGCTAGAAAGGAATCCTGGATCAGGTTGCAAGTCCCGGGCTCAGCGAGAATGCTGAGTTCTTAAGGTGGGGTGTGTATAACACCCCGTACTTAAGAGTATATATATAATATTATATTGGGATACTATAATAATAATAATATTATTATATATATATATATAATAACAAGTGAAATGAGTAGTTGGCCCTATATAAAAGTTCTATAGGGTAATAGAAGGAAGAGATAAAAGAAGTGGGGTGGCTGCATTTGTGCAGCCACGTGGTAGGTGAAGTGGGGCCCAGGAAGAAGGTGGCTTGCAGTTGTTGCTGTTGTGATGTGTGGTCATGGGTTGCATTTGTCTCACATCGGAAAATTGAGTGAGAGAGAGTGAGTTTAAATAGGATTGCTAATGATCAAGAGGTACCTAAATGGCTATAGCCCCCTTTGTGAAACACGCTTGTGGTGGGTAGTTGTTAGGATTCTATTTGTTCGCATATTGCGTGCACGTGTAGCCACGTGCGCAGCTGAACGGGACTCGGGACGTTACATCTGGTGCCATAATCTTTTCCAAGATTTACCTTAAAAGTGGTTATCACCAAATACGTGTTCGCCCTGGTGGTAAATGGAAGACCGCCTTCAAGACGAATGATGGCCTGTATGAATGGATGGTCATGCCATTTGGAATGACAAATGCCCGAGCACGTTTATGAGAATCATGACACAAGTACTCCGTCCTTTTATGGGCAAGTTTCTTGTGGTGTACTTTAATGATATTCTCATTTACAGCAGATTCTTTGGACAACATCTTGACCATTTGAGACAGGTCTACAATGTTTTGAGGAAGGAACAACTTTATGCTAATTCTATTAAATGTACCTTCCTCTCCGATTAGACTATCTTTCTGGAATTTATTGTTTCTGATAGAAAAGTATCCGCCGATCCAGAAAAGATACGAGTTATTATTGAGTGGCCTGAGCCCCACAATATTCGTGAAGTGGGAAGTTTTGATGGTCTTGCCACCTTCTATCGTCGATTTGTGCAAGAATTTAGCACAATAATGGCTCCGATAACCGACTGTTTGAAAAAATGTGAGTTCGTCTGTTCGAAAGCAGCTTTGAAAGCCTTCGAAGAGATCAAGAAAAGAATGACTCAGACACCTATCATGAGGTTGCCTGATTTTACTAAAGTCTCCACAGTAACGTGCGATACTTTTGGCATTGGTATAGGTGGTCCTCAATCAAGAGAGTCACCATGTTGCCTATTTCAGCGAAAAGCTGAATTAAGCATAACAAAAATATTCCACTTATGACAAGAAGTTCTATGTGGTAATTCAGTCACTTCGCTATTGGCGACATTACCTCCTACCGCGAAAAATCGTCATTTTCTCAGACCATGAGGCCTTGAGATTCCTTTAACTCTCAACAAAAGATGAATCTGAGATATGCTCGATGGGTAGAGTTCCTACAAGAATATTCGTATACCATTAGACATAAGAAAGGGAATGACAATAAGGCTGCAGATGCGCTAAGTCGTTATTACATGATCTTATCCACACTGCGCACAGAAATTACTGGTTTTGGGAGATTAAAAGATGAGTATGCATCCTGCCCAAATCTACACCTCTTTGAAGGATGGCATCACTTGAGTGATAAATGATTATTTTCTGAAAGATGATTATCTCTTCTATCGCTCCAAACTGTGCATTCCTAGTACATCATTACGAGAGTATCTTATTTGGGAATTACACGTTGGTGGCCTTGTTAGACACTTTAGGCATAGTAAGACCATTGATGTTGTGGAACATAGGTTTTACTGTCCTAAGCTTAAGAGAGACATTGCGAGACTTGTGAACAGGTGTCATACTTGTCAACTCGCCAAATAACAAAAATAGAACACATGCCTGTATACGCCATTACCTGTTCCCAGTCGCCTTTGGGAAAATGTCAACATGAATTTCGGGTTAGGCTTACTGAAAATACAAAAAAAACACAATTCCATTTTTGTCGTCGTGGACCTTTTTTCTAAAATGGCCCACTTCCATGTTTGAAAACTTTCGATGCATCTCGTGTAGCTCAAATCTTCTTCGATAATAATATGAAGCTATATGAGTTGTCAAATACCATTGTGTCCGATAGGGATGTGAAATTCACGAGTAACTTTTGAAAAACTTTGGCACAAGATGGGCACGAAATTGAAATTCTATTCAACCTTCCACCCACAGACTGATGGACAGACTGAGGTTGTCAATCGGAGTCTTGCAATCTCTTGCGTACTCTTGTGGGAGAAAATTTAAGAAAATTAGACTTAAAATTAACTGTTGATGAATTTGCCTACAATGCGTCAAAGATAAGAACCACCGGTATGAGTCCACATGAAGTGCATGGTTATTGTCCTAGACAGCCCATAGATCTTGTCCCTATGTTAGAACATCTTAGTCTCAGAGTCTGCATCCACATTTGCATCCTGCATTCATGATCTGCATAGAGAAATTTTAAAGAAAATTAATGAGAATAATTTTAACTACAAGTTAAGGGCAAACATTAGAAGAAAATTTAAAACTTTTGGTACTGGTGACGAAGTGATGGTTCGGATTTGTCTGGAACGGTTTCCAGCTGGATCCGTTAAGAAATTGAATGCACGTGCTGCAGACCCATTTAAAATTCTGCATAAATTCAATGATAATACACCTATGTTGTTGACCTTCCTGAAGATTTTGGTATAAGTAAGACTTTCCATATTAAGGATCTAGTATCCTATGAAGGCCCATAATTTAACCCTAGAAATCCTCTTATAGATGAGCCTATCCTACAGCCAACTGGTGAGATTCCCACATTTTCCCTTACTTGATACTACTTACCCACCGACTGAAAATTTGGATAAATTTTGAAAGATCAGATAATCTCTACTAGAAATGCTGGTATTCATAGGTATTTGGTGAGGTGGAAGAACAAGTCAGAGTCGGAGAACATTTGGATTGATCGTGAAGAGCTCCAACGCTTGAATCCAAATCTTTTGGAACACTATGACAGAAGGACTAGTTTTGACTCGCTTGGGTCGAACTCTCCCACTCGGAGAATGATGAGGGCATCAGTTCGAGACGATTTGAGCGCTTCTATCAATGCAGACATCTTCCAGGATGGCTAGTGCAGTAGCGTAGCTATTTTTATTTTAGTACTTAGGCTGCGTTTGGCCTAACTTTTTTTGGGCTTTAAAGCTACTTCAGAAGGAGAAGCTAGAAAGCAGAGCTTTGAAATTAAAAGCTGAAGCCGTTTGGATAGTCAGTTTTTTTTTAACTTTAAAGCTACTTTTAAGCTAGAAGTTGTTTGGCATAAGATATCAATTGTAAGCTACTTTTATACTTAATTTAAGTTTTTGATTTTATTTAAGACTAAAATAGAAGTTATCAAATTACAAAAAAAAATCTTTATATTACTAATAAATGAAATATATATATATATATATATATATATATATATATATACACACACACACACACACACACACACACACACACACATTTGAAATGTACGTAAATAAAAAGATTAAAGGGCTATAAAAAGATTAAAGGGCTACGATACTTTATGAAATGCATCATTCAATTCAAAATGGGTTAATCAATGACAATGAATATGACAAAGTGTTTACAATATCATAAAATGGGATATTAACGATTTCTATTTTCCATCAATGCAACTGCTATTTGAGTGCGAACTGTATCCATATAACCACCATCTACTGCTCTTCTAGTATTATATGAAGTCATTTCCATGTCATTGTATCTTTCCTCTTCGTAGTCATCCATATATCCGGGAAGATGATCGCACCTGTTGAATTCCTCATCTTCGATACCACATAATCTAATGAAGTTATGAAGTGCTGTTCTTGCAACTATAATCTTTTGTTGTTTTATCAAGGGATATGGTCTCATATCACATAATATATGCCATCTTTTCTTCCAAACTCCAATTGTCCTTTCAATGACATTTCGTAATGAAGAATGTGCATGGTTGAATACTTCTTGTAAACCTTCTGCTTGAATGCCATCTCTGAAATCAGGAATGTGATATCTTTCACCCTTGTATGGTGCTAGATATCCTTTCATATTTGGATATCCAGCATCAACTAGACAGTATTTTCCTATACAAAAAAAAAAATAATTATTAGCTTATATTAAAAATAAAAATAAAAATAATATTTTAATGACAAATATATATATAAATTTTTAAGTACCTTCAGGAGGGTGAGGGAACACATGTTTCATTTCTTCAAGTACTGATGAAAGAATGCACGTGTCATGTGCAGTACCAGGCCAACCAACAACAACAAATGTGAATAACATATCAAAGTTGCACACTAGCATGACATTTTGTGTTGGATATCCCTTTCTACCAATATAACGTATCTGATCTTTTGTAGGAACAATGGCAGGTATATGTGTTCCATCTATAGCACCAATGCATCCCTCAAAGTAAGGCCAATATTTGTTATCATCTTTAGTTTTGTTTGGCACCTCAACAAAGTCAAAATCTAGAGGCCTTATAATTTCCTTTGCCAATAAACATAAACTATCAAGAACTTCACCAAACTTCCTACTTACTGTCTCTCCTGATTTTCCAAATTTATTTTGTATATTTCGATTTGTCTCACTATGTGCACAACCCTAAAGAAACATAGTAAGTGCCTCCAACGATGTCATTTCTTTTGATGGATGTAACCATCCCTTACTCACCAATAACTTTTCAAGTTTCAAAATGGCATGAGATTCCATCCTAAACATGTTGTAACTTTCACCAGGAGTGTTAAGCGTTTGTCGAACCCAATTCCATCCATGAGAATAAAGAAATCTATTACCTTGCTTCATCAAATATTTTATGTGATATTCATATACAATTGTTGCTGCAGCATTAACTATGTTATAAAACTGTGAGTGTGCGCGTCTCCTTTTTTTAACTGTTCTTGACTGTTCATTGGTAAGATTAGAAGACATCTGTAGAAAAATTAATTAGCGTTAAAAAAAACAATAGAGACCACAACAAACGCTATAACTCAAAGAGGAAAAACAGGAATTTCTATTTGGATAGCTATAACAACAAGACAAATTTATCAACATAAAATTGTAATACATAAATTCAATGCACTACAATAAGATTGTACTACAACAAGATTATCAATTCTAATATATAAAACAAGGCTAATAGAATTTGGTCTCAAACATAATTCAAATACAGAAACATAAATGTCATTACATAAACTATAATGTTTAACATAAGAAAAACAAACATAAAACATAAAAATGTCATTACTACAAAGTTCACAATACCCATAATTTCTAATTGCCATACTCATCTAGGAGCCATTCCACCAAAGTATCTGTATCATCTTTCAAAGACATGAATATGGCTCTATTTTCACTAAGTTTAATCAATTTTAAAGCATATAAAAATTGTCCACCATTCAAAAGCCCCATTTCCTTCAGACTTTTCAACACTTCAACACAATTGGGAATAGAATACTGCCCATGGAAATGAGATGTGGCTGCAAGCTCTTCTTTTTGAATTTCATTGTTACTCACTGCAGCTTCAACTAACTTTTCAAAAATTTTCCGCATAGCCGTTGCGGTTCCGACTTTTGACATACCCTTTGCCACTTTGTCAGCTACATCTTGTGTTACCTTTCTTCTCTTGTTTCCTTGGGGGCTTTCCTCATCAATATTGATTTCCATATCATTAACTTCATCTTCAATTGGCACCTCTAAATCAATATTTTCAGTTGGCACACCTATAGCTGATGTCCATTCAACTTCACTTGTTGCAACCGACTCCCCAAATATGAATCGCAACTCCTCAACAAATTCCAATCCTTGATATCGGAATTTCTTATAGTTTGGATTATCCTACATAACCATAAAAAATAAATAACAATTAGACAATCCATTTTTCTACAATATCTTTCAATTATTTAAAAATAAAAAGCATCAAATACTCACTCTTATCTTAGCTTCCCACCATGTGGCATCAGCTTCAATCGTTCCTGTTTGATGGTTCCATCCCAAGCCCGTCTCTTTACCCACCAATTGTTTCCATGTACTCCAATTATCTCTTATAGTATCCATTCTATTCTTCAATTGCTTTTGTGTATATTCTTTACTAGTACGTTTATTAAATTCATCACGTATTTCTTCCCATTTCTTACTTTTAAACGCAATTCCTGGTCTCCCAATCGTACGAATCTCTTCTATACAAATGTCGAGCAATATTTTTGTGCTATTAGAATCCCATTTTGCTATTTTCAGGCTAGCCATTCACTGCAATATATTAGAAAAATCTCAACAATAGCGTAACATAATAAAATAGACATCTGTAGATTTTTATTCTTATAAATGGCTTGCTTCTTTTGGGAAGAAACAATGGAACTTCATGTCCTAAAACCCACAAGTGTTTGCAACTAACTTTTCAATGAAATATAATCACTAAAGCAACATCATGGATGGATATGGTATATTACAATCTCATTGAGTTTCTAGATGTCCTACTTGTGTGTTTCTTTGCATTCTGTAGTTACTTGTAATGCTAGAAAATTTCAACCATTTGAAGCAAAGAATATTTCAACAGAAGCAACATCACAGAAGCATTTGACATAACAGAATGCTTTGACATCACATAAAAAACCAAGTATGAACAGATCTAACAAGTATGATACAATAAACATACAACAAAGTCAAAATCAATTGAGACGGCTAAATTGTGTGAACAGATCTAAAGTCATAATCAATTCCAATTATAGAACAGATCTAACAAGTATGATACAATAAACATACAACAAAGTCAAAATCTAGACATTTGTATAGAATCCCACATGAAGTCAAAGTCAGCAATATGATACAACATCTCTAATGAATTAGGTAACTTCTTCCAAATATACTATTGGGTAACAACCAACTCAGTAGAATTATGAATTAGGAAAATTTGCAGTGCACTTGTGTAAAACATAGCTGCTCAAGAGAACAACGGCAATATCAAGTCCCACACAACTGAAATAAATCACGAGCAGTATACATTCGCACTACAGCTAAATAAATTGTATGATTGATTGTTGGTATAATAGAGAGAGATTAATTGAAATTGATTGAACAGATCTAACAAGTATGATAATTGAACAGATCTAAAGTCAAAATCTAAAGGCATACCTCGACGATGGCGAGGTTCAGTAGCGACGACGGCGGTACAGTAGCGACGACGGCGACCTGGTTCGACGGCGGCGAGGTTCGACGACGGCGGCAATGAAGTCAGCTGAACAGTTCGGCGAGGTAATGGAGGAAGGGGAAGGGGAAGGGGAAGGGGCAGGGGAGTTTTTTTTTATCTTTGGTTTTGGGTAAAAAGAAGAGAACGTGTAGAAAAAGAAGAAAAGGAGAGGCCAGAAGTAGATCTGGATAGCTTCTTTTGGAGCTCCTTTTCTTAATTAAAAAAAAAGCTACTTCTACTTTTTTGGGCTTTTCAAAATATGTGTTTGGCCCAGCTTCTCCTTCTAAAGGAGAAGATAAGCTACTTTTAAGCTGGGCCAAACACTACCTTAGATTTGTTTTTGGCATTTTAGCCATGTATAGTAGTTTTGCTATTTACACCCTTATTTTCTGAATTTTGGATATTTGTATTGAGATTCTGTTTTGAGCCTATATATAGGCCTTCAGAGTAATGGCTTCTGATTGACAAAAAAATTATTGTGATTGAGTTTTACTCTTCATTCATCTTTTTGTGAGACATTGAAATAATTTTAGGGTTTGTGAAAAACTCTAAAAACTACAATACAAATCCCAAACTCTAACTCATCACAACAGCCGCCACCCTCTCTCCTACTTCTTCTATCTTGAAGCCCGAAACCCACCAAACCCAACTCCTTACCTCCCTCCCTGCTCCCCGTCGCCCCTAATGCATCCCACCACCGATCGTCATCAGCCCCGACGACATCCCCCCTCCTCTTCTTCCTGCTGCTCGACAACCCACCTGCGCCCTTCTTCTCCATCCCGACGCTACCCCTTAACCAACCACCTCAACCACCATCATCTACCACCCCAACTCCACGCCCGAAGCCCCATCAGATTCACCACTCAAATCCCCGTCAACCCTAACCCTAATTCCCCAAATCTTCATCAAATCAGAACACATAATCCAAATTCCCAAATCTTATCAAACCTTAATCCCCAAATCCACTTCAAATCCTAAACCCTAATTCTCACATCAAATAAAGGAGCTTTGGATGAGTACAATACTATTGATTGCAACGACTGGCATCTTCTTCATTCATCTGTAGCAACACGTTCATCGAACCCCGATAATATCTTTTCATTCTCCTTTATTTGTGGTACCACATATCATCTGTAGAATATATTCTAAATTTACTGTCGTCTACAAATATTGAGTATGTATGCTTCTACTTGCTAATTAAAGTACGAATCATTATTGACTATTTTACTTACTAAGAACACCTAGGTATAATTATTGATTGTTAGAATTGAATCTTTAATTGAGCTTATTAAACTTATTTTATATCTTGAAAATCCATCAAACAAATTTATAGTTTTAATTTCTAACTTAACCTGCATTACTTGTTGGTAAACTTGATCTTTTGATATTTTTTGGAAAATTCTCTACTTAGGGTAAAGTTTACATCATCCATCCTATAACTGAACTCACACGGTGGGACTCTATCTGGAACCTATGTCATAAATTATGTGTACAAAATATCAAGTAGTTTAAAGGCTTTTATGATACGACACATACAACTTGTTATTAACTTTATTTTGCTTGTATATTTGAATAAATTAGATGAATATTTCTTTTCGGTGAATTTGTTTCAAACTAATCTAATATAACGTCTGGCATACATCCTCAAAAATTTACTTCCTCTGTTCCAAAATATAAGTCATTCTAGGTTTCTACACGACTATTAAGAAACAACATAGGATTGAGCAAAAGTACTGACATTCTTGGTTATTGTGTAACAGTACTAGATTTAAAATGAGCATGTGATTGTAAAATGGCATACTTACCCATCCACCATAAATGAGCATGTGATTGTGTAAGAGTACTAGGCAAAAGTAAAATTGAAAATCTCTAGAAAAGTAATTAATGGACCTTTAAGAATGACAAGACAACTACCTCGAAAACCTCTTATATTATGGAACAAAAAAAGGCCAAAATCACTTATAATTTGGAATGGAGGGAGTATATATGAACTTTGGAGCCCTCCTGCTTTGCTTTAAGTTCCTGGCTTTGCCCTTGGTCCCTGCTTAAGATAGAATAAAGGTTTCGGATAGAGGGGTTTTATGACATGCTATTTCTCATTACTCAGCTCTTGCCAAAAAAATATCTTTCTCTTCTTCTTCATAACAACTTGAGTGCATCGGTTAAAGCAGTTTAATCCATTTTCCCAACTTAAGAAAGTATAAAGGTTTTATATTGAGGGGTTTTATGAAAAACACTCTTTTTTTACTAACCAACTCTTCTAATTTTTTTTATCTTTCATCTTTCTCCTCTTCTTCTTCATTAGCGCCTTACACTTCTTTCTTCTTCAGCAACCAGACCTCTCCTCGCCCCCTTTTTCTTCTTCAATGCAATGCAGATACAACCCTGCCTCCCTCGCCTCTTCTTTCTTCTTCAACTACAGATCCGGCCCTACCACCTCACGCCTCCTCTTTTAAGTACAGATCTGGCCCCACCTCCGTTCAAGGCGATGAAGACTCAAAGAAAAGGAACTTGAGGATATATGGGGAGAGAAAAAATCTGAAGCATATTAAGAGTACGGACACTATAAAGTTTTAAATTGAGACTGTTGAGAATTCAATTTTACGTTTAAAATTTAATTTTTGTACTTATATTGTTGTAATTTGTGTTAAAAGAGTTGAAATCCAATTACATCTTTATAACACATTTTAACAAGCAGATTGGTGAATCAGGTTGTTTAATGTGGAACTTGGAATTTTTTGCTACTAACTATTAACTTATCTTTTTGAATTGTTGATATTCAATGGTTGGCTTCAGACTAAATGATTAACTGTTTTTGTAATTTTCTCAATTTGTTGTTTGATGATGGTGATGCATCAGATGTGCTTGATCTAGGATTTTAATTTCTTTTAAAACGCATATAGCAGTACGCATATAGGTTCAGTTTGGGAATCACTCTTTTTTAAATTTGAGAATGTGTTCTCTATCCAACTTTTAGAAGATAACACTTCCACAAAACCCCATCTATCTTTATCAACCAAAAGAAAAGTCAATTAAAAGCTCTAACAAGTCAGTGGATACCACCTAGCACCACTGCAACCAAGCTAGGTGCAGCGTCACTGCACCCACCATTTACTCATATATAAATATGAGAAAAGTGACCCTCATATTTGTAGGTGAGGTGATACTTGCAAACAGTGATTAGAATCATTTGGTGAGGCCCTTCATGGATGACCCACACTATTCTTTATTAATTTGTATCATAAAAGTTTGAAATAAATCATGTAGTTTACAGTTCTGTTATATTATTAAAAACCGTTAATTTTACAAAAAATTAATGACTACAGTGGATACATACATACATACATACATACATACACATACATATGCATACAATATACATAAAGGGGCCAAGGGGGGTGAAATAATAAATCAAGAACCAAATCGTTGAAGGACTCCAAGAGAGTTCTCAGATCTCAAATAATGAACAAACCCTCGATCATGGGATTATGAGTAAAGAGTGATGGCTATGTTTAACGAATACTTCCAAATAGGCTTTGTGTCTGTATCAAACACATACCTTATATCGACACTCGCAGGACACCCACGCCAAATATATATCCCGGTCATAACTTAGTAATGGGGGTCATGTAGGACCAATGACAAAGACTGGTCGTCTTGGTAACCTTTTTTTGTAATGGCCTTGTTACTAGGAGAGGAAAACATGTAAGAGATGAAAGAACAGTGGCATAATATATGGTTGAAGAATGAGAATAACTTCAAGTTAAAGGTTAAAGATGATTGTTATATAATATATATTAGGGTTTTTTCCAGAAAGGGCACTCACAATTCTTTAAATTCCAAATAAGACGGCCACAATTCACTATTTTCATGTACAACACCCACAATGTTGGGCTCACTCCAAAAATAGCACTTAAATTATTTTGTGTTAAAACAATGGTGAATATTCTATTAACTCTAACACCCCCCCCCCCCCCTCCCCCCCCTTTTCAGATGTCTCTTATATCCAATGGATAAGAAACTCTCTTCTTTCCCATTCTATTCAACAACTGATAATCCCTCTTCTTTTCCCTATAAACCCTATCCGTATCCTTCTTCTACCTTACTAATCATCATCTTCATTACCTTAGTGTTTCTCCAACTTGTTACTCCAGATTCGCCCCATTTGTTTTTTCATCAATAAAAACCTAGATTTTTCTCAAACCCCTCATTTCATATCTTTCGGTTGAGTTAAAGTGAGAAATAATTGGGGTATGTTTAATTGCAGGGCAGTCATTTGCCAACCATGGTTAGCTTTTAACTACGGCTAAACTAACAAACCTTATCAGAGTGCTGATTTTGGAGTAAGCCCAACATTGTGGGTGTTGTATATATGGAAATAGTGAATTTTGATTGTCTTATTTGGAACTTAAAGAATTGTGACTACCCTTTCTGGAAAAAAAAACGTGTATATTAATCCAAACCACCAAAATGGTATCTAGTATTATAACTTAATGGGTAATAATAACTTGTATGGGCTAGTTTAGAAACTAGCTGTAAATCCATCAATGCAAATTTACAGTTGGATAAACATATATTGGTATATATGACAAATAGAGTTGGAAGTGTGCAAGTTATATATAAAAGATAATTGGCCATGGTCCATGCATCTCTGCATACACATATATTAACATATGTATACATCCAGATGAATATAGTTGTGTCATGTATCCCATATTTTTTAGAATTGGCATGCCATAATGTCTCTGTCATATCGCATGTGTCCCGTGTCTATATCCATGCAACATAGCTTATGGTTGTAAACTTCTCTTTCCTGAGCCACTAATAACGGAGTTACAATGACTATACTAAAGGATATGAGCTGTGACCTGGTAGAAGGTAAAGGTACATTTAAGAAACCATAACATGTAACTGATTGTGAATAATAAAAAAAGTTAGAAAATCTCGCCTTCACCAAATAAACGCCTGCAGCAAAAGCATAATATCATAACCTATGAATCATATAACAATCATTTGGCAAGATACTCACATTTGCCCTGAAGAGTTCCATGTATCCCATAAGCTAGGGCCAAGCATATCCATAACCTGGAGTAACACAAAATAGAAAAAGATGATGAATGGATCATGGACATTATCTAGCAGAAGCTCGCAAGTCAAGGTAAACTTTGAAACTATGTTGAGGTGCATGACATATGAACAAAGAACCAATGGTCCGTAGAAAATAAATTTTGCATATAAAGGGAATATAAATTCGTACCATCACATAATAATCGCCTTGCTGCCCTTTATAATGCACCCTAGGAACCTCATGACTGCCACCGAGAACACTGTTTAACAAAAAAATAAACAGCAAGTCAATGCAATACATACACACAACAATTGAGAGGAAATCTACCGAGAAGAGAGGTTAGACAAACCTAAAAACTTGCCATTCATATGGAGGACCATAATTACAGCCTTTGCTGTTTCGGTGCTCAAATTTCAGTGCAACCTGGTCGAAAGGAACAAGAAAAAGATACCAACAATATATGAATCAGGATACGAAAAGCTGAAAAAATGTCTCAGATATAACAAAAGAGAATCTACAAATTACTATCAGCCAAAGCTGAAATTGCTATCAAGCAGAAGTGAAATGGCGTTAATAGAAGTACCTCCAGAGCACCAGCACCACCATCAAGATCACAACCTCCAGAAACAGGGCGACCAACAAAAACCTGACCAAAGCCACCTTTACCCAATTTCTTCTCAACCTTGTAAACAGGAGATCCTCCAACTTGAACCTGAGTTGCACAAGCGAAAAGAAACCACAAGTATTATATATGTCTACCAAGGGATTAAGTGCAAGAAAAAGAATCTTTGCCATAGAGATCCATAAGAAGAAAGAACCAGAGAAAGGGAAAATACATAAAATAAAATTGTGTCCTTTTCTTATCACAAAATATAAAGATAATTAGATCAAATGGAGATAAACTACCAGCTAAGTGAAGCAAAAAAAGAAAGCACCCATAATGATGGTGAAGAAAAGGCAAGTACTAAAGCAAAACAGGTAATTACCAATAAAATCATGATTGTTGCTGGATTTTGGATTATGCACATCTCCGTATTCCAAGAAGAATAGAGGTACATGGATGAGATGACCAGAAATCACAAACAAACAATAACAAACCACATAAGATAAACGAGTTGAAATTCAAGCGGAGTTATGTAACATAATTGCAGCATGCTTTATGAGAACCATGGGCCAAAATGTTCACAATTAAGACCAACATGTCAAAATATGAGCATGGCTAAAATGAGAATGTTCAGGCGCATCATGGTTGAACCAAGGTTACAAAAGATGGAAACAAGAACAAATCAGACAGGCACCGTTGGGTTTCTTTCCGATTAAACAGGGTTTAAAGGGGAAAAAATGGTGTTCTATTTTTGCATATAAAAATATTTTAGAAACAAGAAAATGAAGGATAAAATATAGAAAATCCAGAAATAAAGATAAAAAATATGGAAAATGTCAAATATTAAAGATTTCATCATATGATATATCATATGCACAAATAGTAATAAATTTGATAGTTCATAAGTTTATTATAAAATTAAGAAAAATGCAAAATACGATGGGTCGGGGTCACTATATGGGTAACAAGTAGGGTTATAATAGAATCATAACCCCCCCCCCCCCCCCCCCCCCCCCCCCCCCGCGGTTCTTTCACAAAAATGGTGGGACCCATTTTTAACTACCATTTAACCCATAAATGGAATGGTAAGCTCAAATTTTGTTTAAATTGACCATTCAAACGGGTTTTTTACAATTTTTTTGAAACCATGGGTTGAACATTAAAAGACACGAAGAGAAATGTAATTGTAAGAAATTAGAGGGAGCTCAAATTTGGGAATAAAATAATGAATAACCTATTGACTGGTTTTGACATGTGCACAATGACCAAATAACATCGGTGGAGAGCAAAAATGAATTTAAAACATAAAACTTCAACAAAATTGGATTGAGGCACTTAAAAAGTAAATGGTGGACAAGTCCAATGGATAAGTCTCACAGGTTGCGAATCCAAAAGGCCGGGCTAAAGAGAAACCATTTTTGTATGTTCACCTTCTCTGACCTGTTTTCGACTTTCGTATGTACATTTCCTGTGACCTGGACCTGATGACCTCCGTGTATATCCACTGGTATCCATACTATTAATTGTAACTGTTAACTTTTAATGTACAAACAGACTATAAAGGCTAAACTTAGAACACTATAGACTGATTATTTAACCTGAATTTGACCAGAATTTTTGGTCCGGATCCTAAATAAATTGGATCTTGTATGATTCTCATAAATCCCTCTTTATAAATGCTCAGTGTGTAAGATTTCCAAGGAGATCATAAAATCTTGGCACACACGCGCGCGCACACACATATATATAGATACATGAGCATACATATATACATAGATACATATAATTTTAAAATTATGATTCCATGGGTGGCCCAGCCCGAGTCAGGCCAGGCACACAGATCATTTTCTATGGAAATTAATTCTCCAGACCGGGTGCCCGTTTTCAGGCCACCTGGTAACCACAAGTTCATTACCAAAATTGCCACGGTCAAGATATACTATCTCATAATACAAAGGAGGGGGTGGCTGTTAACAGAGCTTAAGGAAGAACAAAATCAGCTTAGCCAACCAAAAGATTTGGACTGCAGGCTTTCTTATTTTTGCTACAAAAATATAGTGGCTACCCCGATTCTACCAAAGGAATCAACATGTGAATTCGCCAGCACAGGGCTTTTGATGACTTTTCATATAATTATGCATCATGGAATGAATTTGCTCTCATGTTGGGTGGTGTTGTTATTGAATTCAAGTTTATGATGTACCTTTGTACTTGTTATCGCTTTCAACCACAAAAGCACATCTGCCATCAACTATTGCTAATGAATTAACAAGGATAAAGCAGCAGTGATGCAATTTCAGTGCCTCGTCTCCCATTATTAATGAATATATTTTGCATTTGAACACTGCTACAAGTGAGTATTCCATTAATGAGAGTATCTGAATGAATTAGACACCGAAGTTCATGCATCATCACTCTTCAGTACACCTTCAGTATTATTTTGTCCCTCGATCAATGATATATATGTACTATCATCTGGTCTGATACCATTGTCTACCATCTCTTTCATGAGCTCCTCGACACGATCTCCTTCCCCATTTTTACACATCCCTTGAATGAGCGCATTGTATGTAAGAATAGTCGGGTTAAAACCTTTGCTCACCATCTCATCCCTAACCTTAAGAGCATTTTTCATCTCCCCTTTCCGACTATGCCCACTAATGAGAGTGTTATAGCTTATAAGATCCGGTTTTATCCCACGCTTAATCATTTCATCGAGAAGCCTGCGAGCCTCCTCAACCTTCCCCAACAAGCAAAGCCCTCTCATCAACGTATTATAAGTAACCTCATCGGGCGCAACCTTCCTCCTCTCCATCTCCATCACCAGCTCAAATGCTCTCTCCATGTTACCGCCCCCACAATGCCCATCAATCAACGCATTGTACATCACCAAATCCGGCACCAATCCTTTCCCCACCGCCTCCCCAAACACCCTATCCGCCTCAACCGCCCACCCCCGCTTGGAAAGCCCGTAAATCAAAGAAGTGTAAGTAACCCTTGTCGGCTTCACCCCTCTCTTGGGCATTTCCTCAAACACCTCAAATGCCTTGTTCACGCTCCCTTCCTTGGAATACCCATTGATCAAAATATTATACGTAATCGCATCGGCCACAAACCCCTTCCCCTCCATCTCCCTCACCAACCCCTTCGCCTCCTCGCTCCTCCCTTCCATAAACAACCCATGCACCAACAAATTGTACGTGCACACGGTCATCTCCACCCCACTCCTCACCATTTCATCCCTCCACCTACAAGCCCTCTCCAAATCCCCAGCATTGCAACACGCATCAATCAAGGCATTGTACTCCCTGGCACTTGTCTTGACTCCAACCTCCACCATCTCCTTCAACATCCTACTGGCCTCTCCAACCTTCCCTTCCTTACAAAACCCATGAATCAGACTCCCATAGGTGTACCGGTCCGGCTTAATACCACGTGCTCTCATCATGCTGACAATCTTAAGGGCCAGGCGGACCTGGCGCCTGGTGCAGTGGGCGTGGATGAGGGTGTTGTAAGTGATAGCATTTGGTTTGTTATTGCATTCGTGCATGGTGTGGAGGAAGGATTCTGCCTTTTTGAGCTTGCCATCCTTGCAGAGGGCGTTGAGCATGATGTTGAAGGTGGCGGTGTTGGAGGGGATTTTGGAGCGGAACATTTGGGCGTAAACGGACCAACAAGCGAGGGGGGAGCTGCGGTTGAGGAGGGAGGAAAGGAGGAGGTTGCAGGAGAGGGTGTGAGGGGGGATGTTGGAGGAGATCATGAGGTTGAAGACGTGGAGGGGTATTTTGGGGTTTTGGGGGTTTTGGGAGAGGAGGGTTTGGAGGAGGAGGTTGGAGGAGGAGGGAAGATCGGAGGGACGGGACGGGAGGGTGGAGGTGATGATGAGGGTGGTGAGTTGTTGGAGGGCGGAGGCGGTGGTGGTGGTGGTGGTGGTGGTGGTGAGGTGGCGAAGGTGGTGGGGTTGAATCATGGTTGGATTTGGTGTGTGACGGGTGGTGACTGCGAAGTGAGAGATTGGTGGGTATTTTGGTAGGGAAGAGTCGGAAGACAAGTTGGGTGGGGTCTGGGTCGGCTCAAGTTGGACACAACCCAAGCCTATATCTTTTTATTTATTTATTGTATAGGTTTCTCAAAGAATTTTTTCCCAAAACGACCATTTTTTGCAAAGTTTTTTCCAAACCGCCCTACTTTTTTGTTAATTTTCCAAAGCGCCACACTCGGTCTTTGAAAGACCGAGTTTAGTACAAATAAGGTCGGTCTTTCAAAGACCGAGTCTTGTGCTTTGAAAAATCAAAGAGCAAGACTCGGTCTTTCAAAGACCGAGCTTATTTGTACTAGACTCGGTCTTTCATTTTCGCGTTTTTAATAACGCAGATCCCCTTTCCTTTCTTCTTCTTCTCGAATTTTTAGAGTTTCTTTTCTTCTTCTCTCTGTCCCTCAACGAATCCATCGCCCTCGCCAATTTTTTTGTCGATTACGCCTTTAATCGATCGATAAACTCCACAAAACCAATTAATCTCTAATCCATTTTCGATTTTCCCCAATCATATTCCGCAAAATTGATTATTTCTTAAAACCCTAAACCCCGAATACCCAATTTCGTATACCTCGCCAATTTCATCTTCGTCTTTGGAAGATCTTGGTTGAAGGATCTTGCTCTTCTCTACCTTGTCAGTAGCTCGTTTTGGATTCTCCTACTTGTAAGGTATATTTCTTAAGCTTATGCTAAGCAAAATTTGTGGTACTCTTGATGCTATTGTGAAGTTGATGAGTTGAATTTGACTTATTGTTGACAATGTAGAGTAGCTATTGTTGTTATTTTTAGTTTTAATTTTGTTGAAAAACAAAGAGTTGAAAGAGTTGAAGTTGTTGCTATCAACGGTATTGTTATATAGTATTTGTTGAATTCTATATAGTTTTTTGCTAAAATTAAGAAAGAGTTAGAAATTTTAGAATTTGTTGAAGTTGAATTTGTTATATAGAATTCCATATAGAATTTTGCTAAGAAAGAGTTAAAATTCTCTAATTTGCTAAAATTAGAGAATCAACGGCATTGTTATATAGAATTTGTTTTTATATCTAGGTTATGTGTAGTTAATAACATTTTTGTTGAAGTTGTAGGATTTGTAGTCTATTGTCAATGGCACGCACAAGGGGTAACATGGAGGTAGGAGAAAGTAGTAGAGGTACACGTGATGGACCACGTACTCGTGGTGGACGTGTTCCTGATCGTGGTCGTGGTCGTACCGAGGGTATTAATGTAAGTAATTAATTGTTGATTGTAATAGAATTATATTACATTTCGGTCTATTGATGTAAATGTTATTGTTATGTAGGTTGAAGTCAATCCAAATGAGGCGGGCACCTCTTCTTCACTCCCTTCGTCATCATATGTCCCTTCTGGAGGGCCAGGACCCCTCGACCCTTCACTCCTCACTCTTCAGCCGTTGCACCGATCGCAGTATGTTTGGAACAGTGAGGCTACGGAGTGCCGCTTTAGGACCAGTCATCCGCTACCTGTGCACCGACGTATACACGAGATACTAAGAGACTGTGGGTTCTACGGTATTGCCAGGATGACATCCATCAAGTGCGATCGTCCTCTTTTGGAAGCACTGCTTGAAAGATGGAGGCCCGAGACACATTCATTTCATCTGCCAGTTGGGGAGATGACGGTCACTCTACAGGACGTTGCCATACTTACCGAGCTTCCAATCGATGGAGAGGCAGTCACAGGATCGATGGACTTCGACCCAGTGTATATAGTGGAGGAGTACTTAGGAGTTGAAGTAGAAGCCGGTGCGATAAATGGGAAATTTATCCGTTTAAAGTGGTTGAAGGACACGTTTAAAGATAGATTGAATGACGGTTCAACTGCAGCGGAGGTAGAGTGCTACTGTAGGGCGTATATTCCCACGCTATTCGGTACCGTCTTGTTTCCAAATTTGACCGGAAATAGCATCTCATTGATGTTCTTGCCCTTAATCGCCGATCTAGGTAGGGTCAGCCGTTACAGTTGGGGCAGTGCAGTACTTTCGTCACTGTATCGGAGTCTGTATTTGTGCAGTATAGGTTCGAACCAGATGAATGGGCCTCTGATTTTACTGCAGATATGGAGTTGGGAGCGGATTCACGTAGGTCGGCTCGTAGTACGGATCCAATCTCAACATTGGAGAGTTCTTCCCGATGATATTGACATGCTACCTCCTATCGGTGTGTACTGGACAGGCAAACTGACATGGACAGCCAACCCCAACAGCTGCTTGACATACTACCGCGATGAGCTCGATAGGTTGGCCGCTGACTGTGTAGTGTGGTCCCCTTACACGGAGGAGTGACTGATTCGACTGCCGCCTATTTGCACGTACAGGCGTGATTTGTGGCTCACGAAAGCACCGTTAATCAACTTTGGGGTTGTCGAGTTTTATTACCCCGATAGAGTGTTACGCCAGTTCGGTCTTCACCAAGGGATTCCAGTTGCTGCACCATTCAATGCCGAGATGCACAACATCACAGGAATGGGTCGTACCCCCGGTCACAATTGGGCCACTTGCTTCTTCGACTACGTTCAGAGATGGAATGTTCACCGTTTCCAAGAAGCCATCGGTGACATTCCACCTTTTGACCTTTCTGTGCATAGGACTTACATGGCTTGGTACGAGAGAGTCACTAGACGTTTCATTTCTTCAACGTTGCAGACTCCTGCTGGAGTAGCAGTCCCGATCCGTCGACCGGGGACCGAACCAGCAAATCAACATTCCGTTAGGTTGCCGATGTACCAACCGAAGGGATCAACTGTTCGGAATTTTGTAAGTTTTTTAAGTTTCGTTCTAAATTTGTTAAAGTTTATATATAAATTTGTCTTCATATATGTATGTGTATTTCTAAGTAACCTAATTATTCAACTTTTCATGTTTTCCAGTTGGTACAGACTTGGTCCCTTGCAAAGAAATGCGCAACGATGTTGAATAGCAACATCGCCGATCAGGCGAAGGATACCGTACGGGAGATGTTATCGTGTTGCCGTGCACAGGCTGATCTTGTGGGGGAGGGCGCAACATTAGATGCAATACTAAGGACCCCCACACATCGAACGAGCGGCCGTAGCCATTTACGACGGAAGAGAGTTGTTCGAAGGCCCCCACCTCAACCTCAAAGCGATTCAGAACATGAAGAACAAGCAGAGCCTGAGATTGAAGGGGATGATGTACAACAAGACGTTGGGGATGAGATTCAAGAAGAGGAGGAGATCCCGTTGTCCGCACTCACACAGGCAACTCCACAACGTCGTAGACGATAACGAAGACCACCCAACTTCTTCACACCTGACCCTTGACTTTTGATGTTATGTTGATGTTAGTTTGTTGTAATATTTTTTTGAATTTGGTAGGTGTTGTAATATCTTTAGTTAGTTTGATTTTGTTGTTTTTTTTCAAAGGTTCTTAGTTATTAATATTGTTGATGTGGTTGCGATCTTTAGTTAGTTTGAATTTGGTAGATGATATTAACAACATTGTAGATGTGGTAGAGATGTGGTTGAGAATGAAAGTTGTGATCTTAGTTGTGGTTTGTTGTTGTGAAGATAGTTGTGGTTTGTTGTTGTGAATATTGTTTCAAAGATTGTTGTGAAGTTTGTTGTGAAGATGTTCCTAATGTTCTCATTGATGTGTGGTCTTGGTTGTGAAGAAGATGTGTTTGTGTAGTTGATGTGGTTGTGAAGAAGATGTATTTGGCTGTAGCAAATTTTGTAAAGGGGAGATGAAAGGGGTTGTATCTGGCTGTAGCAAAATCTCAATAAGCATCAAGACTCGGTCTTTCAAATAGGTACGGGCACTGTCATAAATTACTGACCATCTCCTCTACCTGCTGCGTATCGAGCTAAAATTTTCACCTTCCATTGATTCCTATCCCAATTAGTAACTTCATAAATTTTTTCAACTAGTTCTGCAAATGTTATGGTACGAGGTACCCAAACTATTTCCGGATCCAACACACTGTAACAACTACCGATCTTTGGATCACGAATTATTTCACCACCAAAGTATAACCAAATAGGAATCTCAAGATCCATACCTACGTATATTTATATGGATATGCGAGTTATTATCTAACCACAAACAAAATCTATAAAAAAAAGATAGAAAATTAAAGACCAATATTCATCGTACCTTCACAAGCGTCAAGGATAGAGCCGTAGATATTTGGGTAAAAGAGTTGAAGTTGCTATCCTCTTCAAATTTAGCAAAAATCCAAAATAGGGATCTATCAAAAGATGGGTTTAGGGTTTTTTTAGTGGAGATGCTTAGAGAGTTAGGAAGAAATTGGTAAATATATTTAGATTAAGATGAGATTTTGTGGGTAGGAGGTCGCCCTAGATTTAGGAAGATGGGTTAGAGAAATACAATAGGTTAAAGTAGAGAGAGAAGAAGAAGAAAGGGGATCTGCGTTATTGAAAACCCCACAAAGTCCAAGACCCGGTCTTTGAAAGACCAAGTCTAGTGATAATAAGGTGGGTCTTTCAAAGACCGAGTCTTGCACTTTGAAAAATCAAAGCGCAAGACTCGGTCTTTGAAAGACCGAGCTTATTTGTACTAAACTCGGTCTTTCAAAGACCGAGTGGGGCGCTTTGGGAAATAAAAAAAAAGTAGGGCGGTTTGGGAAAAACTTTACAAAAAATGGTCGTTTTGGGAAAAAATTCTTTCTCAAATGGGTTAGTAGCCATGTGAACTTTTGGATATGTCCCACCTTCTACAGCGTTATTAGATGTTTATGCTTTATTTTTTGTTTTATAGTTTTGTGTATTTTCTTTCAGTACTCTGAGAGTGTTTTATTAAAATCTTATTAATGAAATAGGGTGATGGTATTCTACATTTTTCTTCCAAGAAAAAGCAAAAAAAAAATGGTCAAAAATAAAAAATCCTACCAATTTTGGTCAACGTACAGAACCCTTTCAAATTTCATTTTTTGTTTTTCATTTTTTCAATTAAGAGATCTTAATGATGCACATGACTATCGTGTAACTTTTTTCTTCCAGATCTAACAAAACCATCATCAAATCTAAGGGTATGCTAGAGGAAGGAAAAAAATGGAGGATGGAGGAAGAGGAGACCAGGACATCGGTGGCGGTGGGGAGGATGAAGTTTCGGTTAGAATAGGGGTTGAGAAAGACATGAAGGTGAAGAAGTTTGAAGAGTGAGAGAATGGAGGCAAAAAGAAGGAGGAGGAGGAGGATGTTTGAATTAGTGTTACATTTAAAAAGTAAATGAATAAATGAGGGTGGAGGAGGAGGTTGTGGATGAGGAGAATTTAGAGAAGGGTGTTTGAATTTGGGTTTGGGTTTAAGTTCGAGCAGGTTAAAATTTGAGGAAGATGAAGGAGTTTGGAGATGGAGATGAGCATGTGGTGGTGGTGGTGGTGATGGAGGTGGAGGAGAAAGAGAGGAAGGGGGAAAAGAGGTGGAGGAGGAGGAAGAAGAAGCGGCGGTTGTAACGGAGGAGGAGGAAGAAGATGATGGTCTTTTTGTAAAGTTTGGTTTAATCACGTGCAGCTCATGTGTGTAATTAGCACCCTTTAATTATCTCTTAATTACAAAATTTTGAAAAAAAAGGAACTTGTCGGGGCTTTGCGGGTTGACCAATAGTCATGCGAGTTATCTGCTATTTACCCATCTCAAATTTATGGTCTTGTTTTGATGCGAAGGTTAGTGAGGGGAATTTGTCTTTTGGATCATATTTTGGTACGTGATATGGCTAAAAATGGGATTAAATCGGGGCCGTTCAAACCGGACACGAATCTTAAAGCTCAGGGGTAAAACAGTAATTTCACCTACTAACGGGTCTGAAATGGGAACTGGGTCTTTCTTCAAGACTCAATAACCCACGAACGGATCCACCTCAACCGGGTACGGGTCCTAACCCAAAATGAACCCGGTCCAGCAGGATAGAATTAGGGTCTCTGATTGATCCTAATCAACGGCTCTGATTCACATCTATCCTTTCACTGGGAATTAGGGATTACATTCCTAATCTGATCACCGGGATTACATTCCTTATCTGATCACAGGGATTACATTCCTAATTTGATCCCTAAGGCGACTATAAATACCCCCCATCCACCATCGTTAAGAGGTAATCAATCTTTTGTCAATTTACGCTCTTTCATAATTTTCCTGATTACTGACTTGAGCGTCGGAGGGTGCATCGCCGGGATCAACCCCGGTGTCTCGCACTTTTTGCAGGTGAACGGCGGGAGTCAGCGGTCAAACTCCGATGGAACAGGTTCAGGTTTGCTATTCAAGTTTTCCAAGAATCCACAAATATCATCTGTTTACCCCCACACCAGATTTAGCGGTAACAGATTGGCGCCGTCTGTGGGAAACGACGAATAGCAGCCCTTCCTCTTCCCGCAGGTCAGATCTTCTCCAGCCATGCCTCCAAGGAAAATAAGATCCAGAGGGTCCAACCGAGGACCCAATCCCGTTGATCCCCAGCAGCAACAGGAGGTCCTCCTCCAACCCGTTCAGCAGCAGGGGCAACTTCCTCCTCAGGCTGAGGACCCTCTGCAGCAGGACCAACTCCCTCCTCAGAATCTCCAACCCCCCCCGGGGTCCAACCGGGCCTCAGAATGCCGGTGGGGGGGGGCTCGCGTCCTAATCCTCAGAAGCAACCTCTCCAACAGGAACGCATCCCAATACACAACTCCTTTTCCGACTCTTTGGCATCCCATAATCCCCGAGCTTCCGACCTTTGAAATACCATCCTCAATCGGCAGAAGGAAGAGGATCTTCGCCACCGTTTGGATGAAAGGCGGGCCCAAGAGGGAGCCTCCCGCCAACAACGTCCAAATGAGCGATCTCATCATCGCCGAGACTACAGAAGGTCCCTACTCGAAGAGGGCGAAGGGAGTCCCCTCAGCGTCATCGGCGGAGAACTCATTCTCCAGTAAGCCGAGCCACACATAGGGACCGCCAAGCTGGAGAGGCACCAGTCATAAGGGCAGATCTTCAAGACTTCCAAGCGACAGTCTTACGGGCCCTCAATATCACCCCAAAGAACGACCAGAGGCCACCTACTCATGAGCCAACTAGGAGCCATCGCCTGCACACTCTTAGTCCTCATCCATCTCCAAGCTACCATCGCCGCAGCTCCAGTCCACCCTCGTACGAAGATGAGTCTCGGGGCTCGGCAAGGTATGATCAAAGAGAAGACTCGGTCTACCGCCGTCTCCACGAGATGGAGAGGCGCCTCGGCCGAATTGACAGGGAAGAAGAGCAACGAGCGATAAACATCCGCCCGAGCAGACCTCCATTCTCCCGCACCATCATGGAGGCCCCCATCCCAGAGAACTTCAAGCCGCCTCACTTCGAGTCATATACTGGGGAGTCGGACCCCGCGGATCACATAGAGAGTTTCAAAACTCTCATGATGATCCACCATGCTTCAGACGCCCTCCTCTGCAAGATCTTTCCTGCCACGTTGAAGGGGCCTGCAAGAGAATGGTACTCTCGACTCGCCTCGGCCTCCATCTTCTCATTCGATCAGTTTGAAGGGCTCTTCCTTACTCATTTCGTGAGTAGCTGCCGGGCCGAGAAAACAAGTGTATCCCTAGTGACCCTCAACCAAGAAAAGGGTGAACGCCTAAGGGATTACGTTCGACGCTTCACCGCCGAAGCCCGGTCCATTCCCTCCCTCAACCAATCAGTAGCCTCTGCCGCATTCGAGCGCAACGTCACTAATGCCAACCTCAGGGCGTCCCTTGCCAAGAAGCCTCTTCGGGACTTCTCGGAACTTTTACTTAGGGTGGAGAAGTACATACGAGCGGAAGAGGCTCTCAACCTCCATACTCTTGAGGAGACATCTTCCGGGAACAAATGGAAGAATACGAGCGAAGAGGGGTCCCAAAAATCCCAGAAGGACAGTAATGGCCAACGCCGCCCGACTCCACATTTTGAGAAGTTCACCCCCCTCATTGCTAATATATCAGAAGTTCTTATGGAGGTGGACAAGGAAGGGCTACTCCGTGCTCCCCCTAGAATGAATACACCTAGCAAGAAGAGGAACATGGATAAATAGTGCCACTTTCACAGGGACCACGGCCCCGACACGGATGATTGTCGGGCTCTCAAGGAGGAGATCGAAGAACTCATACAGCGGGGACACCTGACCAAGTTCGTCCAAAAAGATGGGGCCTAGCTTCCCCCTTGAGGAGCCAACAAACGAACAGAAAGGCCCGCCGAGCTTCAAGACTCAGAACCTCCCAGCTCCTCCCAAGAGGTCTTCATCTTATCGTAGAAGTAGGATTTTGATTTTCAATAAGTCCGATGCTTGTAACCCGGCCAATAGCATGTAATAATGGCTCGCCCTATTGAAGCGGCCACTTAGTTTATTTCAATAAAACTTTACGTTTTTTCATTGGAAATTGTTGCTCTTGCTTCATCTCTATCTCTCCGAGTCACGACTCGCTAAATGGTGAGTTTGGAGTCCAGCTTCTTCTACATGGCTGCTCCCGTAACTTACTAAGCTCTCCACAACGAGTTCGATGGCTCGATTCTGCTTCAAATTACTCGCTCATAAGCGGGTAAGAAGTGGTTCGCCATTCGGAATTGCTCCCACAACCGTTGAGTCTCTCTTAAACGACGAGTTCGGAGTCAAACACTTAGCTCGATTCTGCTTCAAATTACTCGCTCATAAGCGGGTAAGAAGTGGTTCGCCATTCGGAATTGCTTATACAACCGTTGAATCCCTCTAACGACGAGTTCGGAGTCCAACACTTGGCTCGATTCCGCTTCAAATAACTTGCTCGTAAGCGAGTTAGAAGTGGTTCGCCATTCGGAACTACTCCCACAACCGTTGATTCTCTCACTTAAGCAGCGAGTTCGGAGCTAAAGCTCTCCCCTAGAGTTGCTCCTCAAACTCGTTTCACAAATGGTTCTCTCCCAGAGCCGAGCTCTTCACTCCGCTCGCTCCAAGGCGGACCTCCTCTCAACAAGTTCGGAGCTCACAACTCTCTCCTAGAGTTGCTCCTCAAACCCGTCTCCCAAATGGCTCTCTTCTAAAGCCAAGCGACATTTCAATACAAGTCACACTGCTCGGTCATGATGCCGAGGCATACCAACAAGCAGATGGGGGCAACGCTCCGATCGCCCCACGTCCTTCGGAACCAAAATCCGAGTGACAGGTGATCCGACCTCAACACCCAAGAGAATAGCTCGGATTCGAGCAAGTGCCAATCCGAGCTGCGAATTGGAGAAAAATGACTTTCCCCTCAAAATTCACGTAAGATTTCGATCGGACGGTTCAGATCTCTCCAGCACCACTAAACGACAAGATGGTGTTTTCTTGGGAACTGAGCCAACCTCGAGATCTGTGCCATCATCCAACGGCTCCGATCGCCCCACGTCCCTCGGAACCAAAATCCGAGCGACAGGCGATCCGACCTCAACACCCAGGAGGATAGCTCGGATTTCGAGCAAGTGCCAATCCGAGCTGCGAATTAGAGAAAAACAACTTTCCCCTCAAAATTCGCGTAAGATTTCGATCGGACGGCTCAGATCGCTCCAGCGCCACTAAATGACAAGATAGTGTTTTCTCGAGAACCGAGCCTGCCTCGAGATCCGCGTCGAGATCCAACGGTTCAGATCGAGCTCACAACTCTCCCCTAGAGTTGCTCTTCAAACTCGTCTCCTAAATGGCTCTCTCCTAGAGTTAAGCTTTACGCTCCGCTCGCCTCCAAAGCGGGCCTCTTCTAAGCGAGTTTGGAGCTCAAAACTCTCCTACAGAGTTGCTCCCTGCACTCACCTCAAAGAATGGGTCTTCCTATAGCCCTTACGAGGGTATTCCTATGGCCCTTACGAGGGTCTTCCTAGCACATCTTCTCCGCCCCTAGATGTGGAGCTCCTCTTCAAAAATCCCCAAGACCAAAACACTCCTCAACTTCATGAAGATAAGGATGTTGCGTGGCTATTTTGACCATGAAGGAGGGTGAATCTTCATCCCACTCCTAAAGAGAAGTTGTAGATCTTCGAATTAGCTTCGAAACAAGGGGTCGCACTCCCCGATCGGACCTCTGTAGCACCGGGAAAGTGGATCACAACACGGCTGCGCCGAGCAAGAAAATGGCAAAAACTATCACCTCAGGATTCGCGCCATGATCGTGATCAACCGTCTAGATCCCCCCACGTAGCTCGGATCTACAAATCTGAGCAATTAGCCATCTGAGCTGCGAATTGGAGAAAAATGACTTTCTTCCCAAATTTCGTGCAAGATCTCGATCGGACGGCTCAGATCGTGCCAACGCCACTAAACGACAAGATAGTGTTTTCTTGGGAACTGAGCCTATCTCGAGATCCGCGCCATGATCCAACGGCTCAAGATCGCTCCACGTCCCTCGGAACCAAAATCCGAGCGACAAGCGGTCCGAGCCGACTCACACGAAGCAAAGAAGCTCGAATCCGAGCGACTGTCGAATCCGAGCCGACCCACTCAAGCAAGACGCTCGGAATCCGAGCAAAGGGCAATCCGTGCTCCACACTTGAAGAAAAACGATACCGAGCAACTCCAACCGTTGGAACTTTGCGAAAATCGCGCCAAAGGTGATGGGTGGCTCAGATGACGCCACGCCCACAAAATGACAAGATAACGTTTTCTCGAAATTTGAGCCTATTGTCTCGTGATTCGCGCCACGATCGTGATCAACCGTCCAGATCGAGCCACAGCTACTGTCCTACTGACCTACCGAGCTGCAAAATGGCCAAAAAATTTGCCTCAAAATCCGTGCTCAGATTCGCCGAACAAGCAAGCAAAAAAATTAAATTGGAGAGAAGGGTCGGGTTCGGACCTGTTAGGGTCCCAAACCCGAACCCCTTCCCTTCCTCTTCTTCACACGTTCTCGCCAAAACCGAACAAGAAGAAAACCCAGCACCTTCTTCTTCAACCTCCGACGCTCTCCAATTCGCCAACATCCAACTCCGAGCTCACCTCCACACCGTCTAAGCTCCACAACAGCGGCGAGCTCGTCTCCACTATAGCACCGAGCTCTCCCTCAAGCATCTCCACACCGTTGAAACTCCACCACAGTACCGAGCATCTTCAACCTCCGAACTCGAGCTCCACTTCGCCAAGCTCAAAGCCTCACACCTCCGAGCTCGAGCTTCTCCCTCGTCAGGCCGTCGAGGAGCTCTCCAAGCTCCGCCATGGCCTCTCCGAGCTCCAGACCTCGCCGACCTCCATCACCTCAGTCATCGTCGAGCTCCCCATCCCGAGCTCGAGCCTATTACTGATGAGCTCCATTTGTCGCCGAGCTCTACACTTCAGTTGAAGCCTCGTCAACAAGCTCGCCTTCCATAGCGTGAGCTCCGACTCCACCAGGCTCCTCCAAATCCGAGCGCCCCCGCGTCGAGCTCCGACGAAGAACCCAATGTCTCCTCCTTTAAACTCGAACGAACTCTCCTCCTTGCCGAACTCGACGCCTCCTCTCGAAGAGACTCCGTCGCCGAGCTCTTTTGCCGAGTTTCACAACGAGACGAGGTTGGGGGCGAGGCAATGGTCGGAGAAGAAGCAGAGGGCGGTAAAGACGAAGGAGAAGAAAAGAGCTGGCGGAAAGAACTGGCGGAAAGAAAGAAGAAGGCCAGAGCGCAAAAACAAAAAAAAAGCCATGTGGCGATGCCACGTGGCGTCACCTCCGAGGTCGGATGTCGAGCGGCGCGAAATCTGCACGAAGTAGCTCGGATTCCGAGCAACATGCGATCCGAGCTCGAAAATGGAGAAAACGCGACCGAGCTACACATGCCGTCCGATCTTCTCAAAAATCACGCCATGACACGATCGACGCTCAGAAACGTGCCACGTGTCCAGAACGTGATCTGCCTTGCGATGCGCGCACATCTGATCTTGATCGACGCTCAGAAACGCGCCACGTGTCCAGAATATGATCTGCTTTGCGATGCGCGCACATCTGATCACGATCGACGCTCAGAAACGCGCCACGTGTCCAGGTAATATTTAATTAATTAATTAATTTATTTATTTGTTTTAATTATTTAAAAAATCCAAAAAAATATTTAAAAAATCGAAAAAAATTAATTAAAAATTCTAAAAATAATTATTAATTCAGAAAAATTATTTTAAAATTCTGAAAAAATAATTATTAAATTAGAATAATTAATTAATATTTTCGATAATTAATTATTTAATTCAGAAAATGAATAAAAATTCAAAAAAATGAGAAACAATTCTAAAAAATCTGGAAAAATCACCAAAAATCCAGAAAATTTTGAGGATATTTTTGGGTATTTTACAAGCCCAGAATAACACCGTTACACCCCAAGCAAGATTCCAAACTTCCTTAAGAACACCGATAAAATCCCGTACGCCATTAGAACAACAAAACTACTCCTCAAAGACTGTAAAACTCAGTCTCCAGGAGTGGGGGGGCTCGTGATATGGCTAAAAATGGGATTAAATCAGGGCCGTTCAAATCGGACACGAATCTTAAAGCTCAGGGATAAAACGGTAATTTCACCTACTAACGAGTCTGAAATGGGAACCGGGTCTTTCTTCAAGACCCAATAATCCACGAACGGATCCACCTCAACCGGGTACGGGTCCTAACCCAAAATGAATCCGGTCCAGCAGGATAGAATTAGGGTCTCTGATTGATCCTAATCAACGGCCCTGATTCACATCTATCCTTTCATTGAGAATTAGGGATTACATTCCTAATCTGATCACCGGGATTACATTCCTTATCTGATCATAGGGATTACATTCCTAATCTGATCCCTAAGGCGACTATAAATACCCCCCATCCACCAGCGTTAAGAGATAATCAATCTTTTGCCAATTTACAGTCTTTCATAATCTTCCTGATTACTGACTTGAGCGTCGGAGGGTACGTCGCCGGGATCAACCCCGGTGTCTCGCACTTTTTGCAGGTGAACGGCGGGAGTCAGCGGCCAAACTCCGGCGGAACAGGTTCAGGTTTGCTATTCAAGTTTTCCAAGAATCCACAAATACTATCTGTTTACCCCCACACCAGATTTAGCGGTAACAGTACGTTATCTCTATTTTTTTCCCACTTTAAAGTCAAGAAAATATAATCCAAAAAAGATGGAGGTAGCGTATCTCGAAAATATAATCCAAAAAATATGGAGGTATCTAAACTTCAATCCAATCAAATTTATTTTTAAAGTCTAAATTGATGTACATGTATAACCTATA
Organism: Hemerocallis citrina; assembly: GCA_017893485.1. Classification (NCBI taxonomy): domain Eukaryota; kingdom Viridiplantae; phylum Streptophyta; class Magnoliopsida; order Asparagales; family Asphodelaceae; genus Hemerocallis; species Hemerocallis citrina. The sequence continues at coordinate 93,956,615 of CM030368.1, read as the reverse complement.
GATTGCAAACATCTACATTCACTTAAAAATTACATATAGGTATCCTACCTTTGTATTACAACATGATCTAAAATGTTGGATTGGAGTTTACATATCTACAAAACCTACATTTTTTTAATATAAGTATTAAGATGAAAAAGATGGAGGTGGCGTACCTCCAAAATATGATACAAACAAACCAAAATTTTGATAACTATAGGTAGAGATTTTACCTTCACTATCCTCTGTATCTAGACAGAGCCTTTAAAAGTTACCTATATGTATCTTACCTTTATATCAAAACATGCCCTAAGAAAATTATAGGTATCTAAACTCTAAACTGACCAAATTTATATATTTAGCTGAAAATGAAGGTACATGTATTTAAAATTCAATTTAATCGGCGATTAATCGTTAATCGGTCTAGGTCCAATTAGTTCGTAAGGCGATTAATCGGAAAAATCACCAACTAATCGGTAATCGGACCCACACAGATTAGTTTTGAATACCGATTATAATTGCCTATGTCATTTGAAATTCGTTTGCTCATGCATTAAAGTATTACAAATTGTATAGTTGAATATCGTTACTTTAGTCAAAATTTGAAATGAATTAAGACTGCAATTGGGAACTGAGGCACCGAAAAAGAATATTTTTGAAGTCACAATCGAATAGGTCGCATTTCCCAACTGTGAGTGGTCCATTTGCGGAATTAGTTTCGAAAGTGGTTTATTTTGAAAATTAGTTTCAAAAAGTGGTCTATTTTGGAAAATCCAAAAATTACACTTCTTGAAACTATTTACAATAATAGGACACTTCCTAAACTATTTACAACAATATGACACTTTAGGTTAATTTTCTATATAACCCTACCGTTGAAACAATTTCCTAAAGCAACCCTAAATTAGTTGATAACTAATTATTTTTCAATCTACCAATAAAACAATTCTTACACCATACACTGTGTGTACATAAAAGCTGGATATTCACAAAAACTAAAGAAATTAAGATTAAAACACTTCGTGGAATTTAAAATAAGACATGTTGATAATAGTTTGATAGAAAGAAAAAATGTAACTGAGAAAGAAATAACATAGTACTTAGTAATAACATATAAAATAAAAAACATGTTACCTAAAGAAATACAGAAAATAATAACACTCAAGATATTATATTATAGCAACGAATAAGTAAGTTGGTATTTTCAGGTGTCATCATCATATAAGATATTAAATTATAGAAACAAATAATTACGTTGGTTTATCATGGATAAAACCCCACAAATAGAATCAAGGGTACATAATTTTAAGTCTAACGAATTACCTAATTACAGTTATTGGCCAACAAGAACAAATAATTATGAAAAATATATACCTTTTATCCTAACAGTATAAGGATGATTGGGAGAACATAAACAATTAAATTGGGCTAATTTATACTTATTAAATAAATATGATTCTAAAATTGATAAAATCACAAAAAATATGATTCTAAAATTGATAATATATTATTTTTATAATGTAAAACTAAGACATAATCTGGCCTCGAACCTGAGACCCCTTTTTATCCATCACATATTATTTACAAATTATCTTTAGTAGCACAAACTTTTATTTTATATGAGTAACACTTTTGTAAATAATTATGTTCTAAATAAATTTAAACTTGGAGGGTATTATGGTGTTGCTGCTTATTTTGGTGTGGGTGCAAACAGATAGTGAGTTAATAATTGATGGAAACTACTAAAAATTTGACCTTTGACCTTGGCCGTTAAAAGTGGTTAGAGCTTTTGAAACTGAATCTGGATCGTTGATTGACCACCGCGATCTGAATTCGACGGTTGCTGATGTGGCCGATGGACCTGCAAAAAGCCTGAAACACGGGGGGTGGCCCCGACGATAGATTCTCCGACGCTCAAGTTAGAACTGAAAGAGAAAGAGAGTAGAGAGAGAAAACTGGCGAATTGTTCATTACCTTCTGACTGTAGAGGGGAAGGAGTATTTATAGGCCTGAGAGACAGATCAAGAGACTGATTTGTGTTCGTTGGATCTGTTGCCGCTGAATTCGGTGTGGGGGACAAACAGATAGTATTTGTGGATTCTTAGGAATACTGAATAGCAAACCTGTTACCTGTTCCGCTGGAGTTTGTCCGTTGCTCCTGCCGTTCACCTGCAAAAAGTGCGAGACACCGGGGTTGTTCCCGGCGACGCACCCTCCGACGCTCAAGTCAGTAATCAGGAATGATTATGAAAGAGCGCAAAAACTGGCAAAAGATTGATTACCTCTTAATGGAGATGGATGAGGGGTATTTATAGGCGCCGTTGGGATTAGATTAGGAATGTAATCCCCCTATGGTTAGATAAGGAATGTAATCCCTAATCCCCAGTGAAGGGATAGATATGAATTAGGGCCGTTGATTAGGATTTAATCAGAAACCCTAATTCTATCCCTTCTGGACCGGGTTTGCTGCGGGTTGAAATCCGCACCCAGTTGAGGTGGATCCGTTTGCGGGTTAGTGGGTTTTCGAGGAGGAGAACCCGTACCCGCTTCTGACCCATTGGTAGGTGAAATTACCGTTTTACCCCTGGGCTTCAAGATTCGTATCCGATTTGGACAGTTCTGATTTAACCCCATTTTTAGCCATATCACGAGCCCCCCACTCCTAAAGACTGAGTTTGATCAGCCTTTGAGGAGTAGTTTAACTGTTTTAATGGCTAGTGGAGTTGTATCGGAGTCCAAATGGAGGGTTTTGAATCTCGAAGGGGGTAGTGAGGTGATTTTTCAAGCTGTAAGCTGTTCTTGAGCTTCTCTGGATATCCGACAGTTTTCATCTATTTTTTCGGATTATTTATTTAATTTTGCGACGTGTTAACCAATCATTCGGGGGTCTTAACAACACATTTTAGGCAATAATTGTTCGTTCAGGGACTCAAAAATATTCCCCCGAATTTATAATTATTTTTTAGAATTTCTAGTTAATTTTTCCGAATTTTTAGTAATTTTTTCGCAATTTTTAAATAAATAAAACGATTAAAATAAATAAAAACTAATTTTTAATACCTATTTATGGCGTGGCGCGATCTGGGCCCTCTATCAGCGTCGAGCGCAATTTTCTAGGCGTTCGGACGATCCGCGTTCCTCGGCAGATAGTTTCTTCGTATACGAGGGTCGGTTCCCCGTCCCCTCGGCTCGGCAGCTCGGCACCTAGCTCGAAATCAGCCGAACTACGTGGCATGATCCTGAGCGTCCATCTCAGCGCAGATCCCCCAAAAGCGCTATCTTGTCGTTTAGTGAACGTGGCAAGATCTGGGCCGTCCATCACGACGAGCGCATTTTTTGACAAGATCCAACGGCTGAGAAGGGTCGGTGGATTTTTTCTCCATATATGAGGGTCGGTTCCTCGTCCCCTCGGCTCGGCAGCTCGGCACCTAGCTCGGAATCAGCCGAACTACGTGGCGTGATCCTGAGCATCCATCTCAGCGCAGATCCCCAAAAAACGCTATCTTGTCGTTTTGTGAACGTGGCGAGATCTGAGCCGTCCATCACGTCGAGCGCGTTTTTTGACAAGATCCAACGGCTGAGGAGGGTCGGCAGATTTTTTCTCCATATATGAGGGTCGGTTCCTCGTCCCCTCGGTTCGGAGGCTCGGTGCTGTTAGCCGCGGTATTGAGTTAGACGTTTTGAAGCGTTCCGGCTTTGAAGCGCCGTCACCCTCCCACTCAGTAGCTCGGTGGCTTTGCCAAGCTGTTCAGTAGCACAGCTAGGCGAACTGGTGGCCAGCAGCTCGAAAGGTACACATGGCTAGATCTGGAACGTCCATCATTGCGTGAATCATGAGGATGGGGTTCAGATCACGAGAAAACATGATTTTGTCGTTTTGTGAGCGTGACGCAATCTGAACCGTCCATCGAGTCTTGACACGAATTCTGGAGCGATCCGACGGTGATTCAGCCTCGGTAGAATTTTTCTCCATATATGAGGGTCGGTTCCTCGTCCCCTCGGTTCGGAGGCTTGGTGCTGTTAGCCGAGGTATGGAGTTAGACGTTTTGAAGGGGACTCAGTAGCTCGGTTGCTCAACCAAGCTATTCGATAGCTCGGCTGGACACACCGATGGCCGAGTCGTAGACTTAAGCGATTTGAGGAGTCTTTATTTCGAAACGTCGCAACTCTCCGCTTTGGCACTTTGGCTTCTTAGTGGGCTTTTAAATTATCAAGGAAGCCCAAACGTCGCACTGGAGTTATAAGTTCTTACTCCCCCACCCCCAAGCTCATTTCTCACTTTTTACCCCAAGCTTTCACTTTTGCTCTCTGCGTTCTTTGCTAGCGGCGATTCTTGCTCTAAGGCGGTTGCGTTAGCTGTCGCGTGGGCCAGGCAATTTCCGGCGAACTAATTCTGATCGTGAACGTCACTTCAAGGGCACATCACATCAAGGTCAGTTTACTTGCCTTAGCCTTTTTTCTAGAGATGTCAAGGGTAGACTCGGGGAGTGAAGCCTTGTCCTCGGGCGATAGTGGTGCCGAGGAGAGGAGGCAAATGGAGATCCGAAGGAAGGGGAAGCAGGTGGCCGAGCCGTCTGTGGCCGGGGCGAAGAAGAAGGAGAAGAGGGTAGTGGCCCAATCTCCTGTAGTCGAGGAGATTGTGGAGACACCAAGGCAAGTCCCTGAGTCGGGTCGGTACCCTTGTGTACTGTCCGGGCATGCTGGGGTCAGGCAATACGAGGGCGACCTCATGAAGAAGGCGATCATAGGTCAGTCGAAGGTATATGAGGAGAACAACCCGGTTCTAACCACCGAAGCGGACGAGATTGCGACGGTGTTATCCGAGAAGGATCTGCTCCGGATCAGAAAAGGGTTCGCCATCCCTCCGGAGTACAAGTTGATTCTCCCCGGCCCTGGGATGCGAGCGAACTCCAAACTGTCGTCGTCGGATATGTGCATGTTCGACTACAACTCGCTGAACGCAGGGTTGCGCTTTCCTCTGCACCCCTTCGTTCTTCAAGTCCTCGGGTGGTACTGCCTCGCGCCTACTCAGTTCATGCCGAACACCTGGCGCCATGTGAACACCTTCTTGCTACAGTGCCATAATGCCGAGGTCGAGCCAGACTTGACGATCTTTCGGAGCATGTATCGGGTTCACAGAATGCACAAGACCGAGCATCGCTACTATCTGGCACCGAGGAAAGGCATTCGGATCATAGAGAACCCGAACTCGATCAAGGGTTGGAAGGAGAAGTTCTTCTTGTTAAGGGAGCCCTCGATGCTGAAGGTTCCGACTCAGTGGAAAGTAGAGGTGCCGAAGTTGGCGAGGGCCAACCCGGTACTGACTGCGGCCGAGGAAGAAGTGGTGGGGAAGATCATGGCCCTCCCGATGTTAAGCTGGAGGGAGATGACCGAGGAGGTGCTACACGGGTCAGGCCTTAGTCCGATCGACTCGAGTACGCTCCTGACATCTCGCAATACATTTTTTTTCTTCTAAGTTTTTAGCTCGTGTCACTAACTTGCTGTTTGTTTGTTGTTTGGAACAGAAGCGCCGAAGATGGACTTTTTGGGGATGATGAACGAGCGAGGCAAAGTTGCCGATGGAAGGAAGAGGAAGAGGCCGAGCACGACCACCTCGTCTGGTCGGCCTTCTAAGGTTGCTTCGGCAATTGCTCTGCCTCCACCCGTTGCTGAGGTCCCCTCGCCGGCAGTAGTCGCTGTCGCCGACCCCTCGGCTCCTGCTGCATCTGCCACGGCCGGTGAGGCCTTCAACGTTTCGGCGGTGCTGACGCTCCAGGCTCCGCTGTTGACCCCTCAGGCCGAGGTGATCTTGACCGAGTAGCATAAGAAGCTGTTCGTCCCGAACTGGCGAGTCAAGAACCACGACGGCTTCCTCGGAAATTCGCAGATGTCCATGCAAGCCGTCAAGCATTTGGCGACCCCGAAGGATCGAGCCGCGCTGAAGGCGGGGACGGTTGGCGACGACACCTATGAGGTCGCTCAGTCGCTCGTATCGGTAAGTTTTGCATACTTTCTCTTGAGAATTTCTTTAAGTCTACCGTTCGACTCTTACTTTGTTCTCACTATCTTTTTGTTTTGGCAGGCCACTTGCCACTTTAACCATCTCCTCGAAGCGTTCGCCGAACAGGAGAAGGAGCTGAAGGCCGCCAGTGATAAGGACAGGGCGGACAAGGTGAGGGCAGTTCGGCAGCTCGAAGCAGAGCAGAGGCAAGCCGAGGGCTTAGAGGTCCAGGTTGCCGACCTTGTGGCAGACCTGGAGCGAGTGAAGGGGCGGCTTGCTGAGGAGGCTGCCAAAGCCACCAAGGCTGCCGAGGAGCTGGCGGCGTCGGCGAAGGCCCTGGCGGAGGTGAAGTCGGAGAAGGTCTCTTTGGCGACGGTGATCAGGGCCGAAGTCGAGGCCGAGGCAAAGAAGCACATGGCCTCGAACATGGAGAAGTCCTATGAGAGAGCCCTCGACCACGTCTAGGATCGTGTCCCCGGCTTCCAGCGGGTCGGCTAGAGGCAGTGGCCCAGAGCTGCGGCAGATGGTGAAGAAGAGGAAGGAGAGGAGGAGGAGGGCGACGAGGAAGAAGGTGAAGAGGAGGAAGAGGTGGTCGGTCAGGCTGGGGCGACGGGAAATGAGGGGCCATCTGACGAGGTGCCTGTGGTCAAAGCGACGACGCAGGTGGACCCCTGATCTCCTCGTCTCTTGTACTTTAGTTTCTTTTTCTTTTTCAAAAAAATGTAACGCCTTTTTGCGGACTGGCCACCGCCCCTTCTTTTATGAATAAAATTATTTCCTCAAATTTGTCTCAAGTGTTTGGCTCGAAATTTTAGTCTATGAATGTAATGTGCTCGTCTTTCAGATCCTTGTTCATGCTCCAGACAACGCAGCAGCTCGGCATCGTGCTGAACTATTTCAGCGGTCTCGCGAGGCTCGCCTCGAGGGAGAGATCGAGCTGATCCGGAGAGTGTCGCTCAACGTAGAGAAGAAGAACAGCGAGCTGCTAGCCGAGGTGCACCACCTTCGGATAGTCGAGGAAGAACTCTCGACGAAGGAGGAAGAGCTAGCCTCGGTGCGGGCCGAGCGAGACGAGCTCACTAAGAAGGTCGAGTAGCTGTAGAGGGTCACGGTCGACAAGAGCATCGAGGTGACTAACTTACGTCGCATTATATCCGACAGTGCTGAGTACTCCGGTTCGGCGAAACTCCCTCGATTCAAGATAATGGTTAAGGACGACACTCTGAAAGACAGGATCGTTGAGCTCGAGGAGGAGGTGGCTCATCTGAAGCCTCAGCCTGTGAGGACTAATGTCCGCAGCACCTCGTGCACTCGCGAGGAGAGAGAGCGAGGGATCTCCTTTTACGAGCTCGCGACTCGTCCTCCCGTCATTGGTCGGACCGCAGTCGACGCACAAAGCGAAGTAGCTATTAGCTCGAGTGGAGCCTCGGTCGGAGCCACCGTTAGGCTTAGTGGCGAAGAGGCATCCCAGTTCGTCGGCCTAGAGACAAGCTCGGAGATGAAGAGACGAAAACCTCGAGTGTCTCTGAATCGGAATGTCCCTATTCCGAGGAGGCGCTGACCGGATTGTATCGAGCTTTGGTTATTCTTGCATCGTTTTCTTCGTTGTAATAACTTTCCTTGTAAATTTATCAAGTTGCTTTTTCACTGTTATTTCTTGCCTTGTAAATTGCTTCAAGTTGTTTCAATAAAATCGAAGTTGCTTTGCCCATTGTTGTGCCGTAGTTACCTTACTCTTGAAACCGAACCATAAGGACCCACAGTTATCTTCTTCGAGTGTTTTAGCTGTAGAACTTTAGTTTTTTGCTCGGAGTATACCGAGGCAACTTTGCACTTCGGTGGCGCGATAGCTCGGATTTCAGACACAGTCCATGTGGCTCAATCTAGACGGTCGATCACGATCGTGGCACGCATCACGAGGTGGGAGGCACGAGTTCCAAGAAAACACTATCTTGTCGTTTTGCGGATACGTGGCACGATCTGATCCGTTCATCATGTCTTAGCACAGACTCTAAGATGATCTAACGGTGAAATTGGTTCGGAGGAATTTTTCTACATATGTGGAGGTCGGTTCCTCGTCCGCTCGGTTCGGGGATCGAGTGAGCAGAGCCGAGCCGAATATTGGACTCCGAACCATCGTTAGAGTTGTTCAACGGTTGTGGGAACAATTTCGAATGGCGACCTACTTGTAGCTCGCTTAAGAGCGAACTTGCGAAGTAGAATCGAGCCAAGTGTTGGACGAATGGCAGCTCTTTCTCGGATCTCATCAATCAGGTCTAGATTTGCTCAGAGTTCTCTGGCATTCTGTTCTCCTTCATAAGCCATTAGACGAGGAGAGGGTATTCCAACTTCTAGGGGGATCATAGCTTCGGACCCATAGGTGAGGTTGAATGGGGACTCGCCTGTGGGGTCCGTTTTGTGGTGCGGTAGTTCCACAGCACGTTGGGGAGCTGATCGACCCATAAGCCTTTGGAACATTTATCCAACCTCTTCTTAATGCCGGAGAGGATCTGTCTGTTAGCATTCTCGACTTGGCCATTCGACTGGGGATGGAAAACGGAGGAGAATCGGTGTTGGATGGCAAGGTCTTCACATAGAGCTCGGAAGGCAGCCCCGGTAAACTGGGTTCCGTTGTCTATTATGAGGACCCGCGGGATGCCGAATCGGCAGATTATGCTCTTCCAAAAGAACCGAACTACCTTTTTCTCGGTGATCGTGGCCAAGGGCTCGGCCTCTATCCATTTTGAGAAGTAGTTGTTTGCCACGACTAAGAATTTGAACTGACCGGGAGCCGGTGGAAATGGCCCTAGTAAATCCATCCCCCACATTGCGAAAGGGATTGGATTTGATAGGGAAGTGAGTGGAGCTTGTGGGAGGCGACGAATGTCGGAGTACTTCTAACAAGAGCTGCATTACCGAACGTGTCGTTCGGCGTCTCGTAGGAGAGTGGGCCAGAAATATCCGTAATTCAACACTTTGCGGGCTAAGGATCTGGACCCTGAATGAGCCCCGCCGATGTCCTCGTGCAGTTCTTGTAGGGCGTAGTCGGCCTGCTCGGGAGAGAGGCATCTCAGGTACGGCCTGCCGTCTACCTATGTGAAGGAGCGTTTATATAGGATGCCTCCGATCAGTGTGTAACGCTCGGCTCGGGTTCTCACTCTTCGAGCTTCCTTAGGATCTTCGGGGAGGAGCCCGTCCCTCAAGAATTCAACGAGGGGTTTCATCCAGTTATCTTCAAGTAGGATAGGCAGTGACTCCATAGAGTCGGAAGTTTCGTCCTCTATACTTGGCATCAGGAGGACCTCTATCAAAACGGTCTGTTCAAGACCTTGGAGGGAGGAAGAGGCTAGTTTGGAGAGGGCATCGGCCTGGGCATTTTCTTCCAGGGGGATTCGTTGGATGAGGGCCTCTTCAAATAGCGCCATGAGGCTCTTGACCTTGGCTAAGTACTTAACCATCCGGTCATCACGTGCTTCATACTCGCCGAGGACCTGATTTACGACTAGCTGAGAGTCGCTAAAGATCCGGAGGCATTGCGCCCCTGCATTGCGAGCCATTCCCAGGCCGGCTATGAGTGCCTCGTATTCTGCTTCGTTATTAGAGGCCTTGAAGTTGATACGGAGGGAGTATTGGAGGATGAAGTCATCTGTGCCTGCCAGAATGACCCCTGCCCCGCTTCCCTCATTGCAGGAGGATCCATCCACATAAACCGACCAGATAGGTGGTCTCTTCATTGCTTGGCTGAACTCGGGGATGGTACTTTCAACTATGAATTCTGCTAAGGCCTGAGCCTTGATCGCGGTCCGAGGCTGATAAGTTATATCATGCTGGCTCAGCTCGATAGACCACTTCATAAGACGACCGGAGGTCACTTGCTTCAGCGGTTGGTCGGTAAGGATGACCACCGAATGGGACTGAAAATACGGGTGAAGCTTCCTCGCGGCCATCACCAAGGCATAAGCCATCTTTTCTATCCTCGGGTAGCAGAGTTCGGCATCCCGAAGTACTTTGCTCACATACTAGATGGGCTTTTGAGCCCGGTCTTCTTCCCTTACTAAAACGGCGCTGAGGGTCTGCTCGGAGGCTGCTAGGTAGAGATAGAGGGGTTCACCAGGAATGAGTTTGCTGAGGAGAGGAGGGTTGACGAGGTAAGCCTTGAGCTGGTCGAACGACTCCTGTTGCTGCTGACCCCATTCGAAACCTTTAGCCTCCTGAGGGCCTTGAAGAAGGGGAGGCACTTCTCCCCGGACTTCGAGAGAAAATGCCCTATGGCGGCTAGGCGGCCTGTTAGCCTCTGAACTTCCTTAACATTCGTGGGAGGGACCATGTCTAATATGGCCTTGATTTTCTCAGGGTTTGCTTCAATTCCTCGTTGGCTGACCATGAAGCCGATGAACTTTCCTGATGAGACTCCGAACGCACACTTGTTCGGATTGAGTCTCATGTTTTGCTTTCTCAGAACATCGAACGCCTACTGTAGGTCAGTCACATGATCGGCTCCTCGGATGCTTTTTACAAGCATGTCATCAACATACACCTCCATATTCCGGCCGATTTGCTCTTGGAAAACCTTGTTGACGAGGCATTGATATGTTGCACCTGCATTCTTTAAACCGAAGGGCATAACCCTGTAGCAGTAGAGGCCCTGGTCGGTCACGAATGAGGTCTTCGAGATATCTGGGGGGAACATCCGGATCTGATTATAGCCTGAGAAGGCGTCCATGAAGCTGAGGAGTTCATGACCCGAAGTGGCGTCAATCAGAGTGTTAATACTCGGAAGAGGGAAGGGATCCTTGGGGCAAGCCTTGTTGAGATCGGTAAAATCGATACAAATCCTCCAAGTCCCATTGGACTTCTTCACCATTACTACATTCGACAACTACTCGGGATAGTTCACCTCTTGTATGAACCGGGCTTTCAAGAGCTTGTCCACCTCCTCTTTTATAGCCAGCTGGCACTCAGGGGCGAACTTGCACCTCTTCTGTTGAACTGGTTTGGACCCCGGAGCAACGCTGAGGTGGTGGACCAAGAGCTCTCCGAAAATTCCGGGCATGTCAGCAGCTGACCAAGCAAAGAGGTCTCGGTTCCTTCGGATGCACTGGACAATGTCTGAGCATAGGGCGGATGGGAGGGTCTTGCTAACAAAGAACTTCCGGGTTGGATCCTGCTCAGAGAAGAGCACTTCCTCCAATTCATCTACCGGCTCGAACGTCGGTTGGGCAGCATCTTGGGGGATTTTCAGAGTTTCTAGGGAGAGGACTGGACCGAGGGTAGAGGTCATGTAGCACTTGCGGGCCGTTTCCTGATTGCCTTTTACTTCCCCTACTCCGGCCCGAGTGGGAAACTTCATCTTGAGGTGATAGGCGGAAGGGACGGCTTCAAGGCCAGCTAGGCCGGGCCAGCCCAGAATGACGTTATAGGCTGCAGGGACATCTATGACCATGAAGTCCATCGACTCCGTTCGGGTAGTAGGAGTTTTGCCAGCGGTTACATCGAGGGTGATCACCCCTTCAATGGTCACTGGCACTCCCGTGAACCCATGGACCGTGTAACCGGCAGGCTTGAGTCTGTCTCGGGAGAGCTTGAGGCCTTTGAAAGCGGCGAGAAAGAGGATGTTAACGGAGCTGCCATTGTCCACTAGGATCCTCTCCACTTTGAAGTTTGCCATGTGGAGATTGATGACGAGTGCGTCACAGTGAGGGGTGCGGTCACCTTCAAGATCTTCGTCTGAGAATGTGACGGGTACTCCGAGGCCTTTAGGAGGAGGAGTGGTGCGAACCGAATTGACTTCCCTAATGAACGCTTTTCGAGAGGAGTTTGAGGAGCCCCCATTGGGCCCCCATGAATGAGGTGGAGGACACGCTCCTCTTCGAAGTCAGGCATTTCATCGCGTTCCGGACGCTTGTTAGCCCCCCGAGGCGGGGGAGGAAGTTCGGCTCGGTCATTTCTTACGAACCTGGTCAGCTGCCCCCTCTGGATGAGGGCTTCTATCTCATTCTTTAAGGCCCGACAATCATTGGTGTCGTGGCCATGGTCCCGGTGATAACGGCACCACTTCTCTTTATCCCTCTTCTTGGCGGGGGTGTTCATCCTCGGAGCAGGTGGTATGATCCCTTCCTTCTCGACTTCCATTAGAATGGTGAAGACATTGGTGGTGAGAGGAGTAAATTTCTCGAATCTGGGGGGAGGTCGGCGCTGGCCGCCATTATCCTTCTGGAGCTTCTTGGCTCCTTCCTCTTTTGTTCCCTTTCTCTTAGACCCGGAGGAAGACCCCTCCAAGCTGGGGCGGTGCTCAGCTTCTTCGGCCCGAATATACTTTTCACTCCGGAGGAGGAGGTCAGAGAAGTTCTGTGGGGGTTTCTTGGCGAGGGAGGAGCGGAGGCTGGAGTTGAGGACATTGGATTGAAATGCTGCTGCAGCGACCGACTGGTCGAGGGATGCTATGGACCTGGCTTCAGTTGTGAACCTTTTCACATAGTCTCTCAGCTTCTCACCCATCTTCTGGTGGAGGTAGAGTAGCGAAATGCTGGTCTTCTCAGTTCTGCGGCTACTCACGAAGTGGGTGACGAAGAGAGTCTCAAACTGCTAGAAGGAGAATATTGAGGAAGGGGCGAGGCGAGAGTACCATTCTCGAGCTGGGCCCTTGAGAGTTGCGGGGAAGGTTTTGCAGAGCAGAGCATCGGAAGCTTGATGGATGAGCATGAGGGTCTTGAAGCTTTCGATGTGATCAACGGGGTCGGTCTCCCCGGAATAGGTCTCAAATTGAGGGGGCTTAAAGCAGATTGGTACAGGTGCATCCATTATGGTTCGGGAAAAAGGAGGTCTACTAGGACGAAGAGTCCTTCCTCTGAGCTCTTCCTCTCGGTCTAACTGTCCCAAGCGCCTCTCCATCTCGTGGAGACGGCGATAGACAGTGTCATCCCTTCGATGGTAATCAGCCGAGCCTCTAGACTCGTCTTCGTATGAGGGAGAGCAGGGGCTACGACGACGGTAGCTCCTGGAGCGACGAGGACTTGGCATATGCGGGGAGTTGCTAGGAGCGGGAGGAGGAGTCGGGGAACGTCGGTGAGGACTTCGGACCGGAGGAGGAGAGGGGACCTTTGGAGCATTGGTGTTAGGACGAAGATTGAGAGCTTGTAAGACGGTCGCTTGGAACTGCTGGAACTCGGCACGGGTGATGGGTGCCTCATCGTTCCTAGGCTGCTGCCGACCTGCAGGGGAGTGTGGTCTTCTTCTGTGATGTTCGGGGGACTCTCTCCGCCCCCTTCGGATGGGGGACCTTCTCTTGTCTCGGCGGTGAGGATATCGCTCATCCGGACGATGTTGGCGGGAGGCTCCCTCTCGGGCCCGCTTCTAATCCAAACGGCGGCGAAGATCCCTATCCTTCTGCCGATTGAGGACGGTGTTGCGAAGGTCAGAAGCTTGGGGATTGTGGGAGGCCATCGAATCCGAAGAGGCATTATGGATGGAGACATGGTCCGGATGGAGAGGTTGTTTCTGCGGGTTGGGACCCTTAGGAGGTGGTTGATTCTGAGGAGGAGGCATGTCCTGTTAGAGAGGGTCCACGGCTTGAGGAAGAAGTTGCCCCTGCTATTGAGCAGGCTGAGGGGGAACTTCCTGTTGCTGATCGGGGTTGGGTCCTCGGTTGGACCCTCTGGATCTGGCTTTCCTAGGAGGCATGGCTGGAGAAGATCTATCCAACGGGAAAAGGGGAGGTTGCTATTCGTTAGTTCTCCACAGACGGCACCAATCTGTTGCCGCTGAATTCGATGTGGGGGCAAACAGATAGTATTTGTGGATTCTTAGGAATACCGAATAGCAAACCTGTTACCTGTTCCGCCGGAGTTTGACCGTTGCTCCTGCCGTTCACCTGCAAAAAGTGTGAGAAACCGGGGTTGTTCCCGGCGATGCACCCTCTGACGCTCAAGTCAGTAATCAGGAATGATTATGAAAGAGCGCAAAAATTGGCAAAAGATTGATTACCTCTTAATGGAGATGGATGGGGGGTATTTATAGGCACCGCTGGGATCAGATTAGCAATGTAATCCCCCTGTGGTTAGATAAGGAATGTAATCCCTAATCCCCAGTGAAGGGATAGATATGAATTAGGGCCGTTGATTAGGATTTAATCAGAAACCCTAATTCTATCCCTTCTGGACCGGGTTTGCTGCTGGTTGAAATCCGCACCCAGTTGAGGTGGATCCATTTGCGGGTTAGTGGGTTTTCGAGGAGGAGAACCCGTACCCGCTTCTGACCCATTGGTAGGTGAAATTACCGTTTTACCCCTGGGCTTCAAGATTCGTGCCCGATTTGGACGGTTCCGATTTAACCCCATTTTTAGCCATATCAGGATCGATTTGAATTCCTTATCTCTTTTATGTCTCTCCCCCTCAAGAGATAAGATCTTCTTGTTAGGGGATAAGAGATTTAACTCCTAGCCTTCATGGGTTGGGTGTCTCTCCTTGTAACTACCATTTTTGTATTTTTTAACTTTTTCCCTTTTGTAATATTTTATTTGATATTGAATAAAATACTCTATTTTTGGCTCCTGATTATTTTAATTAGATCTTGTTCATGAAGTTCTTCGTTCTTTTGATCGGGTTATTCTTGTTGATCCTATTGTTCTCTTATTTAACTGTGGGTATTTTTATTCGAATCATATTGATTTGAATCTACCTCTTATTGAACCCTAAAAATCCAATTTTATTTGTTCTTAGCCCAAATCCAATATTATTGAACCCTAAACCACCAACCCAGTACCCTAATTGTGCCCTATAAATACATCCCTAGTACAAACCCTAAAAATTGCACAATTTTGAAACCCTAGCTGCTTATTCTCTCTTCTCTCTCCTTTCTCCTCCCGTTCTCTCTCTTCCCATTCAGATTCCCACCCAAACAGCAACCCCTACTGTACATCTTCTTCCCCGTTCACCACTTCCGATGTCCTTCTGAGCGCCGCCTTCCTCCGGCAACCTCCCTTCGGCATCGCCCTCCCGTCGACACCCCCCGACCTCCCCATTTCCCTACTCCGATCGACAGCAGCAGCCAAGAACCCAAACCCACGCCCTACTCCCTTCTCCCTATTTCGATCGCCGACTAGCCACCAGCGTCGCCCACCGTTGCGCTCGACCTCGCCGTCGACGTCGCGCCTCCAGCCGCCGCCGCCCCTCAGTCTTCGCTGCTACCATCACTGCTCTCTCTCTCTCTGTCGTTGCTGTCTCAATTGTTACTGTGTTGCTTTGGGTTGTATTGTACACATTGTGCACGTGTTCTTTTGTTTGTTCGTGGGTTCGTTGCTTTGGGATCCTTATCCCGCTATTTTTTGTATTCAAATTAACCGTCTAACAGGCAAGTTACCGTCCACTTGAATTGTTAATTGTATCAAATTCAAGTTTTGTTGAAACTCTTGCAAGTAGATATCTTTGTTATCGTATTATCCATTGTTCATTTCTTCGTTGGGTCTAATGAGGGTTTACACGAGCTAACCCCAATATTTTTGACATCGTGCCACTTTTGACTCTAAAGTTTGGATCTTTCATGAGTGCATATAGAATCGATATAGGATTGTTCATATAATCATCACACAAATAAATTATTGTAGAGACAATTGCTAGGTTGTATGTTGTTTGATCGATTGAAGATTAGTTGATGAAAAATTGATGTATGAGCATGTTCTAGTTTTATTTATCATGTTTTGACACCCATCATGTTGATTACACAATTTATTGACTAAAGAATCGATACCCATCATGTTTAATTAATTTATTCATATGAAAATTTCCCTAAAACCTGTATCTTGCTTGCTGCCTGAAATTTGTCCGCTGTTTTTGAACCAGTAAAAGATCTTAAAATAAAATACTTTTTGAATATGAATTGTAGCCTTATCTTTCTAGTTTCCATAACATCTTGAATTTTCAAATTCCGAGTTTTGTAGCAAAAGTTATGTCCGTTTTACTACAGCAGTGTATTTACTTTCAGATTTTCAGATTCTTGTACATTTCATGTTTAAATAGTAAAAAGGTTGATCAAATGATTTGCTCTGAAAATTTCTAGATTCTTATACATGTTTAGGAATCTAATAAGTATTTTTAATGAATTTAATATTGGGTTTTTGCTGATTCTAAAATTAAAACAACAAGGTGTCGAATTTCTGCATGAACATAAAATCTGTAAAGAACATTGTGATTGACCTAGCTAACGTTGTCGGATTTTGAACTTTAAATATGCGTTGGAACCTTGTGGAAGTCTAGTTTCTAGAATTTTTGACGGATTCAACTTTTGATTTCCGAGTCAGCAGAAAACTGTATTTTTGTACAGACTGCGCTTGCTGTCCAAAATTTTAGATTTCACTTTTTAATAGATTAATTATTCTTATGATGTACTAGTGCATGAATTAATGAATGTATGTTGCATTGCATGTTCCCAATGAGTTATTGTCATCATTCGAATTATCCTATCTCGTGTTATCAACCTATTGTTTCCCTATCGATACCATTGTTCACCGAAATATCCATTAATTGTATATTGTATTGTTGTATTGATAAATAATTAATAAGTCGGGGTTAAAGGGAGATTTGATTAGTGAACAAGGTAGTGACTGTACTTAGAGGAGGGGCCCGTATTTCCTTAATTATCGTTCCGTCTACCGTTTTATCGCGTGATTGTGGTTATAGTAGTAATCCAATCTATCGTGTACCGTATCATTGCCGATGACCGTATCGTACACCAAAAGGTGAATAGTGTTTACTATTACCGTTACCAAGTACATGATCTACCGAGTGCACCACTTGAGTCTAAACAAAATTGATTGTATGCATCAAACCTATAGTATGGGATGCAGTAGTACATGCATTAGTTAGGATTAAAATGATTAATAGACATAAGGATTGACACATCACTGACATTACATATTGTTCATCATTGTTCCTATTTGTATCCAATATTGTCTAAGTATTATTGATATTAACCGTTGATTACCATTACCGAATTTTGAATCATTGTTACACCATTGCATTGATTACCATGTTATTGATTATTACTATCGTGCCATGTTATTGATTCCTATTGATCCATTGATTCAATGTTATACCGTTATTCCATTGTTTCCTGCTTTCTCTACTTGCTATCTATGACATGCTTTAAGAAATTTTTTTTTTCCTCTTTTTAGATGAAGTGTATACAGGTAATGAAGGAGAATTGTCTGCTGGAATTGGAGAACAAATATTCTGAAAACTACTACTTTCTAATTGCTTATTGCTTTAATAAACTTAATGTATTGGGACTTGTTATTATTTTGGATTGGATTATTATTGTTTTGGGCTTCTGTCCCGGATTTTATTTTTGTTTCCAGACGTTGGATTATTATTGTATTTGGATATTTATATTGCCTCATTCCAAGTATTATTGTTCATGAGATTATTATTATTGCTTGTGTAATTGTTCTGTATAGATTATATTGTTGAGTTGATTGGATAAACAGCTTATGGGTGACATTAGTCATTCGTTGGGCCAATATCATGTACTCGTATTCCGTATTTATGGGAAGCGGGGCGTGACACTCCTAGTGGGCCTAGTCTGTCACTTTTTTTGGGCTTGAAAGAAGCCCATGTCTTAGAGAAGGCCTAGACCTGTTAAAGAGGCCTATGATGGTTAATCTACCTGTAGAAGTTTTGAGATCTGTGCAGGAATCACACAGCCCTGATTTGTTGCGATTTTTACCATCATCATAAGCCCCCCACCCTCGGAAGGAAATTTCTTGGCTTTCGGGGAGTAGCACGCCTTACTTTTAGACTCTAGAGTACAATCTTAGCAGTTAGGGTATTCGGAGATACCTGGAGTTGATCAATGACTTCGGAAGGTAGCTAATATCTTCATGGATTTTCCATATTTCTTCGGAATTTTTCAAATTTTTATGGAATTTTCCAATAATTTCCCCAATTTTTAAAATCACTTTTTCGAATTTTATAATTAATAAATCCAATTTTAATTATTTTTTCAGAATTTTAAATTAATTTTCCAAATTTGAATAATTTTTTTTCGATTTTTAAATTAAATTTCGAATTTTAAATAATTTTTCGGGGATATTTATGAATTATCAGGCTGAGCATGGTTATTGAAGCGATAGAGGTGTCGATCATAGGGGACTTGCGTGCTGATGCAATCGAGGGGCTCTGATCCGATCGCTGTGATGGGTTGCGATGTGGCGCTATATGAAGTGCCCATCAGGGAGGAGCTCGCCCACTGAGTGAGATCAAGCGATAGAGAAGCGAGGATCATCTGGGAAGGCGACATGGTAGCCTCAGGGACGTCCATCATTGCCCAACTCGTCCGCTGAGTGGGATCAGACGGCTGAGGAGAGAGCGGAACGTTGGGAAGAAGATGGAACGACGTGGACACATCTGAGCCGCTCGTCACACTTGAGCTAGAATTTTTGAGGGATCCAAGGGTCAAGAATTAAGGCGAGGACCCCCTAGCTCGGCCGAACATTTGGCTGAGCTATGGTCATTTTTTTCAATTTTGAGGACTTCACTGAGCTACGGGGAGCACACATCTTCGTAGAGCTATGCCTCGTCGAGCCATGGATGAAGCGGAAGACCTCGAAGTTGGAGTCGTGAAGCTTTAGTCGGGCTCTGCGTTTCGTTCAGTCGAGCTACCAAGCCATGGGGGTCGAGCTTCAGCCGAGCTATGGTGGATTAGCTCGCCGAGCTACGAAGACGGTTATCTCGCCGAGCTATGGAGATGGTGTTTCACCGGGCTATGGGTCTCCTCAATTTAGCCGAGCTATGAGCTATGGTCTGTTTTTTTGAATTCGACGGGCTATGAGTCATGTCACGCCCCGCTTCCCAAAAAGAGAATACGGAATACGGATACGTGACTAAGTCCAGTGAATGATTTTCATCATCCATAAGCTGTCAGGATCTTTACAACATTTGACAAGAATAATCAGAGTCGGAAACAAAAGAATCAACCAAGCATACACATATGAATCAAAATACCAAAAAGAATACTTGAAACCAAAATATTATAATCTCAAATAATCCAGACCTGAATAAGTCAATATCCTGGGTCACATTGTCCAAATACAAATGAATCCAAGAATCAAATACAATTGTTCAAAATAAGCAACAAGAAATAAGAATAGCAAATTCCAGCACTAATATCTCATATCACCAACTCCATCTGGCAGCTGATCATCCTAGTCTGCAATTGTTGCCGCTAAATTTGGTGTGGGGGCCAACAGATAGAATTTGTGGGTTCGTGGAAAAATCTGAATAGCGAATCCAAGCCTGTTCGTCGGAGTTGGGCTGCTGACTCCCGCCGTTCACCTGCAAGGAAGTGCGATACACCGGGGTTGATCCCGACGACACACCCTCCGACGCTCTTGTCGGTAACCAATGATATGATTAAGAAAGAGCTTTAATTGAAAAAAGAGTGATTACCTTGTAACAGTGGTAGGTCGGAGGTATTTATAGTCGCCATGAGAATTTGATTAGGGATCTGATTTCCTGTGATACCGTTAGGAGTAAAATCCTCATAGTTAGTTTAGGAAACTGATCCCTGATTCCCGGTGAGAGGATAACCGCGAATCAGGCCCGTTGATTTAGTCAAATCAGAGACCCTGATTTCCTCTTGCTGATCTGGGTTTGTCTTGGGTCGGGACCCGTACCCAGCTGGAGTGGATCCGTTCGTGGGTTATTGGATCTGTGAAGGGGAGATCCAGTGCCCGCTTCGGGCCCATCTATATGCGAAATTACCGTTTTACCCCTGAGCTTCAAGATTCGTGCCCAATCTGGACGGTTCCGATTTAACCCCATTTTTAGCCATATCACGAGCCCCCCACTCCTAAAGACTGAGTGTGATTAGCCTTTGAGGAGTAGTTTAATCGTTTCAGTGGCTAGTGGAGTTGTATCGGAGTCCCAATGGAAGGTTTTGAATCTCGAAGGGGGTAGTGAGTGATTTTTGAAGCTGTAAGCTGTTCTTAAGCCTTGTTGAATATCCGACGGTTTTTATCTATTTTTTCGGATTATTTATTTAATTTTGCGACGTGTTAACCAGTCGTTCGGGGGCCTTAACAATACATTCTAGGCAATAATTGTTCGTTCAGGGGCTCAAAAATATTCCCCCGAATTTATAATTATTTTCTAGAATTTCTAGTTAATTTTCCCTGAATTTTTAGTAATTTTTTCAAAATTTTTAAATAAATAAAATGATTAAAATAAATAAAAATTGAGTTTTAATACCTATTTATGGCGTGGCTTGATCTGGACCGTTCATCACCAGAAGCGCGAATTTCTGGAAGATCCAACGGTTGTGGTCGTTCGATAGTCATTTTCTCGCTTTTGGAGCTCGGATGGGCACTTGCTCGGTTAGCCGACCGGAGGTCTAAGGGTCCGGCTGTCCGAGCGACGTGGCGCGATCTGAGCCGTTGGATGGTGGCGCGAATCTCGAGACGGGCTCAGTTCCCAAAAAAATTCTATCTTGTCGTTTAGCGCACGTGGCACGATCTGGACCGTTCATCATCAGAAGCGCGAATTTCAGGAAGATCCAGCGGTCGTGGTCGCTCAGCGCCTTTTTTCTCTGTTTTGGAGCTCGGATGGGCACTTGCTCGGTTTGCCGACCGGAGGTCTAAGGGTTCGGCTGTCCGAGCGGCGTGGCGCGATCTGAGCCGTTGGATGATGGCACGAATCTCGAGACGGGCCCAGTTGCCAAGAAAATGCTATCTTGTCGTTTAGCGCACGTGGTACGATCTGGGCTGTCGGATCGAGATCTTGCACGAATGTTAAGGGAAAAGTGAATTTTCTCCATTTTGGGGCTCGGATGGGCACTTGCTCGGTTAGCCGACCGGGTGTCTAAGGATTCGGCTGTCCGAGCGATGTGGCGCGATCTGAGCCGTTGGATGGTGGCACGGATCTCGAGACGGGCTCCGTTTCCAAGAAAACACTATCTTGTCGTTTAGCGACACTGGCAAGATCTGGGCCGTTGGATGCTGGCACGAATCTCGAGACGAGCTCAGTTCCCAAGAAAACACTATCTTGTCGTTTAGCGACGTTGGCAAGATCTGGGCCGTCTGATCGAGATCTTACACGAATGTTGAGGTAAAAGTGAATTTTCTCCATTTTGGGGCTCAGATGGGCACTTGCTCGGTTAGCCGACCGGGAGTCTACGGGTTTATGGGTCGGCAAGGGCGATGGCGAGCCGTTGGGCCTTCGTGAGAAGGCCGAGCTGAGCTACTGGCTGCCCTCAGAGAGCATTAATGGCGCCCCAGGATTTGTGCGGCGTTCCAACTTCCCGGGGTCATTAAAATGGCGTCCTCTAATTAATGCGTGGCGCTTCAGCTCCCTAGACGTGACTGCTGGGCTTCCGTCGCTTGGCCTCCCGAGGGCCATAATGGCTGGTCCTTGGGGGGAGGTTATAAATACCCCGCTCCCCCTGTAGCTTCGATCACATCAATGGTGGTTCATCGACCATCGGAGGTGTCTGCCTTGGGCGGATGCCTGTTTTTTGAAAAATTCTAACACTGAGAGCGTCGGATGGGTGGTCACTCTTCCGCCATGATCTTCTCCTGACTCTGACAGCCCCGATGCGGATGTCAGGGCCAGGGGAGATCAGGGCAGAAGGGATGACGACCGGAGTCCGGACCCGGGGGACAAGGTGCCTCGGACGGATGGGTCTTCTCCGATCTCTGTCTTCCTTCCGGGCTGACAGCTTCTGATGGTTGTCAGCCCGAAGGAGCTAGAGATGGGAGGTGGGCCAATCTGCATTCTGACTGGGCCTCAAGCGATGGTGGTTTTTCTCCCACCCTTGAACGATTCGTGGTTTCGGCTTCCGAGGCCGTAAGCCTCGAGTTGCTCACGGGTGAGAGGGGAACCCGACCGAGTCTTGGGGCCCGGGGCGCTCGCCGAGGGCGGGTGCCTTAAAACTTTTAATCCAAATTTTCTTTTGCTTCTTGGGACAGATGCGGGGTGTCCGGGTCCGAAGTGCTTCATCCGGGCGATGTGGCGCGATCTGAGCCGGTGGATGGTGGCACGAATCTCGAGACGGGCTCTTGTTCGGTAGCCGACCGGGCTCTTTGATGTTGGGGTCGGATCGCACGTCGCTCGGATTTTGATCCTGTGTGTACCGAGCTATTTGACTTATATCGAAACGTTTTGCATTTTTGCCAACCACTGCTGCTCAGTTACAAAGTCGTTTGTGCTTTCGTAACGCTTCAAGAGCCGCTCAAGAGTCGTGCCCTTACGTTACGAAGTCCAAGAGACTTTTTCCTTTACTATAAATCTTCACTCCCCCTACCCCAAATCTCATTATTCACTTTTACTTTCTTACTCAAGTTTTTACTCCTCACCATCGATGTTTTTAGCTCCCGGGTGGCACTGTTAGCTGTCGTGGCAAGGCGTTTCTTTGCTCCGGCGAACTTTTCCGACCGTAACAGTCACTTCAAGGTCAGTCTTTCTCCTCTCTCTTTAGAAAAATGGTTAAGATTACTTCTTCGGATGAGACCCCTGCCTCGGACCGAGTCGTCAGCCGAGCGGGTAAGGAGAAGGAGGTGGTAGAGCCGACCGAGCAGACCGTGGTCCGGCTGAGCAAGAGTGGGGAGGTCGCCGAGCTATCCCAGGATGTTGCAGCGAGCTCCCGGAAGGGTAAGGGAGTCATGACGGTCATAGAGCAGCCGAAGACGGCAGGGGAGTTCGGTCGGCAGCCGATCGTTCTGTCGAGCGTGGGGGGAGTTCGGAGCTACTCCGAGGAGAAGCTGGAGAAGGTGACCCAGGGCACCGCCAAGTCGGTAGAGGAGAACGAGCCGAGAGAGTTGTCCGAGGTGGACCAGATCACTTCGGTCCTTACGAAGGCTGATCTGCATCGGATCCGGACCGGATTCCAGATCCCTACCGAGTACGGGCTACTTCTCCCTGGACCAGGTTTCCGAGCCTGCACGTCATCTTTGGCCGACACGTGCGTTTTTCCACTCGACTCCTTGGCCGTCGGGCTTCGTTTGCCGCTGCATCCGTTCATTGTCGAGGTCCTCAATTGGTATGGCTTGTGCCCTGCCCAATGGATGCCGAAAACTTGGAGGCACGTCTTGGCATTTGTTCTTCAGTGTCAAGAGATTGGCGCCGAGCCAAGTTTGTTCCTCCTTCGGAGCCTCTACCGTCCTTGCTAGCCGAACAGGAACGAGCAGAGGTTCTACCTCTCGCCGTGGACTGGCGTGAAGTTGATCGAGAACCCGGACTCGATCAAGCACTGGAAGGAGAAGTACTTCATTGTCCGAGCTCCCGAACCCTGGGCAATTCCGATAGCTTGGTCGAGGGATGGCCTGCCCAAGCGAGCGAAGAAGGAGCCAGTGCTTAGTGACGAGGAGACGGAAGTCCTCAAGAAGCTCCTCGGCCTGCCGACGCTTAGTTGGAAGGACATCACCGAGGAGGCTTTGTTCCGAGGGGGTCTCAGTCCGATCGACCCCAGTATGCCTCCGGTATTTTTACTTTTTCCTTGAAGTTCTTGAAAATTTTTCTAAGTTTTTTCATTCGGTTTGTGAAGAGTCCTCCAAAATGGACTATAGGGCGTTGATGGCGAAGGCCAAGGCGGCTAGGGAGCAGGAGACGAGGAAGAAGAAGAGACCCTCGACAGGGCCTCAGGGCGGCCGAGCGCCGAAGATACCTTCGGTCCTGAAGACTGCCGACCTGCAGGTGGTCGTGGTCCCGGATGCCGATCCCGAGCAAGACCAGGTCGCGGCCTCCGAACCTCCAGACTCGGATGCGCCGACTCCAGTGGTGAAGACAGATGCCCCCGGCTCGTCGAGCGGCGCGTTCAACGTGAGCGCGGTCGTTAGCCCTTCAAGTTCCGCCCCTCACTACTGAAGCAGAAAAGATTCTGACCGAGGAGCATAAGCGGATCTTCGTCCCCGACTGGTAAGTAATGAAGGTCGACGGCTTCTTGGGGGACAGCAACAGTATGCAGGCGGTGAAGCACCTGCCGACCCCAAAGGACCGAGCGGCGCTTAAGTCCAGAGAGGTCGGGGATGCTACAATGCAGATCGCTCGGAACACGATGTCGGTAAGTAGACCGAACACTTTCTTCTTGAAGCATTTCTTTCGAAATTTTCTAAGTTTTTAGGTCCAGATTCTAACTGTTTGTTTTCTTTCCAGAACCTCTGCCACTTCAACTTTTTGCTCGAAGAGTTCGCGAGCAAAGAATAGGAGCTGTCGGGGCTGTGCGACCGGGAGAGGTCGGAGCGCGCGAAAGCTGTGAAGCTGTTCGAAGCCGAGCAACTCCTCTCGGCAAAGCGCAGTGCTGAAGTGGCGGGGTTAGAGGCGAAGCTGACCGAAGATATGCAGCGGTCGGCGGACGAGGCAGCCAAACTCGAGGCCTCGGAGAAGGAGAATGCCGAGCTCAAGGAGGAGCTGGCCAAAGCCCGGTCGGAGGCGGAGAAAGCTCGGAAGGAGACCGAGAGGATCAGGGCCAAGCACCAATCGAAGGTTGCGAAGGTGAAGAGGGCTGTCCAGCAAGAGGCCGAGCAGCACATGTTTAAGAACATGGAGGATGCGTACGGCCGAGCCCTGCTTCATATCGCTGCTCGGAACCCGGGGTTCGACACATCCTCCTACCACTTCTACGACCCCGTGGAGGGGGACGAGGAGCTTCCTTCGGCAATGCTCAGCCCCGAGGGATAGGCCGACGGTGTCGAAGGCACGGGCGAGACAGAGGCTGAGGGTGAGGAGGAGGACGACTCCGAAGACGAGGACGTGGACGAGGACATGGGAATCGTCGGGGGGTCAGAAGACCCGAGCGACAAAAAGGTCGACTCCTGACTTGGTTGCGTCTTTAGTCAGCTTTTTGTTTTTTTTTTTTTTTTTGTAACGCCTGACCACGGACTGGCCACAGCTCTTGTAATGCTTTTTTGAGTTTTGAATGAAAACACTTTTTGTTTGGCCAAAAATTCTCCAAGTGTTAGACCTCGGATTTTGTGTTTGACTAGCCGCAAAATTTCTCCAAGTGTTGGGCATCGGATTTATCTTTGCTTTTTAGGTGAAGTTTGGTCCGATCACAGAGGTTTCGTACCTTCGTAAGGAGCTGAAAGAAACGAAGCGAGCGCTTTCCCATAGCCGAGAAAGGCGATTCTTTATGCTCTTGAAGTTGGAGGAGATAAAAGCGGCAGCGAGGGGGTATTGTCGTGAGTTAAAGCAACTACGGAAGCAACCTCAAGCTTCTGGTCTCGAAGGTGAGATGGAGCGGCTTTGTAGGGAGCTTTTTGTTGCCGAGCAAAAGAATAACGAGCTCTTGGCCGAGATCCGTCACTTGGAGGTAACGGAGAAAGAACATTCGGCGGAAGGAGAGAAGTTAGCTTCCGAGTTGGAGAAGTTGTCATCCGAGCGCCAAACGTTGTTGGCCAAGGTCGACAAGCTTAGGAAAATTACGATAGACAGGGGGATCGAGGTCACCCATTATCGACGTCTTGCGATCGATAGTGCCAACGTTGCGGGCTCGTCAAGACCTCCTCGTTTGAAGATGTTGACAAAGGATGATGCTCTGAGAGATAGGATTATCGAGCTGGAGGAAGAGATCGCGTCGCTCAAGCCTCTACCTGAGAGGGCCAATGTTCGTAGTACGTCGTGTACTCGCAAAGAGAGCGAGAGAGGGATTACTTTCTACGAACTTGCGACTCATTTGCTTGCGGCGAGGCGGAGTCCTGCTGACGCTCAGAGTAGTGTAGCTGTCTCGTCTAGCGGCGCCTCAGTTGGCGTCACAGTTAGAGTTAGCGGCGAAGGGGGATCTCGCTTCGCCGGTTTAGAATCGAGCTCGGAGGTTATGCATCGCTGCCCCCGCGTTTCCTTGAACCGGAGCGTTCCCCTTCCGAAGAGGCACTAAACAAGTTGTATTATGTCCCCTTAAGCTATTGTAAAATCCTGCTGTAGCGTCAGTCTAGTTGTATGTAGGGCTACTTTATTTGAATAAGAACTTTTGCTTTGCTTCTGATGCTGCGTTGGGAATATTGGCTTCATGTGTTGGCTTTCGGCAGTGTTTGAAATTTTGTTGTTTGTCTCCTTCTTTTCAGCTCGTCATGGTAGCTCAAGATGTCGAGCCCACTCGCTCGGATGACCACGCTCGAGCCGAGGCTGGCTCGGGGGTGGCGAGGCTGTGCTCGGCGAGGTGCCGAGAGCGGCTCTATGAAGTCGAGCTGGGATTGTGCCGAGCCTAAAGCGAACGGAACCATCTTCAGCTCATCCTAGGTCGGCGAGACATCGAGATCCGGCGTCTGGAGAGTAGGATCGCCGAGATGACCCGCATAGGAGAGGACGAGGGTTCGCCGACCGCCTTTAGCAATGCCCTTCGGATCCAGTGCGCTCGGCACAATTTGTCGAAAATAACAGCGGAGATGGACGATCTGCTTTCTGAGATCCGTCACTTGCAGACTGTAGAGGCGGAGCTTCGGACGGAGGGAGAGGAACTGACGGCCGAGGTTGCCAAAATGACGACCGAACGGGACATTGATGATCGTTTTTAAAGCCAAGTGTAGTGGGTCGGCATTGTAATTTTTGTACTTTAAGGCCTTGTAACCTTGTTGTATGGAAGAGTCGCTTTGTACTGTATCCCAATTATTAATAACATTCCTTTCTCGAACTTGCATGTCCTTTGTGACTTTGTGTAGTCATTTTGTTTGTGACTACGTTCATCGCATCGAGGTCCCTGAGCCGTCCTCTTGCTCGTCTGCGGTTCGGCGACATGAGCATTCGGCTAGTGGTGCCGAGCAGCGCTTCGGTCTCCTATTCTTGCGAAGTTGCGAGATGAGTCGAGCCTTACCCAATGGTGGGCTCGCCGACCATCGTGAGAGTTCAACGGTCGTGGGAGCAATTCCGAATGGCGACCCACTCCTTGCCCGCTTAAAAGCGAGCTTGCAGAGCAGAATCGAGCCAAGTGTTGGACTCCGGAACCATCGTTAGAGTTCAACGGTCGTGGGAGCAATTTCGAATGGCGACCCACTCCTAGCCAGCTTATAAGCGAGCTTGTGGAGTAGAATCGAGCCAAGTGTTGGACTCCGGAACCATCGTTAGAGTTCAACGGTCGTGGGAGCAATTCCGAATGGTGACCCATTCCTAGCTCGCTTAGAAGCGAGCTTGCGGAGTAGAATCGAGCCAAGTGTTGGACTCCGGAACCATCGTTAGAGTCCAACGGTCGTCGGAGCAATTCTAAATGGCGACCCACTCCTAGCCCGCTTAGAAGCGAGCTTGCGGAGTAGAATCGAGCCAAGTGTTGGACTCCGGAACCATCGTTAGAGTTCAACGGTCGTGGGAGCAATTTCGAATAGCGACCCACTCCTAGCCCGCTTAGAAGCGAGCTTGCGGAGTAGAATCGAGCCAAGTGTTGGACTCCGGAACCATCGTTAGAGTTCAACGGTCGTGGGAGCAATTCCGAATGGCGACCCACTCCTAGCCCGCTTAGAAGCGAGCCTACGGAGTAGAATCGAGCCAGGTATTGGACTCCGAACCATTGATTGAATAAAGAATAAAGGCGGAGATATATAAGCAATTTTATAAGTACGAAAAAGCATTCTTTATTGATAGCCGACGGCGAGCCGTTTTTACATATGACAACTTAAGAGAGGAATTACAAGTTAGAGGAGAGGAACGGTTCGACACCCTGGGATACTCAGAGAGGCGCCGGGGCGCTTTCTTGGTATTTTAAAAGGTGGTCGGCATTCCAGGTCCTCGGAATCTCCCTGCCTTCAAGGTCTTCTAGACGATAAGCTCCGGGCCGAACTATCCTTGCGATCTTGTAAGGTCCTTCCCAATTCGGAGCTATTCTGAGGACCAAGTCGCCCTCCTTGAGATCGGTGGGTCGGACTCTCTTGTTGTACGCCAACTCGATCCTCCTCCGGTAGTTCTGTTGGCGGATTGACGCTCTTTCCCTCAGTTCGTCCACCAGGTCTAAGTTCGCCCAGAGTTCTCTGGCGTTCTGTTCCTCGTTGTAGGCTGCGAGGCGAGGAGAAGGTATTCCGACTTCGAGAGGTATCACTGCCTCGGACCCATAGGTGAGGTTGAACGGGGACTCTCCTGTGGGGGTTCGTTTGTTGGTGCGGTAGTTCCACAGCACGTTGGGGAGTTGGTCGACCCATAAGCCTTTAGAACACCTGTCCAGTCTCTTCTTGATACCAGAGAGGATCTGCCGGTTAGCATTCTCTACCTGGCCATTCGACTGTGGGTGGGAGACGGAGGAGAAGCGTTGTTGGATGACAAGGTCTTCACATAGAGCTCGGAACGCGGCCCCAGTAAACTGAGTTCCGTTGTCAGTTACGAGGACACGGGGGACGCCGAACCGGCAGATGACGTTCTTCCAAAAGAATTGAAGAACCTTGTTTTCGGTGATAGTGGCTAGGGGCTCGGCCTCAATCCACTTCGAAAAGTAGTTGATGGCCACGACCAAGAACTTGAACTGGCCCGGAGCTGGAGGGAATGGCCCTAGTAAATCCATCCCCCATATTGCGAAGGGGATAGGACTTGATAGGGAGGCAAGGTTAGCTTGGGGGAGGCGACGAATGTTGGAATGTCTCTGACAAGAGCCACATCGCCGAACGTGTCGCTCGGCGTCTTGGAGGAGAGTCGGCCAGAAGTATCCGTAATTTAGAGCTTTCCGAGCTAAAGACCTAGACCCTGAATGTGCCCCGCCGATGCCTTCGTGGAGCTCCTGTAAGGCATAGTCGGCTTGTTCCGGGGAAAGGCATCTCAGGTATGGTCGGCTGTCTATCTGCGAGAAGGAGCGCTTGTACAAGATCCCCTCGATCAGGATGTACCGCTCGGCCCTGGTTCTTACTCGGCGTGCTTCCTTGGGGTCCTCGGGGAGGAGTCCGTCCCTTAGGAATTCCACTAACGGTTTCATCCAATTATCTTGCAGTAGGACCGGCAATGACTCCACTGAGTCGAGGGTCTCGTCTTCTATGCTCGGCTTCAAGAGGACCTCGATCAAGACGGTCTGCTCGAGACCTTGGAGGGAGGATGAGGCCAACTTGGAGAGGGCATCGGCCTGTGAATTCTCTTCTCGAGGGATTCGTTGGATGAGTGCCTCTCGAACCGGGCCATGAGGGTTTGGACTTTGACAAGGTACTTCGCCATCCGTTCGTCTCGAGCCTCGTAATCGCCCAAGACTTGATTCACAACCAGCTGAGAGTCACTATAGATTCGGAGGCGTTGCGCCCCGGCACTTCGGGCAAGTCTGAGGCCGGTGATTAGTGCCTCATACTCTGCTTCGTTGTTTGAGGCCTTGAAATTCATGCGGAGGGCATACTGGAGGACGAAGTCATCTGGACCTGTCAGGATGATACCGGCACCGCTTCCCTCGTTGCAAGAGGAACCGTCCACAAAAATCGTCCAGATGGGTGGTCCGTTCTCTGCTTGGCTGACCTCGGGGATGGTGCTCTCGACGATGAATTCCGCTAAGGCCTGAGCCTTTATTGCGGTCCGGGGCTGGTAGGAGATGTCATGTTGGCTCAGCTCGATGGACCATTTCATAAGCCGGCCTGAGGTTTCCGGCTTGTGGAGTACTTGCTTCAGCAGTTGGTCGGTGAGGACCACAACCGAGTGGGACTGAAAGTATGGGCGGAGCTTCCTTACCGCCATAATCAGGGCGTAGGCCATCTTTTCTATCTTCGGGTAGCGGAGCTCGGCGTCTCGAAGCACCTTGCTTACATAGTAGATGGGCCTCTGAGCCCGGTCTTCTTCCCTCACCAAAACAGCACTTAGGGTCTGCTGGGAAGCAGCTAAGTAGATGAAGAGGGTTTCCCCTGGAATGGGCTTGCTGAGCAGGGGAGGGTTGACCAAGTAGGCCTTCACTTGGTTGAACGACTCCTGTTGCAGTTCGCCCCATTCGAAACCCTTGGTCCCCCTGAGAGCCTTGAAGAAGGGGAGGCACTTTTCCCCAGACTTCGAAAGGAATCGCCCAATAGCGGCGAGGCGATCTGTAAGCCTCTGCACTTCCTTGATGTTCTGGGGTGGGGCCATATCCAGTATGACCTTAATTTTTTCAGGATTTGCTTCGATCCCTCGCTGGCAGACCATGAAGCCGAGGAACTTTCCTGACGAGACCCCGAACGCACACTTGTTCGGATTAAGCCTCATGTTGTGCCTTCTCAGTACGCCGAATGCCTCCTGTAGGTAGGCCACGTGGTCGGTACCTCGGATGCTCTTCACGAGCATGTCATCGACGTATACTTCCATGTTGCGGCCTATCTGGCTTTGGAAGACTTTATTGACGAGGCGCTGGTAGGTGGCTCCAGCGTTCTTTAATCCGAACGGCATAACTCTATAACAGTAGAGGCCCTGGTCGGTAATGAAGGAAGTCTTCGGGATGTCTGGAGGGAACATTCGTATCTGGTTGTAGCCGGAGAAGGCGTCCATGAAGCTGAGGAGCTCATGGCCCGAGGTGGCATCGATGAGGGTGTCGATATTCGGGAGAGGGAACGGATCCTTCGGACATGCCTTATTCAAGTCTGTGAAGTCGATGCATATCCTCCAGGAACCATTGGACTTCTTAACCATGACGACATTGGAGAGCCACTCGGGGTAGTTCACCTCCTGTATGAACCGAGCTTTTAGGAGCTTGTCCACCTCCTCCTTGATGGCTTGTTGTCGCTCGGGAGCGAATTTACGCCTCTTCTGCTGAACCGGTCTGCACCCCGGTTTGACGCTGAGGTGGTGGACTAGAAGCTCCTCGGAAATCCCGGGCATATCCGCGGCGGACCAGGCAAATAGGTCGCGGTTCTTCCAGATGCACTGCACCAAGTCGGAACATAGGGCAGTCGGTAGGGACTTGCTGATGAGGAACTTTCGGCTCGGGTCCTCGTCCGAGAAGAGCACTTCTTCCAATTCGTCCGCCGGCTCGGACGTTGGCCGGACGTTCGGCTCAGGGATCTCTAAAGTCTCGAGGGAGAGCACCGGACCCCCAGTGGAAGTCATGTAGCATTTCCGAGCCGTCTCTTGGCTGCCCTTGACTTCTCCCACTCCCGCCCGGGTGGGGAACTTCATCTTGAGGTGGTACGCCGAAGGAACGGCTTCTAGGGCAGCTAGGCCAGGTCGGCCCAAGATTACATTGTATGCAGTCGGGACATCGACGACCATAAAGTCCATCGGCTCTGTCCGGGTGGTAGGGGTCTTCCTGTTGATTCTTGATTTTGATGATCACAACACACTGCACATGTATCTATGCTAAACTAACAGGTGCTATACACAAAGGACTTACCTCTATACAGCTGAACAAATGATCAAGCATAAAAGCTCCAGATAAAAGACAATGGCCAAAGCTTCACTCAAAGACTCAAGACAAGACTCAAGACTCAAATCAAGACTCAAGACTCAAGACTTCAAGCTCAATTGTGTCAAATTGTTGTGTCTTGTAAACATTGTATTTTTACTTTTGTTTGAGTCTTAGTCTGATTGTAAAGCCTTGTCACACACACATACACTCACTATTTCATAAATGTGTGTTTTTCAAAAACAACAAAAGAGTCAAAACAGTTTGATATAATTTAACTATTGAGTAGCAGTCGACTGATACCTCTGGCAGTCGACTGTCAGTACAAAACTGTTTAAATTTATTCAAACTCTGACCAGCCGACTCATATGGCAACCCAGTCGACTGTTCGAGTGCTTTTGACCGTTTTCTGTTTTCAAAATTGATTTTTCAAAATCAAAAGCTATAAGATCCGTTGGTTGACAGTTGGAATAACTGTCCCCCAACGTCCAGGAGATCAAACTCTATAAATAGAGTTCAGATCTCACTGAAAAGATTTTTACAACAACTTTTCTAAGATCCGAGCATTCTTTGAGAAATTTTAAGTGAAAAGTGAGAAAAAGCTTTCAAGTTCAAAATCTGTGGTTCTCTACACTCAGTCCAGTATAACAACGATTTCGTTCTGGACTGGGTATAAAAGTCGACCTTGTTTTAGCCACGTGCAACAACACAATACACCAACAAGGCTATATGTTGACTGTAAAGTTTTTCTTGTTACTTTTGCCCTCGGTTGGAGAGTGGTTTAGACTCTAGGTTGTAGAGTCGGTTTGTTTCACTCTTGGTAGTAGAGTGGGTCTGCTTTCTCTGGTTGAGAGAAAGGACTACGGGTTAGACAAGGTTGTTGTCTTAACGCCGTAGGGTATTCTTGTAAACTTTTTTTCAAGAATAGTGGAAATCTCAAGTGGGTTGCTTGGGGACTGGATGTAGGTCGGGAGGACCGAACCAGGATATATCTTGTGTACTCTGTGATTGGTTGTCTTGATTTTGCATTTACTTTTGTTTACTTAAGTTCTGTAAAAGTTGTCTGGACAGTCGACTCCTTGCACTATCAGTCGACTGGTCAGTCTCGTATAAGTTGTACTTTCATTGTGTCTTCAGTCGCCTGTCTCATCTATAAGTCGACTGCTCAGAGTTGTTGTATTTGCTTTAATTTGGTCATATCAGTCGACTGGTTCATAACCAAGTCGACTGCACCGAAGAAAATTTCCGCAGTTTTTTATTAACACTATTCACCCCCCTTCTAGTGTTTGTTGTCTCGCCTACAGGATCCAACACTTGGTATCAGAGCAAGGTTACAGGCTATGGCAACTACTTCAAATACAAATCAGTACCATGAAGGCCAATCTACACAACGGCCACCGCTATTCGATGGAACGAACTATAATTATTGGAAGTGCCGAATGAGAATCTACCTCCAATCAATCAACTACGAGATATAGCAAATGACAGAGACGGAATACACTGCTCCCACTATTCCATATGCACAATGGAATGATGATCAAAAGAACCAAACGATGAACAATGCCAAAGCAATGAATGCTTTATTTTGTGCACTCACAAAGGAAGAATTCAACCGTGTATCCAATGCTACAACTGCACATCAAATCTAGCATACACTCGAGGTAACACATGAAGGGACAAATAAAGTTAAGGAGTCTAAAATTTCTGTTCTTGTTCACAGGTTTGAGATGTTCAGAATGAAGGACAATGAAACCGTATCCGAGATGATCACCAGATTTACTGATATCACTAACTCTCTTGTGGCACTTGGAAAGACTTACACTCAAGCAGAGATGGTTAGAAAAGTCTTACGTGTACTCACTCCAGAATGGGAGAAGAAGACCACGACAATAGAGGAAGCAAATGACTTGTCACAACTTTCTCTTGAGAATCTTGTGGGCAATCTCATGGCATACGAGGTTCAACTTGAAGATCGAAAGAAGGATACAGAATCACACCAAGCAAAGAAGAAATCATTGGCTTTTAAAGCCATGACAGACTCAGAAGATGTGGAAGAAGATGAAGAGGAGATAGCAATGTTCACTCGAAGATTCAAAAAATTCTTAAAGAAGGGTAAGTTTAATTCTAAAAATAGAGATTCTAATGACCCTCCTACATGTTTCAGGTGCAATAAAATAGGACACATGAAGAAGGATTGTCCCCTTGAAAATGCAAAGAACAAGGGAAAATCATCCAACTTCAAAAAGGACAAATATTCAAAGAATAAATTTGCCAAGAACAAGAAGGCCTATCAAGCTACATGGGATGATAGTGATTCGTCTTCCAAAGAAGAAACGGATGAAAACAATGAAGTGGCAAACATGTGCTTCATGGCTTCACAAGATCATGTAAGTAATGACTATGAATCAGAAGATTTACTTGATGCATTTAATGAAATATTTCAATAATTGAAAAAAGAAAAGATTAGAGTTAAGAGTCTAGAGAAAGTTAATCAAACACTTTCTCAAGAAAATCTTAACCTTGATAAGGAAGTGAAATCTTTAAATTCTCGCATTGCAAATTTAGATACTGATCTTGAAACTCTCAGAAAGAATTATGAAGAGATATCAAAGAACGTATCTAAGTTTAACAAAGGCAAAGAGAATTTAAATGATGTCCTTCATCATCAAGTAAAATCTAGTCAAAAATATGGTCTTGGTTTTAAAAATTCTTCTATAAAAGAATCTCCTGCTAAAAACACTAGTAGAAATAAATCAGCATCTATTTCTAGTGTTACACACAAGTTATATGATTATTTTGAAAAGTCTAAGGGTGTAAATGTTAGTGATAAAAGCAAGTCTAATGTTCGGTTAAGTCGACTGAGCCAAACTACCAGTCGTCTGTCCAGAGGAATTGAATCTTATTCAACGAGATCAAAACCTCATATAAGTCAACCTAGTGTACCATCAAGTCGACTGACTCACACTAGCAGTCGACTGAAGGACACCGTTAAGTCGACTGGACAGAACAAGGTTGTATGGGTTCCAGTCAGCTTAAATCAGAATGATAGAATTGCTTATATTAACTCATATGTTTTAACTGTGTGTAATTCTATTAATTATATTCCTGCTTATGGAGGAAGATCAAACTCTTCATGGGTTTGGTTTCCCCCAAACTAATATGTTTTGGACCCAATAAAAAGGATACCATATTTACCTTAATTTTTTTATAGGTACCCAAGAAAGAACGCTGGATACTAGACAGCGGGTGTTCAAAACATATGACAGGACATGCCAACCTTTTATCCACCATTCAAAGCATAGATGGAGGAACTGTCACCTTTGGAGATAACAACAAAGGCAAAGTCATAGGAATTGGCATGATCGGTAAAATTTCTAACCCAACCATAGAAAATGTATTATTAGTTAGTGGTTTAAAGCATAATCTTTTAAGCATTAGTCAATTATGTGATAAAGGGTATAAAATAGTTTTTGAAAAAGATGCATGTTTGATTTATGACTCTACTATGCAAAATGTTATTTTTCAAGGTTTTCGTAAAAATAATATTTATGAATTGTGTTTAAATGCAATTGAATTTTCAAATGATTTTTGTTTAATAGCCTCTAACAATGAATCTTGGCTATGGCATAGAAGATTTGGACATGTGAACATGAAGAATCTCTCAAAATTATCTAAATATAACCTAGTTAAAGGACTGCCAAAACTATCCTTTAAAAAGGATAAGTTATGTGATGCATGTCAACTAGGAAAACAAATCAAATCCACTTTTAAAACAAAAGAAGTAATTTCTACTAGTAGGCCGCTCGAATTAATCCATATGGATTTATTTGGCCCTGCTAGAGTTGCTTCTTTAAATAAAAGTAGATATGTATTTGTTTTAGTAGATGATTTTTCAAGATTCACTTGGACATTCTTTTTAAAACATAAAAATGATGCTTTTGATGAATTTGCACGTTTTTGTAAACATATTCAAAATCAAAAATCTCTAACCATAGTCACTATTAGAAGTGATCATGGTGGAGAATTTGAGAATGAGACATTTACAGAATTTTGCAACAAGAATGGTATAACACATTCATTTGCATTTCCTAGAGCTTCACCACAAAATGGAGTGGTTGAACGGAAGAATAGGACTTTGCAAGAATGCGCACGTACTATGCTTGTTGAAAGCAATTTACCAAAGCACTTTTGGGCTGAAGCTGTTGCTACAGCTTGTTATGTTTTAAATAGGATTCTTATAAGACCTAAGCTAAAGAAGACTTGTTATGAGTTGTTTTTTAACAAAATTCCTAAAGTCTCTTACTTTAAGACATTTGGTTGTAAGTGTTTTATTCTAAACACAAAAGATAATTTAGACAAATTTGATCCTAGATCTAACGAAGGTATCTTTTTAGGATACTCAAATAGGAGTAAAGCATATAGAATTTTCAATAAGTCTACAATGACTATTGAAGAATCAATGCATGTTTCATTCGATGAATCTCTGCCTTCATCAACTTTAAATAAAGATGATGAAATTGATTCATCACCTTTAGATAATGTGATTAAATCTTTAGAACAAACTAATCTGACAGATATGGACTTCCAGTCGACTGAAGTAAAGCAGTCGACTGAAGAACCTGTCAAGTCGACTGATCCTATAGTGATATCTTCAACTTTACCAAAATCATTTGTTGAAGTTAAAGATCATCCTCATGACTTAATAATTGGTGACATCTCCCATGGTATTCAGACACGTTCACATGTTAATATGATTTCTCATACAGCATTCTTGTCGGATTTTGAACCGAAAAATATACAAGAAGCTTGTGAGAATGAATATTGGATGAATGCCATGCAAGATGAACTAAACCAATTTATAAGGAATGATGTATGGGATTTAGTTCCACGACCTCCTGATCAGACTATTATTGGTACCAAATGGATATTTAAAAATAAGTTAGATGAATCAGGACAAGTTGTAAGGAACAAGGCTAGATTAGTTGCTCAAGGATATAATCAAGAAGAAGGTATAGATTTTGATGAAACATATGCTCCTGTGGCTAGACTAGAATCTATTCGTATTTTATTATCTTTTGCTTGTTTTATGAATTTTATACTTTATCAAATAGATGTTAAAAGTGCTTTCCTTAATGGGTTTATTAAAGAAAATGTTTATGTTAAACAACCACCAGGTTTTGAACATGAACAATTTCCAGATCATGTTTATAAATTGAAAAAGGCTTTATACGATCTTAAACAAGCACCTCGTGCTTGGTATGATCGTTTGAAAACTTTTCTTTTAGAAACAGGATTTGAAATAGGTAAAGTAGACACTACATTGTTTATCAAAAGAGTTAAGAATGATATCTTAATCATACAAATATATGTTGATGATATAATTTTTGGTTCTACTAATAATAATCTATGTCAAGAGTTTGCTAATACCATGAAAAACGAATTTGAGATGAGTCACATGGGTGAACTCAATTATTTCCTTGGACTTCAAATTAAGCAGTTTTCAAGTGGCATATTTATCAATCAAGGAAAATATGCAAAGGAATTACTCAAACGTTTTAACATGGATAGTACTAGTAGTAAATCCACACCTATGGCTACCACTACTACTCTTGACAAAGATATATTAGGTAAGAGTGTTGATCAAAAACTCTATCGAGGTATGATCGGTTCA
Organism: Hemerocallis citrina; assembly: GCA_017893485.1. Lineage (NCBI taxonomy): Eukaryota > Viridiplantae > Streptophyta > Magnoliopsida > Asparagales > Asphodelaceae > Hemerocallis > Hemerocallis citrina. The sequence continues at coordinate 93,919,734 of CM030368.1, read as the reverse complement.
CTCTTATATATTACCGCAAGTAGACCAGATATTATGTTCAGCGTATGTTTATGTGCTAGATATCAATCTAGTCCTAAAGAGTCTCATTTAAAAGCTGTGAAACGAATTTTAAGATATATTAAAGGCACATCTGAATATGGTTCATTTTATCCACGCACCAATAATTTTCAACTTCTGTCATATAGCGATGCTGATTTTGCTGGAAGCAAAACTGATCGCAAGAGCACTAGTGGTACATGTCACTTTTTGGGACATTCCCTAGTCTCTTGGTGCAGTAAAAAGCAAAATTCCGTATCCCTATCAACCACAGAAGCTGAGTATATCGCTGCAAGTTTGGCATGTGCACAAATCTTGTGGATGAAACAAACTTTATTAGATTATGGTATTTCATTTGAAAAACCTTCAATTATGTGTGATAATACCAGTGCAATCAATCTATCTAAAAATCCGATTCAACATTCACGTACGAAACATATTGATATTCGACATCATTTTCTACGTGATCATGTTTTAAAAGGAGATATATCTTTAGACTTTATCTCTACTGATAAACAAGTAGCAGATATATTTACCAAACCCCTTAAAGAAGATACTTTCATTAACTTATGAAGAGAACTAGGAATATGTGATTTTATTGATATTTGTTGAAAATTTGTTTCTGTTAAGTCGACTGTGTTTTCAATAAGTCGACTGTACTGTATTTTAAAACATACCTATTTTGTTCTCTGACCAGTCGCCTGGTCCATATACCAGTCGACTGATAAGCAGACATAATTTTTTTTTCTCTTCTCGACTAAGTCGACTGATATACCCTACCAGTCGACTGTCGCGAGTTCAAATGTCTTCAGCGACTATTCATCGCAGCTTTTGAGATAAAAATCTCTTAACTTTTTCACCCGTGACCTCTTATCTCAGCCGTTGATCTCTATTCTCTCAATCTCAACCATCTATTCTCGGTTAAAAACCTCTTTTCACCGCCCCCTTCTTCACAGCCTTCATCTTCCATTCTTTTACTTTTACCCCAAATCTGAAACCCTAAGCCAGAGAAGAAGAAGAAGTCGACTGCTGCCCTGGTGTTTGATCGACTGCTGTCTGTTTTTTCTCTCCAATTTTTTGTTAAAATCCTTCCCTCACTTCTTTGCAATGGCACCCAAGAAATCTAAGAGAACTCATGGTGATGCTAGTTCTTCATCCCTAGATTATTCTCAATTTCTATTGAGTCCCGATCTTCTTGAACGATGGTACATTATGTGTACCATTGTCATCTTCCCCGGGAGATATGTTAATTTTGATGATCTTGATCCATTTAATCTTGTTCCTCTATTTCAAAATAGTAGCCTTTATGAATATCTATCCTTAGTTAATCAACCTAACTATTATCCCCAACTCATCTATTTGTTTTACACTAATATGAGGGTTGTACAAAAGAAAGATAGGGATATAGTTATCCGCTCATCTGTCAAAAATGTTAAAATGACACTCACACCTGAGAGAATCAATCTCATAATGGGTAATGATGACGGAGGATTAGATCTAAGTGATATTATCCTTGATGATGCATCTATCTTATCTAAAATATTTTTGCCTAATCAAGGACCTCCAATGACTAGCAAAAATATTACTCCTATTGCTAAGCTTGTAGCCAGAATACTAGCCTATAACATCCTTCCCAAAAGAGGAAGTTATGACCAGTACTCTCTGGAATTACAAAAAGCTGTTTATGCAATATTTGGTAAAATTGCTATAGATTGGGGTCGTGTCATCTTTTCAAAATTTGAACAAAACCACACCCACTTCTTACCTTTCAGTGGGCTTCTCACTCGTGTCTTTGAAGCTTTCGGTATTGACCTCGATTTCGAGACTAATATCGTTACGCACTATGAGTGTTTCAATCATGCTAGTTTAGCACGTATGAAACTTCTTGATCCTCCTCCTAGAACAACCCCTAGGTCTCCTCCACTCTCTCAAGTTCCTTTGGCTTCTACTTTTAGACCTTCTAGACCTTCTGCCTCTTCTAGTTCATTCCTTCCTTAAGCTAAATATGAGGATCCAGCTACTCTCTATGAATGTGTCAACTACCTTATGAAACATTCACAAACTGTTGATTCTCAGATTCACACCCTTGATTCCAAACTTGATCATCTCACCGATCTTTTCCACACTCAATTTCCTCCTCCTTCTCATGCTGCCGATGAAGATTCAGACGAAGACAATTGAAGACTTTTATTTTTCGCTATTATGTAATTTTCTATTTTCTTTGTCTTAATGAACAATTTCCTATTTATGTATGAGAACATTTCTTAGTTTATTTCTATGTTTTCTATGCAAAAGACTATTTATTTTGTGTTTTTGTTGATGACAAAGGGGGAGAGATATCCTCTTGTGTTTGATTTCTGTGTATTGTAAAATTTCTCTTGTCAGTCGACTGGCTACAAGCATATCAGTCGACTTCTGCATCTATGATACTTATGTTACTGCATCTGTGATTGTGATTCTACTATATATGTTTTTTGTCTGATCAGTCGCCTGATATAATGTTAAGTCGACTGATACATACTGTATGATATACTGTTAAGTCGACTGATACGTACTGTATGATATACATTTTTTTCTTGTACGCATAATGTGTTTTTAATAGGGGGAGCATATCATTACCATGCTTGTATATTATCTGTTATTATCAGCTATTGTGTTGTCATCATCAAAAAGGGGGAGAATGTTGATTCTTGATTTTGATGATCACAACACACTGCACATGTATCTATGCTAAACTTACAGGTGCTATACACAAAGGACTTACCTCTATACAGCTGAACAAATGATCAAGCATAAAAGCTCCAGATAAAAGACAATGGCCAAAGCTTCACTCAAAGACTCAAGACAAGACTCAAGACTCAAATCAAGACTCAAGACTCAAGACTTCAAGCTCAATTGTGTCAAATTGTTGTGTCTTGTAAACATTGTATTTTTACTTTTGTTTGAGTCTTAGTCTGATTGTAAAGCCTTGTCACACACACATACACTCACTATTTCATAAATGTGTGTTTTTTCAAAAACAACAAAAGAGTCAAAACAGTTTGATATAATTTAACTGTTGAGTAGCAGTCGACTGATACCTCTGGCAGTCGACTGTCAGTACAAAACTGTTTAAATTTATTCAAACTCTGACCAGTCGACTCATATGGCAACCCAGTCGACTGTTCGAGTGCTTTTGACCGTTTTCTGTTTTCAAAATTGATTTTTCAAAATCAAAAGCTATAAGATCCGTTGGTTGACAGTTGGAATAACTGTCCCCCAACGTCCAGGAGATCAAACTCTATAAATAGAGTTCAGATCTCACTGAAAAGATTTTTACAACAACTTTTCTAAGATCCGAGCATTCTTTGAGAAATTTTAAGTGAAAAGTGAGAAAAAGCTTTCAAGTTCAAAATCTGTGGTTCTCTACACTCAGTCCAGTATAACAACGATTTCGTTCTGGACTGGGTATAAAAGTTGACCTTGTTTTAGCCACGTGCAACAACACAATACACCAACAAGGCTATAGGTTGACTGTAAAGTTTTTCTTGTTTCTTTTGCCCTCGGTTGGAGAGTGGTTTAGACTCTAGGTTGTAGAGTCGGTTTGTTTCACTCTTGGTAGTAGAGTGGGTCTGCTTTCTCTGGTTGAGAGAAAGGACTACGGGTTAGACAAGGTTGTTGTCTTAACGCCGTAGGGTATTCTTGTAAACTTTTTTTCAAGAATAGTGGAAATCTCAAGTGGGTTGCTTGGGGACTGGATGTAGGTCGGGAGGACCGAACCAGGATATATCTTGTGTACTCTGTGATTGGTTGTCTTGATTTTGCATTTACTTTTGTTTACTTAAGTTCTGTAAAAGTTGTCTGGACAGTCGACTCCTTGCACTATCAGTCGACTGGTCAGTCTCGTATAAGTTGTACTTTCATTGTGTCTTCAGTCGCCTGTCTCATCTATAAGTCGACTGCTCAGAGTTGTTGTATTTGCTTTAATTTGGTCATATCAGTCGACTGGTTCATAACCAAGTCGACTGCACCGAAGAAAATTTTCGCAGTTTTTTATTAACACTATTCACCCCCCCTCTAGTGTTTGTTGTCTCGCCTACAGGATCCAACACTTGGTATCAGAGCAAGGTTACAGGCTATGGCAACTACTTCAAATACAAATCAGTACCATGAAGGCCAATCTACACAACGGCCACCGCTATTCGATGGAACGAACTACAATTATTGGAAGTGCCGAATGAGAATCTACCTCCAATCAATCAACTACGAGATATGGCAAATGACAGAGACGGAATACACTGCTCCCACTATTCCATATGCACAATGGAATGATGATCAAAAGAACCAAACGATGAACAATGCCAAAGCAATGAATGCTTTATTTTGTGCACTCACAAAGGAAGAATTCAACCGTGTATCCAATGCTACAACTGCACATCAAATCTAGCATACACTCGAGGTAACACATGAAGTGACAAATAAAGTTAAGGAGTCTAAAATTTCTGTTCTTGTTCACAGGTTTGAGATGTTCAGAATGAAGGACAATGAAACCGTATCCGAGATGATCACCAGATTTACTGATATCACTAACTCTCTTGTGGCACTTGGAAAGACTTACACTCAAGCAGAGATGGTTAGAAAAGTCTTACGTGCACTCACTCCAGAATGGGAGAAGAAGACCACGGCAATAGAGGAAGCAAATGACTTGTCACAACTTTCTCTTGAGAATCTTGTGGGCAATCTCATGGCATACGAGGTCCAACTTGAAGATCGAAAGAAGGATACAGAATCACACCAAGCAAAGAAGAAATCATTGGCTTTTAAAGCCATGACAGACTCATAAGATGAGGAAGAAGATGAAGAGGAGATAGCAATGTTCACTCGAAGATTCAAAAAATTCTTAAAGAAGGGTAAGTTTAATTCTAAAAATAGAGATTCTAATGACCCTCCTACATGTTTCAGGTGCAATAAAATAGGACACATGAAGAAGGATTGTCCCCTTGAAAATGCAAAGAACAAGGAAAAATCATCCAACTTCAAAAAGGACAAATATTCAAAGAATAAATTTGCCAAGAACAAGAAGGCCTATTAAGCTACATGGGATGATAGTGATTCGTCTTCCGAAGAAGAAACGGATGAAAACAATGAAGTGGCAAACATGTGCTTCATGGCTTCACAAGATCATGTATGTAATGAGCATGAATCAGAAGATTTACTTGATGCATTTAATGAAATATTTCAAGAATTGAAAAAGAAAAGATTAGAGTTAAGAGTCTAGAGAAAGTTAATCAAACACTTTCTCAAGAAAATCTTAACCTTGATAAGGAAGTGAAATCTTTAAATTCTCGCATTGCAAATTTAGATACTGATCTTGAAACTCTCAAAAAGAATTATGAAGAGATATCAAAGAACGTATCTAAGTTTAACAAAGACAAAGAGAATTTAGTCCTTCATCATCAAGTAAAATCTAGTCAAAAATATGGTCTTGGTTTTAAAAATTCTTCTATAAAAGAATCTCCTGCTAAAAACACTAGTAGAATATATTTCTCCGCCCGGGAGGATTCTTCTATAAAAGATCCTCCGAAACCCGGGAAGCACTCGGCTTCCTCCGCCCGAATATATTTCTCGCATCTAAGGAGAAGGTCGGCGAAGTTGTGCGAGGGCTTTTTGGCGAGGGACGACCGAAGGTTAGAGTTGAGGACGTTGGATTGGAATGCGACGGTCGCCACTGACTGGTCGAGGGAGGCGATAGACCTGACCTCCGCAGTAAACCTCCTCACATAGTCCCTCAACTTTTCTCCCCTCTCCTGTCGGAGGTGGAGTAGAGAGAGGCTGGTCTTCTCCGTTCGTCTGCTGCTCACAAAGTGGGTTATGAAGAGCGTTTCGAACTGCTCAAAAGAGAAGATGGAAGAGGGAGCGAGCCGGGAGTACCATTCCCGAGCCGAACCCTTGAGAGTGGCGGGGAAGGTTTTGCAAAGCATGGCGTCAGAAGCTTGGTGGATTAGCATCAAGGTCTTGAAGCTTTCGACATGGTCAACGGGATCCGACTCTCCCGAGTAAGTTTCAAACTGCAGAGGCTTGAAGCCCCTCGGGATAGGAGCCTCCATTATGGTCCAGGAGAAGGGGGGTCTGCTGGGGCGGACGGTCCTTCCTCTTGACTCCTCCTCCTTGTCCATTCGACCGAGGCACCTCGCCATCTCGTGGAGACGGCGGTAGAGGGCATCGTCCCTCCGGTGGTAGTCAAACGATCCCCTGGACTCGTCTTCAAAGGAAGGGGAGCGGGGACTACGGCGACGATAGTCCTGGGATCGGCGAGGACAATGATTGTGTTGCTGGTGACTAGGAGCCGGGGGAGGAGTAATGGACCGGTGGCGAGGACTTGGGACCCGTGGGGGTATTGGAATCCTTTGGGCATTATTGTTGTTGGGGCGAACGGTTGAGGGCCTGCAACACCGTTGCCTGGAATTGTTGGAACTCAGCACGAGTGATGGGTGCCTCATCGTTCCTCGGATGATGTCGACCAGCAGGGGAATGTGGCCTCCTCCAACGACGCTCGGGAGATTCCCCCCGTCCTCTTCGGTCCGGAGACTTCCTGCCATCACGGCGATGAGGAGATCGCTTGTAGCGCCCCGAATTTCTAATATGATATCTTAGAAAATACGTGGCACAATCCCTGCATCCACTTCAATGTAACATTAAACACAACCAACTCCACTAAAATTTTCAACTTTTATTACAACAATCTCTTACATAGCACAGCGGAATTTAAAAGCATCTCAAATCAAAATTTTCTTTTATTTACAACACAGTCTTTTTACAATACTGCTTTACAAATTTACACAAAACTTTAATAAATCAATTTATCTCAAAACTAACTCAAGCATCCACACCTCCAAACTCTAAGCAACAACCTGCAGCACATGAGGCTAGAGATGATCCCTAACCCCCAAAACTAAAGGGGTCAGCCATAAATGGTGTGAGTGACATAAAAGCAAACAAACAACATAAATAAACATTAAGCAAGGATTCTTAAACAACATGTAATAAACCAAAATACATAAAATATGAAGTAGCAAGAAATGTAAACAACAAGTGAGACTAAACCAAGTGTCATGTGTAGAAAACAGGAAAACCACATGCATAAAACCGAGTCAAGAAAACACAAATTCTATATGCGGACTCTCTAATGCGTACTTGTCGAAGTCTATGCATCCCACTCTACATAGGTTCGGTGCAAGCCCTTAACGTCTTCACTTCATAGGGTTCAATCCCCCGCTATGCAACTAATCCTAACACGATGACTACTACGAGATAAAGATAAGCTGTGAATAGTAGTCCATGCCCGATAATTCCGGAGATCAATCCCACACCACAAGTAATTACCGTGATAATTCCGGAGATAAATCCCACACCACAAGTAATCTACCGTGATAATTCCGGAGATATATCCCACACCGAAACATTGACACATCATCACACGAATACCACATGTGCTTCGCCTCGACTCCGATAATTCCGGAGATCAATCCCACACCGAAAGCAACTACTTGGATAATTCCGGAGATATATCTCACACCCAAAGTAAAATACTTGGATAATTCCGGAGATAGATCCCACACCCAAAGTAAGATACTTCGATAATTCCGGAGATTAAATCCCACACCGAAAGCCATACTGAGGTACTTGACTCATGTTCCCGTTCATCATATCACCACTAGTGCATGTCCTTATTATTTTTGGGTTACTTAATTACTCAACGAATCTCCTAGAGTGGTGTACCCTACCGGACTTAACTCAAAACTGAATAACTGAAATGCCTCAACAAAATAACTCAACGCCGGTATCCTAGGGTCACACACATCCTCTAGAGACTCAAACTCAAATGTCTAAACCAACTTTTCACCTTAAATAGCTCAACTGAATATCTTAAAATCATATGCTTAACAGAAGACAAAGTATAGGCTAAAATATTTGAGAACTAATCATTCGAAAGAACATTCAAGTTTATGAAACTCATCAGTACCAGTCGACTTATTACTGTAGTAAGTCGACTGTCCAGAGGAAAAAATATCCATGATTTTAAGGAAATAAGTTTAAGTAATATAAGTTGACTTATAAAAGTCATAAGTTGACTTACCAGAGAATATAAGATGACTTATAAAAACATAAGTTGACCTACCAACAATATAAGATGACTTATAAAAAACATAAGTCGACTTACCAATAATATAAGATGACTTATAAAAAACATAAGTTGACTTACCAACAATATAAGATGACTTATAAGAACATAAGTCGACTTACCAGAGAGAAATTCCAGAAATCTTTAAGAAAATATTCTAAGTGTTATAAGTCGACTTGCAAAGTCATAAGTCGACTTAAAGGAGAATATAAGTCGACTTAAAAGGTCATAAGTCGACTTACCAGAGAAAAATCTACGATAACTTTGAAAAATAAATTCTAAGTATACCAGTCGACTGAAAAGGGTCTAAGTCGACTGTCCAGAACAAATTTTCAAGAAAGCTAAAGATACAGCAGCTGGGTCGTGCCAGTCGACTGAAAAGCCTACCAGTCGACTGTCGGCCTACAGTTTGCATAGTTTAGGTCTGTATACAATAATCAAAATTTGAGTTTTTCTAAAGATTCATTGTTTATGAAAATAATTCGTATTCAGGTAAAAAAATGACAATCTCAAAGTATCCTCAGATTGGATACAATCCTCAAATCAACCAACTTCCTCAAAATCTCAATCTTCATGTTCTAAATTCCTAATTCTTCCATTAGGGTTTCTCAATACTGAATTTCTTTCACAACTCAAAACCAAATCTGATTTGTGAACACAAGATCCAGATGTTCATCCATCCAATCATAACCATACTCAAATCTTAAACATGCTTTCTAGCAATACAATTTTATAAACCGAGATCTACTAGTCATTCATAGATTTCACATACATGGTACAAACAACAACCTTTGCATCGTTCTCATGCAAAAATACTAAATGACATACATGCCAAACCAACAATATAACAATCGATCACATTAATCAAACCACAATACAAGATTCATATCATTCACAACATCAAAACAAAACAAAACATTGTCACTCACCTTGGAATTGAAAAGATCCAACGAAAAAGCCTTCCTTTTGGCGAGATCCAAATTCCTCTTCTTGATCCTCCAAAAATATCACAAAATTCTGTATGGTGCAGCAAATGACGGCTGCAAATTCCCTTTAAATATCCGGGATAAGAGTTTAGGGTTTTACCCACTTTTGCAAAATAATCCCTTCAAAATACAACTTTATATATATAGCTCTATTCTTGGAAATTCAATATAATTCATTTAAATTAGGATTTAAAAATAAAATATAATCCTAAATCTCAACCGATACTGTTCAAAACGTCCATAAAATACATTTTACATTTTAACCCCTAAAAATGACAAATTTGCAAATAGGTCCTTCTTTTCTCAAAATTTGCAAATAGTTCCAATTAATTTCAGAATAATCTGGAAAAATACTAAATAAATTCCAAATATTAAATAATAATTTTTCATGAAGAAAATTTGACTCTCAAACTTCTCAAGAAGGTATTTGCACGTATTTTGCACGTGTAAAAAGGTAAATTTTTCTGAAAATATTCATAAATTCTCCAAAAATCATTTTAGTCATTTATAAACCTTTAAAAATAATATATTAAAAATACGGGGTTCTACATCACTCCTTCCTTAGAAGAGTTCTGTCCTCAGAACTACTACTAATGAGTCCAAACAACATATCAACAAAGAAAACAATATCTCATAAATAGAACATAGTTCAAACAATTACATACGACAAGACAATCATAATAGAAGGAATACAACTTAACTCAATCAATGGTACAAACATTCAAAAGAATCACAATCACATAAAAGAAATACACTCATACAAAAAGCTCAGGGAAATCCTTCTGCATGCGATCCTCTGACTCCCGAGTAGCCTCCTCGAACTGCTGATTCCTCCACAACACCTTGACCATAGGTATCACCTTGCTTCTAAGAACTTTCTCCCTACGATCAACGATCTCAACAGGCCGTTCATTGTAACTCAAGTTCACCTGTAGATCTTTAGGAATCTCTACCAACTGATGATTCTGATCTGGCACATACTTCCTCAACAATGACACATGAAATACATCATGCACCTGTGCGAACTCCTCTGGAAGCTTCAATCTATATGCTGTCTTGCCAATCCTCTCCATGATCCTGTATGGCCCAATATACCTTGGCGCCAACTTGCCTCCCTTACCAAACCTGATTACTCCTTTGGTCGGAGAAACTTTGAGGAAAACTGCATCCCCAACCTCAAACTCCAAGTCTCTTTGACTCTGAGCCTCGACCAGCCTCTTGCGAATCAGCTCAATCTGCTTCGATGTCTGCTGCATGATCTCAGGACCATACATCTGCCTCTCGCCAACCTCGTACCAACAAACTGGTGTCCTGCACCTCCGCCCGTACAAAGCCTCATACGGTGCCATCCCGATACTCGCATGGTAGCTGTTGTTATAAGCAAACTCAACCAATGCCAAGTATCTCTCCCAACTACCACCGAAATCCATAACACAAGCCCTCAACATATCTTCCAGCACTCGATTCACCCTCTCGTCTGACCATCAGTCTGTGGATGAAACGCGGTACTAAAATCAGTTCTGGTGCCTAAAGCTGCTTGTAGGCTCTTCCAAAACCTTGAAGTGAACCTTGCATCTTTGTCGGATACAATCGACACAGGAACTCCATGAAGTCTCACAATTTTACCAATGTACAACTCAGCCAATTTCTCCAATGACCAAATAATCTTCATGGCTAGAAAGTGAGCCGACTTAGTCAAACGGTCCACAATAACCCAAATCGAATCATTGCCCTTCGAACTCCTTGGCAAACCCGTGATGAAATCCATACTGATATTCTCCCATTTCCACTCCGGAATGGGCAACGGCTGCAACAAACCTCCAGGTCTCTAATTTTCTGCTTTGATCTGCTGACAAGTCAGACACATTGCCACGAAATCTACCACATCCCTCTTCATACCAGACCACCAAAAGTGCTGTTTGATGTCCCTGTACATCTTCGTGCCTCCTTGATGAACTGACAACAAGGTACTGTGTGCTTCCTGCAAGATACTATCTCTCAAATCTGCATTATCTGGAACACACAACCTCTCACCCAACCAAAGAATTCCATCTTGGACACGAAACTCTGATAGTCTGCCCTCTGAAACCTGTTGCAACATCTTCTGGATCTCCGAGTCTGATCTCTGACCTTCCACAATCCTCTCTCTCAAGGATGGCTGCAGCCTCAACTGAGCCAAAGATGCCCCTAAACCTTGCAGCACCACCTCGATACCTGCCTGATCGATCTCTGCTGCCAACTCACTTCGAGTAGTGATCAAACTTGATAAACTACTCTTCCTGCTAAGTCCATCAGCCACCACATTCGCCTTGCCCGGATGATACTTGATCTCGGGACGAATGTCTTCCAAAACTTCCAACCACCTTCTCTGTCGAAGATTTAGATCCTTCTGTTGATAAATGTACTTCAGGCTCTTGTGGTCAGTGTACATATTAACCTTCTCACCATAAACATAATGCCTCCACTGCTTCAAGGCATAAATGATAGCTGCTAGCTCCAAATCATGTGTCGGGTAATTCTTCTCATGCGGACACAATTGCCTCGAACTATAAGCAATAACTCTGCCTTCTTGCATCAAGACACAACCCAAACCTCTGAGAGACGCATCACTGAAAATATCATAATCCTTCCCAGCTTGTGGCAAAGCTAAGATAGGTGCAGTAGTCAACCTCTCCTTTAACTCAAGGAAACTCTCCTCACACTTATCAGTCCATAAAAATGCCACATTCTTCCGGATCAAGCCTGTCAAAGGAACTGCAATCTGAGAATAACCCTGGATGAATCTCCTGTAGTAACCAGCTAAACCCAAGAAACTTCTGACTTCCTTCACAGACGTTGGCCTGGGCCAATCCTTTACTGCTTCAACTTTCTGAGGATCAGTGGCTACTCCCTCCTTAGAAAGGATATGACCAAGGAAAGCTACCTCAGACTTCCAAAACTCACACTTCGACAACTTGGCATACAAGCTATGCTCCTGCAATTTCTGTAATACCGCTGTCAAGTGCGTAGAATGATCCTCCTCCGACTTTGAATACACCAAGATATCGTCGATGAAAACCACTACGAAGGAGTCAATAAATGGCCTCAAAACCCGATTCATCATATCCATGAAAACTGCTGGCGCATTCGTCAACCCGAATGGCATTACCAAAAACTCATAGAGTCCATGACGTGTCCTGAAAGCTGTCTTACTCACATCTTCCTCCTTGAATCGAACCTGATGATACCCTGATCTCAAATTAATCTTCGAAAACACAGCTGCTCCTTGAAGCCTATCGAACAAATCATCAATCTGCGGCAGTGGATACTTGTTCTGAATAGTCACCCTATTCAACTCCCGATAGTCAATGCACATCCTCATTGACCCATCCTTCTTCTTGACTAACAGCACTGGCGCTCCCCACGGAGAAGAACTCGGCCTAATAAGCCCTTTGCTCAACAGCCCCTCAATCTGCTTCTTCACTTCATCTTGCTCAACAGGTGCCATCCTGTACGGAGCCTTAGAAATCGACGCGCTCCCCGGCTGAACATTGATGCAAAACTCCACATCTCTCTGCGGCGGTAATCCTGGAAAATCATCCAAGAACACCTTAGGAAAATCTCGGACAACCGGAATGCCCTTGACTTCATCTGAAATAACCATCTTGGATACCATTGCAGCCACCTTCGGAATCTTCTTCTTCCCTTGGAAAGTCACTGCGGGTCCACCTGGTGCTTTCACCAACACCTCCTTCTGCTTGCATTCAATTGTGGTATCATATATTGCCATCCAATCAATGCCCACGATGACATCCACTCCTAAGACTTGCAGCTCGATCAAATCAATGCCGAACAACCTCCCACCAATCTCGATATCACACCCGTCGTAATATCGATCCGCAATCAACTCTTCACCTGACGGCGTTGCCACCGACAATACCTTGCCTGGAAACAACTTAGGCTCCACACCTAAGATGCTTGCAAAATTTGGCGATACAAAAGTATGCGATGAACCAGTATCAAATAAAACCCTTGCCTTTATTCTATTAATTAAAACAATTCCTGTTACAAGAAGAGTGATACTCAATCTCCAATTGTTCTCAAATAAAGGTTTTACTTATTACATTGATTTAAAAATAAAATCAAAATTCTTGCATACCCTGTATTACATCTTCCGAGTTACCCGCGTCCTCCTCGGTTAATGCAAATACTCGCCCTTTGCCTCTGGAATTTGCTTCCACCCGAACCATCCTTCCTCAATTATGGACAATGGGGCTTAGAATGTCCTGCCTGCCCACACTGGGAACAAATCTGCTTCGCCAACTTCGGACACGCTGACCTGTAATGTCCTGCCTCCTTGCAGTAATAACAAGTCACTCCCTGAGTTGCAGGTGCCTTCTTCACCGGATCACTGAACTTGATCTGCTTCGCGGGGAATCCCTTCCCACTCTGACCTGATACTGGCCTCTTGTTCCGGTTCCATGTATCTTGCCTCTTTTGGAACTGGTCAATGTCCTCCTCAGTCATAGCTGCTCTCCTGACCAGCTTGTCGAACCTTCTGATGCCCAACGGGAACATCCTCGACCTCAAGTTTGGCCTCAAGCCCTGCTCAAACTTTTTGGCCTTCTTCGCCTTGTCAACGACCAACTCTGGTACATACCTCGAAAGCTGAGCAAACTTGGTCTCATACTCCCGCACGGTCATGCTACCCTGCTAAAGGTTCAAGAACTCGGTCGCCTTCTTCTCCTGAACATCTAGGGGAAAGAAGCGATCCCTGAATTCTTCCAGAAAAGTTTCCCAAGTCATCGGCTGATCTCCCAAAGTCCTCTTCAGCGCCACCAGACACCAGCGTCCTTTTCCAGCTGCATCGTAGCCAACTTCACCTTGCTGGCTACCGGAGTCTCCGATACCTCGAAGATTGTCTCAATCCTCCTAATCCAATCGTTAGCTACATTTGGATCAGATTTCCCCTCAAAAACTAGCGGCCTCATCCTCTTAAATGACTCGATCTGCTTGATAGGATCGGCGTTAACCAATCCCTGTCCAGCTCCATGATTTTGCTGCTGATTCTGCTGTTGATTCTGACTTTGCGCCAAATTAAATGCCATCAGCGCATTCAGAGTCTGATACACCTTGGCGAATTCAGCCTCAAGATCGATTCCAGTTCCTCGAGAACTACCAGATCCATCCTCATTGTTACCACCATTCCTGGGCCTGGGTGCAACCATTCTAAATACAGCAAAACGAGGAAAAAGTTAGAGCATCACGCACAATTCAAACTCACATCAATATCCTTTGGCAAAACTTCACTTGTATCCCAAAGGTAAAACAACATATTTCAGTTCTACGTGATACTCACTCTTTAATGCCCACACCTAGGTACTCACACTCCAGTGTCCACACCTAGGTTATTTTTATGCCATGTTTACTATTACTATTGAAGCATGCTCTGATACCAATCTCTGTAGCGCCCCGAATTTCTAATATGATATCTTAGAAAATATGTGGCACAATCCCAGCATCCACTTCAATGTAACATTAAACACAACCAACTCCACTAAAATTTTCAACTTTTATTACAACAATCTCTTACATAGCACAGCGGAATTTAAAAGCATCTCAAATCAAAATTTTCTTTTATTTACAATACAGTCTTTTTACAATACTGCTTTACAAATTTACACAAAACTTTAATAAATCAATTTATCTCAAAACTAACTCATGCATCCACACCTCCAAACTCTAAGCAACAACCTGCAGCACATGAGGCTAGAGATGATCCCTAACCCCCAAAACTAAAGGGGTCAGCCATAAATGGTGTGAGTGACATAAAAGCAAACAAACAACATAAATAAACATTAAGCAAGGATTCTTAAACAACATGTAATAAACCAAAATACATAAAATATGAAGTAGCAAGAAATGTAAACAACAAGTGAGACTAAACCAAGTGTCATGTGTAGAAAACAGGAAAACCACATGCATAAAACCGAGTCAAGAAAACACAAATTCTATATGCGGACTCTCTAATGCGTACTTGTCGAAGTCTATGCATCGGTGCAAGCCCTTAACGTCTTCACTTCATAGGGTTCAATCCCCCGCTATGCAACTAATCCTAACACGATGACTACTACGAGATAAAGATAAGCTGTGAATAGTAGTCCATGCCCGATAATTCCGGAGATCAATCCCACACCACAAGTAATTACCGTGATAATTCCGGAAATAAATCCCACACCACAAGTAATCTACCGTGATAATTCCGGAGATATATCCCACACCGAAACATTGACACATCATCACACGAATACCACATGTGCTTCGCCTCGACTCCGATAATTCCGGAGATCAATCCACACCGAAAGCAACTACTTGGATAATTTCGGAGATATATCTCACACCCAAAGTAAAATACTTAGATAATTCCGGAGATAGATCCCACACCCAAAGTAAGATACTTCGATAATTCCGGAGATTAAATCCCACACCGAAAGCCATACTGAGGTACTTGACTCATGTTCCCGTTCATCATATCACCATTAGTGCATGTCCTTATTATTTTTAGGTTACTTAATTACTCAACGAATCTCCTAGAGTGGTGTACCATACCGGACTTAACTCAAAACTGAATAACTGAAATGCCTCAACAGGCCTCAACAAAATAACTCAACGCCGGTATCCTAGGGTCACACACATCCTCTAGAGACTCAAACTCAAATGTCTAAACCAACTTTTCACCTTAAATAGCTCAACTGAATATCTTAAAATCATATGCTTAACAGAAGACAAAGTATATGCTAAAATATTTGAGAACTAATCATTCGAAAGAACATTCAAGTTTATGAAACTCATCAGTACTAGTCGACTTATTACTGTAGTAAGTCGACTGTCCAGAGGGAAAAATATCCATGATTTTAAGGAAATAAGTTTAAGTAATATAAGTTGACTTATAAAAGTCATAAGTTGACTTACCAGAGAATATAAGATGACTTATAAAAACATAAGTTGACTTACCAACAATATAAGATGACTTATAAAAAGCATAAGTCGACTTACCAACAATATAAGATGACTTATAAAAAACATAAGTTGACTTACCAACAATATAAGATGACTTATAAGAACATAAGTCGACTTACCAGAGAGAAATTCTAGAAATCTTTAAGAAAATATTCTAAGTGTTATAAGTCGACTTGCAAAGTCATAAGTCAACTTAAAGGAGAATATAAGTCGACTTAAAAGGTCATAAGTCGACTTACCAGAGAAAAATCTACGATAACTTTGAAAAATAAATTCTAAGTATACCAGTCGACTGAAAAGGGTCTAAGTCGACTGTCCAGAATGAATTTTCAAGAAAGCTAAAGATACAGCAGCTGGGTCGTGCCAGTCGACTGAAAAGTCTACCAGTCGACTGTCGGCCTACAGTTTGCGTAGTTTAGGTCTGTATACAATAATCAAAATTTGAGTTTTTCTAAAGATTCATTGTTTATGAAAATAATTCGTATTCAGGTAAAAAAATGACAATCTCAAAGTATCCTCAGATTGGATACAATCCTCAAATCAACCAACTTCCTCAAAATCTCAATCTTCATGTTCTAAATTCCTAATTCTTCCATTAGGGTTTCTCAATACTGAATTTCTTTCACAACTCAAAACCAAATCTGATTTGTGAACACAAGATCCAGATGTTCATCCATCCAATCATAACCATACTCAAATCTTAAACATGCTTTCTAGCAATACAATTTTATAAATCGAGATCTACTAGTCATTCATAGATTTCACATACATGGTACAAACAACAACCTTTGCATCGTTCTCATGCGAAAATACTAAATAACATACATGCCAAACCAACAATATAACAATCGATCACATTAATCAAACCACAATACAAGATTCATATCATTCACAACATCAAAACAAAACAAAACATTGTCACTCACCTTGGAATTGAAAAGATCCAACGAAAAAGCCTTCCTTTTGGCGAGATCCAAATTCCTCTTCTTGATCCTCCAAAAATATCACAAAATTCTGTATGGTGCAGCAAATGACGGCTGCAAATTCCCTTTAAATATCTAGGATAAGAGTTTAGGGTTTTACCCACTTTTGCAAAATAATCCCTTCAAAATACAACTTTATATATATAGCTCTATTCTTGGAAATTCAATATAATTCATTTAAATTAGGATTCAAAAGTAAAATATAATCGTAAATCTCAACCGGTACTGTTCAAAACGTCCAGAAAATACATTTTACATTTTAACCCCTAAAAATAATAAATTTGCAAAAAGGTCATTCTTTTCTCAAAATTTGCAAATAGTTTCAATTAATTTCAGAAAAATCTGGAAAAATACTAAATAAATTCCAAATATTAAATAATGATTTTTCATGATGAAAACTTGACTCTCAAACTTCTCAAGAAGGTATTTGCACGTGTTTTGCACGTGTAAAAAGGTAAATTTTTCTGAAAATATTCATAAATTCTCCAAAAATCATTTTAGTCATTTATAAACCTTTAATAATAATATATTAAAAATACGGGGTTCTACATCGCTCACCTTGATGTTGGCGGGAGACTCCCTCTCGGGCCCTCTTCTCATCTAGGCGGCGGCGAAGGTCCTCATCCTTCTGCCGATTTAGGACGGTGTTGCGGAGGTCGGAAGCTCGGGGATTATGGGAGGCCATAGAATCCGAGGAGGCATTGTGGATGGAGACATGGTCAGGATGGAAAGCTTGTTTCTGCCGGTCGGCGCGAGAGACCCCCGCCCCGGTGGGACCATTGGGATGTTGCTGATTTGGAAGAGGAGGTAGATCCTCGGCTTGCGGCAGAAGTTGCCCCTGTTGATGAGCGGGTTGGAGGGGTACTTCCTGTTGCTGATCGGGATTGGGTCCACGATTGGACCCCCGGGATCTTACCTTCCTAGGCGGCATGGCTGGAGAAGATCTTTCCGATGGGAAGAGGAGGAGCTGCTATTCGTCTGATTTTTCCACAGACAGTGCCAATCTGTTGCCGCTAAATTTGGTGTAGGGGCCAACAGATAGAATTTGTGGGTTCGTGGAAAAATCTGAATAGCGAATCCAAGCCTGTTCGTCGGAGTTGGGCTGCTGACTCCCGCCGTTCACCTGCAAGGAAGTGCGATACACCGGGGTTGATCCCGGCGACGCACCCTCCGACGCTCTTGTCAGTAACCAGTGATATGATTAAAAAAGAGCTTTAATTGAAAAAAGAGTGATTACCTTGTAACAGTGGTAGGTCGGAGGTATTTATAGTCACCATAGGAATTTGATTAGGGATTTGATTTCCTGTGATACCGTTAGGAGTAAAATCCTCATAGTTAGTTTAGGAAACTGATCCCTGATTCCCGGTGAGAGGATAACCGCGAATCAGGCCCGTTGATTTAGTCAAATCAGAGACCCTAATTTCGTCTTGCTGGTCGGGGTTTGTCTTGGGTCGGGACCCGTACCCAGCTGGAGTGGATCCGTTCACGGGTTATTGGATCTGTGAAGGGGAGATCCAGTGCCCGCTTCGGGCCCATCTATATGCGAAATTACCGTTTTACCCCTGAGCTTCAAGATTCGTGCCCAATCTGGACGGTTCCGATTTAACCCCATTTTTAGCCATATCAGCAATTAAATAAATTGTAGAAGAAGGAAAAAGAAAACCAAATCCCGTCAATGCAAGTTACGGGCCACTTGTAGTACAGGATACAAGTACATGGAAAAGTTAAACAAATAGCATGGAATAGGCATGATAACAAAATATAATAACTAGTATGGAAAGATAAACAAATACAAGTGGCATGCATCAAGTGTCAAGTGAACAAGTATCATGTAAACAAGTATCAAGTAGCAAGTGTAAAGTATCATGCAAGCAGGCATACAGGTAATCAAGTATACAGGTAACATGTATTAGGCAAGCATGTAACAGGTATCATGTAACATGTGTCATGTTATGTCAAGTCTTGTGTTATTGCTATCTAGGTAGCACTTCATGCATCCATCTTTTTACTACATGATTGCTACATTCAAACAAGTTGCGTTTTAGATTTCATAGGGGATTCTATAGGGCCGTGTACTCAGGGACAAGTAATCCAAATCATATACCAAATTTCAAATTAACCAAATCATATACCAAATTCCAAATGTAATCCAAATCATATACCAAATTCCAAATGTGGGAAACACAGGCCCCCTTCCGAGTACACTTTTCTATATTGTCCACTACTAGATCTTTCCCTTAACCCCGACTTGTTACTTTTTATTACAAAATACATATGATCACGAGATAACGAGAACAAAATCGGGACAGGAAAAGGATGTATCAATGACTCATGTGATGCAAGGAACATGTTCTAAATCACAAAATGCAAGAAACAGCATGCAAATATTTAAACATGGGAAAATATCAATTCGGGACAACAAGACGTTGCTGCACCAAAACTAAGATTCCCGCTACCACAGAAATACAAATCTAGATCCGCCAAAGAATATGGAAAATAGACTCCTGGCCGAATCCAGAAAATATATATAAGGCATATGGTATTTCACAAAAACATAACTCAAAACAGATTTAAATCCAAAAAACGTGTTCAGCCAGAAATCAGAAATTTGTATTCAAAGTCAGTAAAACAGCATGAAAACTCATTAATTAAATTCACAAAAAATCTGGGGTATTCCCTTATATGGTTAGCATCAGATTATAAAGTTTCATAATTTTTCAATATAAATAATTTAGTCAACAAAAATCAGAAAACATCAAGATGCAGTAGTTTTGTAAATCTGGAATCACAGACACTGCAATATGAAAACAGAAATATCTCACAAACCATAAAACAAAATCCAAATCCGTCAAAAGGGTGATAAAATAGATAAAGTAGGCTAACTTTCATATTCAAAAATATTTTAAAAAAAGCAAGTAGAATTAGGTCGAAAATCAGGTTCTTTACTGAACAGTATGCAATTTCTGCATGTTTAGTAATTGTTTGGAAACATAGAACGGTTTGTAAAACTCATCAAATGAATCCACCAAAATTCAGGGTTAATCTCAATCAAGTATAGTTGTATTGTGCAAAATATTGGATCATAATAATACTTTTAACATCACGATAAAATAGATTATTCTTCAGATTTCATAGAAAACAAAATTTGAAAATCTCTCTACACCTTTGTAGTAAAATAGACATAACTCACAATCCATAAATCGAAACTTAGATCTATCAGAAGAGTTGGAAAATAGACATCATTATCTACAAATCATTTTCACAAAATATTTTAATGTACTGACCTTAATAGGGTCTAAAATACTGATAAAAAACGGAAAACCGGTAAAACTAAAAATATCTCTCATGCACAAAATTAACTAGTTCACATAAAACTCATCCAAATAATAACCAAACATGAAATATGGTGTACTAGATGCCCAAGCAATATGTTATAGGGTATTTCACAAGTCCACAACAAGTATAGTACAAATAACACGAACAAGCACATGATATCATATGAACAGCATGCATATATACAACAAGAAGTGGTCAACCCTAGGTTATTTCATGTCATGTATGTTATGAGACAACTATGGTCGAATCAACACAATAGAGACAATATCAATAAGGAGTTTCACACACGAATTGTCTCTAGAACCCAACTACACTACATGCGGTATTTAGTACTTGTATTACACAAAGAAAAGAATACAAGTTACTTGCCTTAACCGACGACGAAAACGATGCAAAGATCAAGAATAACAGGAATGAATTTCCGAGCATGATCACAACGAACGAACGAGAGCACGAACCATGAACACGGACAACGAACCACGGCAACGAACTACAAACCCCACGAACACAACGACAACTCCGAACAATGAGCAAAGATCGAACAACCACAAGAGCCAATGAGCATACAAGCACACAAGAGCGAGAGAGAGGCGGGCGGACAGCGAAAGCACACGAGTTGCTGTTGCTGCTGTCGCCAGAGAGGAAGCACATGGAGGCTGATAGGGTGTGCAGGAGGGAGGGGGAATAGGGGACACTGATGCCTAAGGCGCGCTGCAGTCGTTGATGACTGCGGCGGAGACAGGGGGCTGGTGCCTGGCGGTGTCACGGAAAGACAGCGTGATAAGGAAGGTCAGGACGAGGCAGGGAGGAAGTGAGCGGCTAGGCAAAGCTAGGGAAGACAAGGTACTCGGGGGGAGTCTGGCATCGGAGTTGGCAGGAGGGAGGGCACTGCAGTCGTTGGGTCGCTGCTGTCGTGGCGGTGGCTACAGCATCGCGACGGAGCACAGGGGAGGTGCAAGGCGGTGCTGGCAGGAGGATGTTGCTATCGTGAGGAGGATGATCGGAAGAGGGTCGAACAGGGGGATCGGGAGGAGAGAGGCGGAGGAGCACATAGGGACGAGGAGCGGGAGACAGTGGGAGGCCGGGAAAGGGGTTGGAGGCGGCTGGAAGATGAATAGTCAAGAGGTGTATATGGGTTTATATATACACAGGAAAAAAAAGATTAGGGTTAGGTTAGGGGAAGTGACGGCTAACAGGGTAGGGTGTATAACGCGTTTGGGGGTAAGTGCTAACAGGTCGGGTTTTAGTAATGGGTAAGGGTACAGGTTAAACAGGAAACAGGGTAGGTAGAATATGGGTTTTGGGTAATATAGGGTTTTAATGGGTTATAGGGTTTAGGGAATTAAAAAAAAATCAATAGAAAAAATAAAATAACCAATACAAAAATTGTTTATAATAAAAATGTAATTTGCATTACAAAATAGAATTTATTTAAAATACTACAAATACAGTTAGTAAATAAAAGTGGATTTTTAATAACCAGTAAAAATATCAATAATAACAATAATACTAATAACAATAATAATAATAAAAAAATGATAAAAATAATAATGGTAATAATAATAACAGAAATAATAATAATAAGAGTAATAATAACAAAAATACGAATTGTATTACAATATAAAAATCATAGAAAATGGTTACAAATAAAATTATTGATCGAAAATAGATTTTAATAGGAGATCCAGCAATACATTTTGACAAAAGAATTTGAAAACCGAAAAAAATAATTTGCAAAAATTTTAAATACAGAAAATACACAAAAATATGTTTTTTGGAAAATAGGGGTTACAAGTCCTGAGCGATTTGTTCGAGCTTCGTCACGAAGAGGACTCTATTTTTTGGGTCAAGCTCTATTCTTTGAATTCGACGAGCTACCACCTTCGAGTTATGGGGAATTGAAGCTTCGTCGAGCGACGATGTTTGAGTTTTGCCAAGCTACAGAGGTTGCGATTTGGCCGAGCTATGGACTCGAAGATCTCGCCGCCGAGCTTTGAAGCTCCACTTTCAGCTGAGCTATGGCGATAGCTCGCTATGGCCGAGCTATGGAGAAGCTTTGGCGAGCTATGCGGGTCCAAGCTCCACCGAACTATGGGTCTGCTTGATTTAATCGAGCTATGAGCCCCATTCGTCGTCGGATTTGGCTGAGCTATGAGGCTCCTCATAGACCAGGAGTTTGGGCGGAGGTCTTGGCCGAGCGGGAGCTTGGAGTTGGAGTGTTTAGACGAGCTCCATTTTTTGCGGGAAAAAATTTTGGAAGAGGAAGAAGGAGAGGCGAAGGAGGGTTTGCGGGTTTGGATCCGTACCCGCAACCCATTTCTTCTTTTCTTTTGAACTCGCAAGCATTTGTTTGGGGAATTTTTTAAAGTTTTCTAGACTTGGATTTGCATATAATTATATCTCTATAATAAAACACAAATATAGCTATCAAGTGGCTCTCCTTCAATCCCCCCAAAATCAAAGGCCCAGATCTAACTTCACAAAACACATCCCCCCCTCCCCAAAAGTTTTCCCCCCAAAACTCAAATTCAAATCCCCTCAAAACAATTCCTTTATTTATTTAATTATCTCTCTCTTTCTCTCTCTCTCTCTATATATATATATATATATATACTTATGGAAACATTGACTTTTATACCACAATTTATAATTATTTTTCAGCATATACTAATGAAAACATGGACTTTTATTTACAACTAATTTATTGTCATACTATTCAAACGTGAGCTATATAACTGTTTACAAGGCTTTTCATATGCTGCATCGTTCTGAAGACGTGCCGTAGGCACATGCCCACTTGTGTGTGTGTGTGTACCAAGCTTTTTTACTTCATAACCTTCGATTGGTGGGTCTTGTACATATATAGCTGTCCTAGGAGAGTTTTTTGCAGACTTTCTGTTTGATCCCAGTAAGTTATCGAGGAAGCTCAGGGACAGAGTCCAACACTTGGACCTGCTGTTTGCGCCCAGCAAGTTTATAGAGGCAACTCTTTGACTGAGCTGATGTAGAGCTCAATGTTTGATCTCAGAGAGTTTGTGGAGACAACTCTTTAATTGAGTCGATGTAGGGCTTGTCGTTCGTGCCCAACAAGCATGTAGAGAACTCTGCGACAGAGTCAGATGTTTGGACTTGCTATTTGCGCCCAGCAAGTTTGTGGAGGAACTCTGAGACAGAATTGAGCGTTTGAACTTACTGTTTGGTCCCAACAAGTTTGTTGAGGCAACTCTGTGACAGAGTTGAACATTTGAACCCGCCGTTTGTGCCTGGTGAGTTTTGAGGCAACTCTGAGATAGAGTTGATGTAGAAATTACCATTTGATCCCCGCGAGTTTAGATACAACTCTGAGATAGAGTTGACGTAGAGACCGCCGTTTGATCCCGGCGAGTTTGGAGAGGCAACTCGTTGTCACGCCCTGCTTCCCAAAAAGAGAATATGGAATACGGATACGTGAAAAAGCACAGTGAATGGTTTTCATCATCCATAAGTTGTCAGGATCTTTACAATAAGCACAAGTATAAACAAGAGATATACAAGAGAAATAGTTAATCACGCATGCACAACTGAATCAATATACCAATAGGAATTTACTTGAAACAAAATTTAATAATCTCAAATAAATCAGATCTGAAAACAGGTCACAAGTCTGGGACACAAAGCCCAAGACAAAATAATCCAAGTAACCAAGTACAATTATTCAAGATAAGCAACAAGAAATAAATAGATATAGCAAGAGCACCAGCAACTAGAATCTCAGATCACCTACTTCATCGGCAGCTGGTTTCCAAATCTGCAATTTAATAAACTGCAGGAAGAAGAAAAAGAAAACAAACTCTCGTCAATCCAAGTTAGGGCCGCTTGTAGTGCAGACACAAGTATAGGAAATGATAAACAAATATAGAAAAACAGCGGAATCAAATATAGCATGGTATAGATATGTCAACAAAGCAGGATAATTAACATGAATCAGGAAACAAAATCAAGTAACATGATATACTAGCAGGGTACAGGTAACATGTATCAAGTGTCATGCAAGCAGGTAAATATGTGATCAGCTGTATAGGTAAACATGTATAAAGGTAGCATGTACATGTAAGCATGTAACATGTGTCATGTCATGTCAAGTCTTGTATTTATTTCTATCTAGGTAGCATTTCATGCGTTCCATCCATTTAACACATGGTTGCTACAATCAAACAAGTTGCATTTATATTTCGTAGGAGATTCTATAGGTCATGTACCCGGGTATTCACAGGATTACAAAACTTGGTCGGTAAACTTGATCGGTAGCAGAAAATTGACTTGTTCGGTAAACTTGATCGGTAGCATGTAATTAGCTTGTCGGTAACTTGATAGGTTACAGTAAATTAACTTGGTAGGTAAACTTGATCGGTAACTTAGTCGGTAAACATGTCACATGTGAAACACGAGCCCCTTCCGAGTACAGGCACCTATATTGTCCACTACTAGATCTTTCCCTTAACCCCGACTTGGTTATTTGTTATTATTATCAAACAGGCATATACGTGTCACAAGACAGGGCAAGAATAACATGACATAAACAAGTAATGGGTTCAGGTTGGAAGACAAACATGTACAGGTAAAGAACAACTCATAAAAGAATAGGACAACGAAAATTCTAGTTCAGGACAGAAAGACAGTACTGCACCAAACTGGGATTCCCATTGCCACAAAAATACAAACATGGATCCGTCAGAAAATCTGGAAAATAGACTCTCGGCCGAATCTAGCAAATATATATAAGTCATATGGTATTTCACAAAAAAACAAGTCTCAAAACAGAATTGTATCCAGAAAACATGTTCAGCCAGAAATCAAGAGTTTGTATTCAAGAACAGGAAAACATCATACAAACATACTGATTAAAACCAAGAAAAATATGGGGTATTCCCTAGTATGTTTAGTATCTGAAAATAAAGTTTCATAATTTTCCAACATAGATAGAATAGTCAAGTAAAATCAGAAAGCAGTAAGATACGGCAGTTTTGTAAATCTGGAATCATAAACACTGCAGTACTAAAACAGCAATATCTTATAAAATATAAATCGAAATCCAGATCTGTCAAAAGGGTGATAAAATAGATACATTAGGCTATATTTCATATTCACAATGTTTTTACAAAAAGCAAATAGAATCAGGTCGAAATTATGTTTCTATACTGAACAGCATTAAAATTCTCCTAGTATAGTAGTTTGCAAGTATAGAATAGTTTATAAAAGTCATCAATTAAATCCATAAAAGTTAGGGGTTAATCCCAATCAAGTTTAGTTATAATTAGAAAAATATTGGATCAAAATATTATCTTTAACATCAGTAGAAAAATAATTTACCATAAAGAATTCATATAAAACTGGATCTAAAATTTTAACCACATCTGTAGTAAAATAATCATAACTTACAACTCCTAAATAGAAACTGAGATCTGTCAAAAAATCTGGAAAGTAGACAGAATTCTCTATAATTCATATTCACAAATAATTTTCATATACTGACCTTAATAAGGTGTAAATTACTGAACAAAAACGGGGTAACAGAAATGACAGAAATATTCTTCATGCATAAAATCAACTAGGTCACATGAAACACATCCAAATCATAAACAAACATGAAATAGGGTATACTAGATGTCTAAGCAACATGGTATAGGGTATTTTACATGTCTACTACGAGTTATACTACATCGAACACATCATGCATGCAAAATCATACAATACCTCATAATCACGAACACATGCATGTGTACAAGAATTAGTTATCTCTAACCCTAAATTTATGCCGTGTGTGTAATGAGATAACTATGGGCGGGTCAACACAATAGAGACAAACATATAACAGGGGTTTTGCACAAGAATTGACTCTAGAACACAACTACACTACATACGGTATTTAGTACTTGTATTATACAAAGAAAAGAATACAAGTTACTTGCCTGATAGCCGACGACGAAAATGACGATGCAAGAGAATAATGAGAATGGGTTCCCGGGGCATGAACACAACGAACGAACGAGAACACGAGCAACGAACAAGATCACGAACATAATTGGACAGCTGAGATCAAAGATCAAGATCAAGATCAACAAGATCAGATGACCAGGATTCAAACTATCAAGATCAAGATCAAGAGATCAAGAGATCAAGAGATCAAGATCACAATCATGATGGGGATCGGATGGCCAAGGATCCACCGTATTAAAACTTGATCAAACAGTAACCACCAATTATGTCTTTGG
This sequence comes from Hemerocallis citrina, assembly GCA_017893485.1. Lineage (NCBI taxonomy): Eukaryota > Viridiplantae > Streptophyta > Magnoliopsida > Asparagales > Asphodelaceae > Hemerocallis > Hemerocallis citrina. The sequence goes on along the minus strand of CM030368.1, from coordinate 93,892,982 downwards.
CTTGGCTCGACGACGGGGGATGATGACAGCAGATGGCAGGGCGTGGGTGGCACAAGGGCTGGCTGGCGCGAGGGCGACTGAGTGCGGGAGAAGGCAGGGATGCACACAAGGGGGCACGGTGCTGCTGCGGTCATGGCTGTGGTGGCATCGGGGGAGGAGCACGGGAGACGGCGATTGGGCTATGGCACGACAGAAAGGGAGGGTGCATAGGGGGCTGCACTAGCTACCGCTGAGGGGGTGGGCAGGGCGGTCGGGTGCTGTGTTGCCGCATAGGTGCGTCGGAGCGAGAGGCTGGCGCTAGCTGGCTGTCGACGACGCGACAGGAAGGCGGTGGAACTGGGTGGTGTTGTGGGGTTGTGCCGGAGCAAGGGGGTGTGTATGCACGTGAGGACGGCGACACGATGGTTGGGAGACTCACCGCTGATGCTGACGTCGAGGTCGCTAGCTGCACTACTGCAGCGGAGGAGGAGAAGGGAAGGAGGGGGCTGCACCGAGGGGTCGCGAGGTCGGGTAGGGGACAGGGATGAAGAGGAAGAGAGGTCGGGGGTGAGGAGAAGTCAGGATGAGAGAGAGGCGGGATAGGTTGAAGAGGGAGGCTAGGGGGTGAGGGAGATGAAGCGGCTGGGGTTAATAAACAGAGGAGGGGTATTATATATATAGGGTATGATTTTTTTTAGGGTTAAGTGCTAATGGGGGTAACGAGTAGGGTATAGATTAGGGTTAAACAGGGTAATGGGTTAGCGGTATGGGTATAGGGTTTTAAAATCCAATAAGAAAATGGTTTGGAGTTTTAGGAAAATAACTGAATAAGTTGATCAAAATAATATTGTAATACAAATAATCAATTTGTATGCATTAAATTAATACTCAAATACTACTAAATATAATAGAAATAGATTTTTAAATAAACAATCAAAGGTAATTATAATAATAACAATAATAACAAATATCATAATAATAACAATAAAAGTAACAGTAATAATAATAATACTGAACAATAATAATAACAACAACATTAATAGGGTTCGTATTACAATATAAAAAAAATCGTTTGAAAATAATAATAAATACAATTAATAAAAAGAAATGGATTTTAACAGGAGATGCAAACTATTTTGAAATAAAATAAATTTAAGAAAACGAATTTTTTTTATAAAGAACCCAAATTCAGATAATACACATAAAATACGTATTTGCGAAAACAGGGGTTACAAATCCTACCCACCTTACAACAAAATTTCGTCATCGAAATTTGTTTAGGCGGTACATAGGATAAGGCAAAAGAAAACTTAGGGAAGGGTAACAGAACAGAGGATTAGGGAAACGAACAAAGTGGTGGCAACACCAGAATAAGAAGGAAATGGATAACAACGATGTCAAATGGAGTGCATGAAAGAAAATAAATAGTATCAAAAGGAAAGAAACAACACAAGATAACAAAGCAAGATAAGGAGCAGATAGAACTGGAATCAAAGAGAGAATGAATAGGGAAGAATTGAATCAAATAATGAATTGGTGCATGATGGCAAAATTGAATGCAAGAAAGAAGTAACCCGAATAAAAAATGAAGCAGAAACAACACAAGACTTACAAGATAACAAGGCAAGGAGATGAAGAAATAGATAGAGCTGGAATCGAAGAAAGGATGGACAAGGAAGAGTTAGACCAGCCAATGAGTCAATGGATGAGGATGAGTAAAAGGGATGGAAAGAAGCAAACAATGCAGAGAAGGAGAAACAACAAGAGAATCCTGGGACCTGTGGGTTATGGGCCCACACACGCTTTCGCTGTGCAACTTTGATCGAGGAAGACTCTGCTAATAACATCCATTAGGTCTAGTAATCTGCTTCGTGGCTCACCATCTCGGAGCAAAAGAAGACACTCCATTTCCTGGTGATGATCCAAGCTGCTGACAAGTCGAAGTAGATCCAGCAATGCCAATCAACTAACTAAGCAAGAAGAAAAGAATGGATGACACCAGAATCAAGAAATATGGGTACGAAAAGAATAAATTCATACCCAACAAGAGGTCAATCAAAGAGGACGACTGAAAAAGACGGAAGAACTAAGGAATCAAGGGATCGAATAAGAAGGAATCAAAATGAACGGAACAAGACTAGTATCCAGATAGATGTTGATTATAATTCATTCATGTATGCATGATCTGTGTACTGTTGTGCCGATCCTTGATCGAGCCCAAACTTGTCTAATATATTAGTCGAACTAATACATTAGCCAAACCTATCTCTGATACCGCTAAAAACCTTGTCACGCCCTGCTTCCCAAAAATAGAATATGGAATACGGATACGTGACTAAGCACAACGAATGATTTTCATCATCCATAAGCTGTCAGGATCTTTACAACAAGCACAAGTATAAACAAGAGATATACAAGAGAAATAGTCAACCACGCATGCATAACTGAATCAATATACCAATAGAAATTTACATGAAAAAAAATTTAATAATCTCAAATAAATTAGTCTGGAAACATGTCACAAGTCTGGGACACAAAGCCCAATACAAAATAATCCAAGTAACCAAGTACAATTATTCAAGATAAGCAACAAGAAATAATTAGATATAGCAAGAGTACCAGCAACTAGAATCTCAGATCACATGCTTAATTGGGCCGCTGGTCTCCAAAATTAGCAATTTAATAAATTGTAGGAAGAGGAAAAAGAAAACACACTCCCGTCAATGCAAGTTACGAGCCGCTTGTAGTGTAGGCACAAGTATAGGAAAAAATAAACAAATATATAATAACAGCGGAATCAAATATAGCATTGTATAGGCATGTCAACAAAGCAATATAATTAACATGAATCATGAAACAAAATTAAGTAATATGATATACTAACAGGGTACAGGTAACATGTATCAAGTGTCACGCAAGCATGTAAACAGGTGATCAGGTATATAGGTAAACAGGTATCAGGTAGCATGTACAGGTAAACATGTAATAGTTGAGCAAGTAACAGGTGTCATGTTATGTCAAGTCTTGTATTTATTTCTATCTAGGTAGTACTCATTGCGTCCCATCATTTTACCACATGGTTGCTACATTCAAATAAGTATCGTTTAAATTTCGTAGGGGATTCTACAGGTGATGTACTCAGGTATTCACAAGATTACAAAACTTGGTCGATAAACTTGATCGTTAACAGAAAATTGACTTGGTCGGTAAACTTGATCGGTAGCATGTAATTAACTTGGTCAATAACTTGATCGGTAACAAGAAATTAACTTGGCCGGTAAACTTGATCGGTAACTTGGTCAGTAAACTTGATCAGTAACTTACTCGGTAAACATGTCATACGGGAAACACGAGTCCCCTTCCGAGTACAGGCTCCTATAGGCTATATTGTCCACTACTAGATCTTTCCCTTAACCCCAGCTTGGTTATTTGTTATTATTATCAAACAGGCATGTACATGTTACAAAACAGGGCAATAATAACATGACATAAATAAGTAACAGGTTCAGGTTGAAAGACAAACATGTACAGGTGAAGAACAACTCATAAAAGGATAGGATAATAAAAATTCTAGTTCAGGACAGAAAGACAGTACTGCACCTAATCTGGAATTTCCGTTGCCACAAACATGCAAACCTGAATCCGTTAGAGAATCTGGAAAATAGACTCTCGGCCGAATCCAGCAAATATATATATGTCATATAGTATTTCACAAAAACAAGTTTCAAACAGAATTGTATTCAGAAAACATGTTCAGCCGGAAATCAGGAGTTTGTATTGAAGAACAGGAAAATGGAACAAAAACATACTGATTAAATCCAAGAAAAATCTGGGTTATTCCCTAGTATGTTTAGCATCAGAAAATAAAGTTTCATAATTTTCTAATATAGATAGAATAGTCAAGTAAAATCAGAAAGCAGCAAGATACAGCAGTTTTGTAAATCTGGAATCATAAACATTACAGTACTAAAACAACAATATCTTACAAAATATAAATCCAAATCCAAATCCCTTAAAAGGGTGATAAAATAGATACAGGAGGATATATTTCATATTCACAATGTTTTTACAAACAGCAAATATAATCAGGTCGAAATTATGTTTCTTTACTGAACAGTATGAAAATTTTGCCAGTATAGTAGTTGTTTGCAAGTATAGAATAGTTTATAAAAGTTATCAATTAAATCTACAAAAATTAGGGGTTAATCCCAATCAAGTCTAGTTGTAATCAGCAAAATATTTGATCAAAATATTATCTTTAACATCAGTAGAAAAATAGTTTACCATATAGAATTCATATAAAACTGGATCTGAAATTTTAACCACATATGTAGTAAAATATTCATAACTTGCAACTCCTAAATCAAAACTGAGATCTGTCAGAAAATCTAGAAAGTAGACAGAAATTTCTATAATTAATATTCACAATTAATTTTCATATACTGACCTTAATAGGGTCTAAATTACTGAACAAAAATGGGGTAACAGAAATGACAGAAATATTCTTCATGCATAAAATTAACTAGGTCACATGAAACACATCCAAATCATAAACAAACATGAAATAGAGTATACTAGATGTCCAAGCAACATGGTATAGGGTATTTTACATGTCTACTACGAGTTATACTACATCGAACACATCATGAATGCAAGATCATACAATACCTCATAATCACGAACACATGCATGTATACAAGAATTAGTTATCTCTAACCCTAAATTTATGCCGTGTGTGTAATGAAATAACTATAGGATCGGACGGACGGCCAAGGATATCAAATTTATGCCGTGTGTGTAATGAGATAACTATAGGATCAAGATATCAAGTGATCAAGATCACAATCATGATGGGGATCGAACAGCCAGGGATCCACCTGATTAAAACTTGATCAAATAGTAACCACCAACAATGGCTTTGGCTTGGCTCGATGACGGGGGATGATGACGGCAGATGGTAGGGCATAGGCGGCACGAGGGCTGGCTGGTATGAGGGCGGCTGAGTGCGGGAGAAGGCAGGGAAACGCACAGGGGGGTCGCGGCACTGCTGCGGTCGAGGCTGCTGTGGCATCAAGGGAGGAGCCCGAGAGACGGGGTCGGCGACTAGGTTGCGGCACGACAAAAAGGGAGGGCGCATAGGGGGTTGCACTGGCTGTCGCTGCAGGAGGAAGGCAAGGTGGTCGGGTGCTGTGCTGCCGCAGAGGTGCGTCGGAGCGAGGCGCTGGCGCTAGCTGGCTGTCGACGATGCGGCAGGAAGGCAGGGGGAACTGGGCGGTGCTGCGGGGCACACCGGAGTAAAGTGGGTTGACTATGCACGGGAGGAGGGCGACATGATGGCGAGGAGACTCGCCACTGCTGCTGACGTCGAGGTCGCTGGCTGCGCTACTGCAGCAGATGAGGAGAAGGGAAGGAGGGGGTTGCACCGGGGGGTTGCGAGGTCGGGTAGGGGACATGGACGAAGAGGAAGAGAGGTCGGAGGTGAGGAGAAGTAGAGATGAGAGAGATGAGGGATGGGTTGAAGAGGGAGGCTAGGGGGTGAGGGAGATGAAGCGACTGGGGTTAAAAGGGTAGGGGTATTATATATATAGGGTATGATTTTTTTTTTAGGGTTAGGTGCTGATAGGAGTAATGGGTAGGGTATAGATTAGGGTTAAACAGGGTAATGGGTTAGCAGGTATGGGTATAGGGTTTTAAAATCCAATAAGAAAATGGTTTGGAGTTTTAGGAAAATAAATGAATAAGTAGATCAAAATAATATAGTAATACAAATAATCAATTTGTATGCATTAAATTAATACTAAAATACTACTAATACAATAGAAATAGATTTTTAAATAAACAATCAAAGGTAATTATAATAATAACAATAATAACAAATATCATAATAATAACAAAAAAAAAATAACAGTAATAATAATAATACTTAACAATAATAATAACCACAACATTAATAGGGTTTGGATTACAATATAAAAAAATTCGTTTGGAAATAACAATAAGTACAATTAATGAAAAGAGATGGATTTTAACAGGAGATGCAAAATATTTTGAAATGAAATGAATTTAAGAAAATGAAATTTTTTATAAAGAACCAAAATTCAGATAATACACAGAAAATACGTATTTGCGAAAACAGGGGTTACACTTTGTAGTGGAGCTGAGTTGGAACTTGCTGTTTGATCACAACAAGTTTATAGATGTTACTCCTTGATTGAGTTAAGGTAGAATTTACCGGTTTGGTTGTTGAACTTGCTGTTTGCGCCTAACAAGTTTGGAGAGAACTCTGTGGCTGAATTAGACGTTTGAGCTTGCCATTTGCGTTCGGCAAGTTTGGTAGAGACAAACTCGAAGATGAGGGGTCGTTGGAGGGACTCGAGCAAGGAGCATGACGATGTACTCGTTATTTGGAGCCAACGAGTTGTTTGATGGAGCTCATGCGATAACCAGGGCGTTGAACTCGTTGTTTGGGATCAGCAAGTTGTTGATGAAGCTCAAGCGGTGAGTAGAGCGTTAAACCCGTTGTTTGGAGTCAACGAGTTGTTGATGGAGCCTGAGAAAAGACCAAGGCATTGAACTCGTTGTTTGGAGAAAACGAGTCATTTCATGGAGCTTGAGCAAAGTTCAAGGCATTGAACTCGTTGTTCGGAGCCAATAAGTTGTTGACGGATCTCGTGCGGAGAGCAGAACATTGAACTCGTTGTTTGGGACCAACGAGTTGTTGATGGAGCTCATGCGGAGAGCAGAGCATTGAACTCGTTCCTTAGATCCAACAAGTAGCTGACGAAGCTCAAGCTGCAATCAGGGCGTAAAACTCGTAGTTTGGAGCCAGCGAGCTATTTTGCTTGAGCTTGAGCGAAGAACAAGGTATTGAACTCATTGTTTGGGGCTAATGAGTTATTGACGAAGCTTGTGCAGAGAGCATTGAACTCGTTGTTTAGAGCCAACGAGCTATTTGGTGGAGCTTAAGCAAAGAGCAAGGAGTTGAACTCATTGTTTAGAGCCAACGAGTTAGTGATGGAGCTCAAGCGGTGAGCAGAACATTGAACTCGTTGTTTGGGATCAACGAGTTGTTGACAGAGCTCAAGCAGTAAGCAAAACATTGTACTCGTTATTTGAAGCTAACGAGCTATTTGGTGGAGGTTAAGCGAAGATCAAGGTGTTGAACTTGGTATTTAGAACCAACAAGTTGTTGATGGAGCTTGAGCGAAGAGCAAGGCGCTGAACTCGTTGTTCAGAGCCAATAAGTTGTTGATAGAGCATGTGCAGAGAGAAGAGCATTAAACTCGTTGTATGGGGCCAACGAGTTGTTGATGGAGCTCAAGTGCTGAGCGGAGCATTGAACCCGTTGTTTGGAGCTAACAATTTGTTAGGTGAAGCTTGAGCGAAGACCAAGGCATTGAACTCGTTGTTCAGGGCCAACGAGTTGTTGATGGAGCTCGAGCGAAGACCAGGGCGTCAAACTCATTGTTTGGGGCCAACGAGTTGTTGATGGAACTCAAGCAGTGAGCGGAGCGTTGAACCCGTTGCTCAATGTTAACAAGTAGTTGGCCGGAGGAACTCAAATGGCATGCATAGCGCCGAACTCATTTTTAGAGCGAATGAGTTGTGGGTATTCTGAATCTTCTTAATATGGAAGTGAAGCCACTTGTGTTTGTTTAGCATTGAAGTGGTTTCATTCTTCTCTTTACCGACAAATAGTTCCGTACATCGAACGAGGTCCTCAGGGCATTAAGCTTGCTCTCCTTCATGATACGCTGTGCTTGACGGAGTTGGGACACTTCCGATTGCACGACACTTTAAGTGAGATAGAGTTGGAGCCTGCTCAGGTGAAGGTGGTAGGATAAACTAGAGCTTGCCCGTCTAAGGAAGACTTGTCTTAAATTTCATCATCAAGAATTGAGGCGACCCTATGGAGCTGTTAGCTGGTAGGAGGCCGGTGAAGGGATTTGTTTCTCTTAGGCAGAGCATCTCTCCAGTGTGTAGCTGGAAGAACGACTTGCAGGACAGTTCATTGTACAGTGTTTGTAGGACTTTTAGTAGTGATTCTTAGACGTGAAATGTAGGCTCAATGTAATGAGACTTGTGGTTTGAGGAATAAGAAGTCTTCTACGTGCCGGTGTCTTGTCCTATGATTCATCGTCTTGGCGGTTGGCTAGTCGTATGAGCTGCTCTTGAGAGAGTTATATTCGTGGCTTGCCATTTTGTGTTTGTAGATATTTGTAGTGGTACTGGATCTGAATATATGAGTTTGCGATAGTTCTGTGATTTGAAGAATTCTCTCCACATGCTTGATCCTTGTTGTGCACCTTGTTGACAAAATTGATTAGCCATCGACTGCGTTCTTTGTAGTTAAATAACATGGCCACAAGTCTGTTGCGTATAGCTAACGAACCATCGACGGTGTGTGACAGAGTTTAGAACTGTGATTTGAAGAATTCTCTCCACCTGCTTGACCCTTGTTGTGCACCTTGTTGACGATACTGATGAGCCATCGAATGCATTCTTTGTAGCTAAATAACATGACCTCAAGTCTGTTTCTTATAGCTAACGAACCATCGACGGTGTGTGACGGAGTTTAGAACTTCTCCGCCATGAACTTAGCTAGTTGTAGGATCAACTCTGAGGGAGAGTCGTTTTCCAAACTTGCTGTATGGGTCCTCTGACAAATTGTGAGAGTCACATTGAGTGGAGAGTTGAACTCCAAGTGTTGCTTTCTACAAGTGATACTGGAGTAACTGCGATCCACGATTTTGGACCTCTTAATCTGTCTTCAAGGAAATTAACTAGTTTTAAGAATAGATCGAGTGACAAGTTGAACTCTGAACGTGTGTAATTGCAGGTTGCTAGAGTAACTCCGAGCCATGGGTATGGATTCCGAACTTATTAGTTTGAGTATTGACAGGTTGTAGGAGCAGATCAAATGCGAAGCACGTTCTGAACTTGCTTCTTTGATAATGCTGGAGTCTCTTTCGAGCCATGGGTATGGACTCCGAACCGGTCGTGGAGGTGCTAAAGGATTGCAGGTGCAGATCGAATGCCGAAGCGCACTCTGAACTTGCTTCTTTGCAAATTGCTAGAGTATCTTCGAGCCATGTGTATGGACTCCGAATTCGTCTTGTGGAAAGCTTGTAACAAGTGTTTAGCGCTGCTCTAGGTGTAAGTTAGGCATTTAGCTCGTTGTTTGCTTTGATGAATTAACAGGTTGGAGGAGCAGATCGAATGGCAAAGCTCACTCTGAACTTGCTTCATTGCAAATTACTAGAGTAACTTCGAACCATGGGTATGGACTCTGAACCCGTCTTGGAGGAAGCTTTTAACGAGTTTTTGGTGCCTTTTTTGTGTATAAGTTTGGCACTCAACTCATTGTATGCATCCGTAGAGTTGTACAAGAATTTTGCAAAAATTCATGCTAGATTTTATTGGAAAATAAAACTAAGCAGCTGCTTTAGTGGCTGGCTGTTATTACAAATTGAGAAAGTTTGCTAGAAAATAAAACTAAGCGGCTGCTCTAGTGGCTGACCGTTATTACAAATTGAAAAAAATTGCTACTACTATTAAGAGAGGATGTTTGAGATGCCCTCGTTCACCTTCACATGGAGTCCACCTTCTAAGTTCTACTGATATCTCCTTACCCCCTGGGTCTTCAAATTGATGACCCGTTGGGCGAACAACTTGGTAGACCTTACCTGGACTTGCCTATTTTGGAGGAAACCCCCCATTGTTTTGCATAAAGAGAGATCTTCTGATTCACCAATGTTTTTAGGCAAGATTATTTGTTTCCTTTGAATGAGCGGAGTGGCTTTGGGTGTAATGCCCTGATTTTTCATTTAACGAAAAATTACTTTATTTTGCACGTAGTGTGCACGTGCAATATTTTTTTGATAAATATTTCCATCATGATGAGTATGGATATTTAAATATGTGCCTTTAATTATTTTTCTATAAAGCCTTCTTTCAATTAGACAAAAAAGCCTTTTTCCTAAAGCCCAAAAATTTAGTTTATTTATTTTATTTTTAAATAATTATTTGGCCCAAAAACTAAAGCCCATGAACTATTTTTTTATACAACTTTTCATGTAGAATACAATTTAAAGACAATTTTATTTTTATACAAAAATTTAATGTACAATTTTTGGACCTAGTTGCATGCACGTGCACTACACGTACACGTGCAATATGCTTTCCTATGATGGCCGGTTGTGATCTTTTTGGAGGGAAACCAAAATTTGAGTGGGATCATGGTGTGGTGGTTACTTGGTTGTGGGTAGTTAATGCAACTCCTACTTTCATCTTAGCCCTCCATCTTATAACCACTTACTTGATCCTAGCCATCCATTCTCCTTGATTTTTAGTATAAATACCCCCCTCCATGGCTAGTTATTCTTGTGCTTATTACTTCCTACAAACCTATAGTCTAAATTATATGATCTAGTAGTGATTGTGTGAGTTAAAAGATTGAGAGTGTGTGGGATTTTTGCTTGCAACAAGGAGAGGAGGCTGGCTACCACTAGAAGGAGGAGCTCGGTTTACTTGGGTGTGCTTGGGAGGCTTGTGTGCACGTGTTCAAGGAGGAGCATTTTCGTTGCAAGGACATTTGTCTAGGGATTGCTAGTGAATTTTTCTCTCCATACAAGGTGGGTAAATTTTCTATATTTCTAAATAGGGATATATGCTAGATTGGAATGGAAAAATGATGCATGAAAAAGGCTAATAAGAGTACACATTTTAATTGGAAAATTGAGCTATAAATTGATTGGAATGTGGGTGTGCAATTGTATGTGATTTGATTAGTAAAAATCTAATTTTTATGTGAATTAATTATGGCCATGGATTGTTGAAGAAAATTTCATTATCTACATCACAAACTATGTATACAAAAGTTAGTAGATTGTTAATGCTATTTCATGTGTCAAATAGATCTTTTGTGCTAATGTGGGAATGGATAAATTCAAATATAGATTTGTATGTTGGGTAAAAGATTAGAAACAGAGAATTAAGGTGAAATTTTGTTAATAAAGAGATTAGAATTTTAATTGCTAAGAAATGTCAAAAAAAAGGAGAAATATGGTAATTACAATGTAGAATTCGAATTAATTGTATGAAAATATGTTTTAATTGCTAAAAAAATTATTTTGTTCATATTGGTATATAAATTATGTGAAAAATAATCAATGTGGAATTTTACAGTAAAATTTTATTAAAAAAAAACAAAGTGAAAGGAGGTCTAGTTGAACATCGAAATGTTTTGATAACAGAGAAGATCGATTTAAGTGAACTTAGAATTATACTATAGACAACCCGAGCGCATAGCTCAAGTGGTTGGGTCGGTTTTAATCGCTACAGTGGTCTGAGATTGCTGGTTCGAATCCCTGTGGAACCATACTTTAAAAAAAAAAATAACATACGCAGCGACCGAGAGCATTTAAGGCTCTCAGCGCCTCTTATACCGCCAGTAGCCTTCGGCCTAGTGGTATGTGCTTTGGGTTGGGTTCTCTGTGGTGCTGGGTTCGAATCTTGCCCTCGGCAAGTTGGGAAAAAATATATTTTTTTGTGTTTTTAGTGATCAAAAAATTATGAGAAAAATATGGTTATTCCTCTAAAAATATATGGGACTTATTAAAAATAATTTGGGAATGATTTACATAAAGTAAGGTATAATTTGTGACTAAATGAGTAAATAGAACTATAGTCTACATTGATATTCTTTGCGAAATTGTATCTTACAAAAATGATTTGAAATGAAGGATTAGAAAATTAATGTGGCAAGAAGAAATTATATTGTGTGATGTGATGCAAATTATTCTCATTTGAGAATAGTGTGAAAAATGTGAATTGTGAATATTCGTTAGTGATGTAAATTTCAAAGTGAAATTGATAATTGATAAAGCATATGAATTCCATGTATAGTTATGGACTATTTGAACGAATTAGAAATCATGATTGGAAAAGAGAAATACTTTTGAGTATGACAAATCAACAAATGAATGTATGAGTTGGAAATGCTCGTTTTGGAAATTGTGAATTGAAAATTGAAACAAAAAGAGTAGCTAAGTCTCCCCCGGCATTTCGGAAATAAATGAAATGAAAATTGAAAAGAAAGACCAAGGTTGGTCATATTTGAATGAATGAATAAGTCCGGTTTAGTGGAGAGGCTAACTCTAGAGCTTTGATTTTTGTTCATGATTTTGATAAGAACTAAGGATTAGTACATAGTGGAGACGTGATGAAAGTAGGAGAAAAACACGAGTATGAGGGCCATCGGATTAGCGGAGTGAGAGTGATCCACAGGCTGCCTGCTTGATGCGTCAAGACATGGCGTGGGCACTACTCCAGAATTATCGTCCCGGTGGCGACGCTTGTGGGATGTTTGAGTGGCTACGGGTGGTGCCATTGTTCCATGGCGGAGGCTGAATTGTCCATAGGTTGCCTGCTCGATGCGTCGTGTCAGTGCGTGGGATTCCCCTCCAGGCTGCCTGGACATGGGCTCGTAGATCATAGAACATCTAGGATACTTACTGTAGCGCCCCGATTTCCGATACCAGGAAACCGAGACACGAGCCAAGATCTTTTCTTCAATTAGTCACAATACACAGAAAAAACAGGAGAATTTAAAACTTTTTATTCAATACGCAAGTGTTACAAATCTGAATACTGTACAACTGTAATATTTTACAATGGAGTTACAATATTGCCTTTACATTTCTAAGTACTACAACTTTCACATCTTACATTAGAGTACCTCTCACTTAACAGATAATCAATACATATACTGCAGCGGAACTAAAACATAATACTGACTCCTTGCTTTCCTGGCCTTGAGTCCTCTTGAATCTCGCCTTTGTACTTCGGCGATCCAGTACCTATGGAAGTGGGGACGTCAGTATTCACTGACGCTTAAAGGCTGATCATATAGCAGCGAATCTTCCAAACAATATACACAATATAGCAATAGTGTTGGTGTAGTTTAAGTGTTCGTGAGTGCTATGACTAGACTCTAATGCAATACTTCAATAGAACTAATTATACACAACCCGTTCCTGACAATACTCCATGACTCTGTGAGGTTGCAGAAGAGGTCAAGTCCCCTTATGCAGTCTGCTTATGGTGTCTCCGTTTTCCACTACTACCCGGCATGCCGGACCTCACTCAAACAAGGTTGCAGGTGCGGTCTAGTTCCGCCACTGCAGTCATATAGTGGTGTCCATGTTTGCCACTATTGCCCAGTGTATCGGGCCTTAATCCAAAATCCAAATCATAGGGTTTCGCAAGCGCAGGGCAGCGCGAAGCCTACCCTGTGGCACCCTCTGGGGTATCGCAAGCGCAGGACTGCACAATGCATCCTGTGGCACCCCAGCCACGGTATTTCAGGAATTAACAGAGCGAGATACGTAACCCGTGTCCTCAACCTGTGAGATGGCACCGTACGTATCCCTTTGACGGGACGCTTCCTATTCTAATGTCAGCAAGTCTCCGAAAGTAACATGCAGCCCATAAATACATGCGACTCCATCTCAAGCCGTTTCTCCATATATAGGGATTGAACCCGCGTGACACATTCTAATTGTACACAACCTGTTCCTGACACCCACACGTGACTCGCGAGGCTGCAGATGTGGTCATGTGCCACTGTTGCATTTCGCCCGTGGTGTCTATGTTCGCCACCGCGACCCGGCTAACCGGACCTCACTCAAAATAGACGAACCCAATATATCGGGCGTCATAACAAAAATCAAACCATAGAGTTTCGCAAGCGCAGGGTAGCACGAAGCCTACCCTGTGGCACTCTCTGGGGTATCGCAAGCACAGGACTGCACAATGCATCCCGTGGCACCCCTAGCCACGGTACTCCAGGAATTAACAGAGCGAGATACGCAACCCGTGTCCTCAACTTGTGAGACGGCACCGTACGTATCCCTTTGACAGGAAGGCACAACCCTGTACACCACCTATGATCTGCCTCAAGGGACGAGTTAGTGTAAGGGGCCCCCTACAACTGACCCCTCTCTCCCGGCAAAAGGGTTTAAGTAAACCGATCCTTATAAGTCACTATCCTAGTGATGTCCCTGACTCGAACGATCCTAGGAATGACAACATTATAACACAACTTGCTAGGCCTTGAATTAGGCTTCGCAAGACAACTCTACTAGGCCGCTCAACCTAGACTTACCAGAATCCCTCAGGATCTGGTTCATGGCTCATCGATCCAAGACTTTGGCCGTGTGAATGCACGCCGCTTCCCTAGACTTGGATTCCGTCTATACTCCGGTCCTCGACTAACCTACCCTGGTTAAGATTCGACGGTACACAAGGAGTGACTCCTCCACAGTTTCTTAGGGTAAGAACATATGTCTTGATGGTCGATAGCCCTTAGGATGGTAACATCACCCTAGACGAGCACAACTAACTGTGTACTAGCTAACAAGCTATACACGAGTAATAATCACATACGAGCCAACTAAGCTACGCATGAAACAACAACTACCTACGAGCCAGGCGGGCCTCGTAGGAGACAACCACGTACATACCGGCCAAATAAGCCGCGTATGAGACCAACAGCTTCGTACGGGCCGGTCGGGCCGCGTACGGGACAACCACCTACATACGAGCCGACTAAGCTACGTATGAGACCCACAGCTACATACGGGCCAGTCGAGCCACGTACGAGCACAACCGTGTGCAAACAACCATACAGGTAATCAATCCTAGAAGCAACCAAACGTGCTTACTAACAAACTTAATCTTCTATTATTAGAGGCAACAAACGAATCTACTAGTAGTCTATGATGGGTATTGTACTAGGGAAGAACCGAAGGCGATAAGATGGCCTTTATCGGATTAACTATCCCTAGTGGTCTTCCCAATCCTTCCTACTTCAACCTATTGCGCCTTAAGTATGGCATACAATTTCAAGCAGCTTCCTACGACAATCAATCATATAGCACAACCACCATGATATTCCTATGTATGGATATGATTAATGCTTATGCTTACATTGAGCTCAAGCATGAAAATTACTAACGACCTTAAACATAAAATCCTCTATAGTCAATCGTAGGTTACAAATTGAGCATGGAAGCCTACTACTTATCATAACCAACCACCACCACCCAACTAAGCAATACTCCAAGGTATAGTAGGTAGTCCTAACACTACTCCTACAACATTCTAAGCAAATATTACTCTAGCATGGTATAGAACCCAACATAAGTCACCACAACTAGCCATGGGTAGTTTCTTTACCCTAAGCATGAACATCCTAGTATGGGTATCCTTAACTTAACATGATCAATAATTTGCATGATCCCTACTTACTTAGCATGAATCATGGTCACACTAACATAGTATACACTTCTCTACCATTTATCTAGCATGGTATACAATTTGCATACAATTTAAACTAGCACGATATGCAAAATACTTACGATTGAGCTAGCATGGTATATCGCTTTCCAACAATTGAACTAGCATGGTATATGATTTTATCAAGGATCCTACAACACTCTAGGCACAATAAAATTTATCCAAACATGGTAGGAAACTCTTGGATTGAATCCTACACATTCTAAGCATAACTAAGTCACTAAACATAATAGGAAACTTTAGGAATGAATCCTACAAAATTCTAGTATAAGTGAGTTACTAAACATGATAGGAAAAGAATCCTACAACATTACCAAGCGTGCTAGGGAAAGAATCCTACAACATTCTAAACGTTAAGCATGGTAGGATATTTTTAGAAAAAGTCGTACAACATCCTAAACACAACTAATTAACATAGAATCATGGTAGGATAATTTTATAAGTAATCCTACAACTAATTAAGCATGAATATGACTTCTAAATATTTTTAGAAGCAAAGCCACAACTAACTAAGCATGGTAAACATGGTAGGATATATTTTAAAAGCAATCCTACAACTAACTAAGCATGGATTATGGCTTCTAATTATTTTTAGAAACAAAGCTACAACTAACTAAGCATGGATATGGCTTCTAATTATTTTTAGAAGCAAAGCTACCACTAACTAAGCATGGTAAACATGGTAGGATATTTTTACAAGCAATCCTACAACTAACTAAGCATGGATTATGGCTTCTAAATATTTTTAGAAGCAAAGCTACCACTAACTAAGCATGGTAAATATGGTAGGATATTTTTACAAGCAATCCTACAACTAACTAAGCATGGATATGGCTTCTAATTATTTTTAGAAGCAATCCTACAACTAACTAAACATGAATATGACTTCTAATTAATTTTAGAAGTGATCCTACAATATAAGTAGCATGAATATGGCTTCTAATCATTTTTAGAAGTAATCCTACAACATTAGTAGCATAAATATGTCTTCTAAATATTTTTAGAAGTAAAGCTACAACTAACTAAGCATGGATATGGCTCCTAATTATTTTTAGAAGCAATCCTACAACTAACTAAGCATGGATATGGCTTCTAATTATTTTTAGAAGCAATCCTACAACTAACTAAACATGAATATGACTTCTAATTAATTTTAGAAGTGATCCTACAATATAAGTAGCATGAATATGGCTTCTAATCATTTTTAGAAGTAATCCTACAACATTAGTAGCATAAATATGTCTTCTAAATATTTTTAGAAGTAAAGCTACAACTAACTAAGCATGGATATGGCTCCTAATTATTTTTAGAAGCAATCCTACAACTAACTAAGCATGGATATGGCTTCTAAGTATTTTTAGAAGCAAAGCCACAACTAACTAAGCATGGTAAACATGGTAGGATATTTTTACAAGCAATCCTACAACTAACTAAGCATGGATTATGGCTTCTAATTATTTTTAGAAATAATCCTACAACACTTGAAGCATAGATATGGCTTCTAATCATTTTTAGAAATGATCCTACAACATGTGAAGCATGAATAAGGCTTCTAATCATTTTTAGAAATGATCCTACAACATGTGAAGCATGAATAAGGCTTCTAATCATTTTTAGAACTGATCCTACAACATGTGAAGCATGAATAAGGCTTCTAAATATTTTTAGAAGTGATCCTACAACATAAGTAGCATGAATATGGCTTCTAATCATTTTTAGAAATGATCCTACAACATTAGTAGCATGAATATGACTCCTAAATATTTTTAGAAATGATCCTACAATATTAGAAGTATGAATATGACTTCTAAATATTTTTAGAAGTAATCCTACAATATTAGTAGTATGGAAATGGCTTCTAAATATTTTTAGAAGCAATCCTACAACATTTTACTACTACTACTACTCCTATTTTAAACAAAACATAATTATCTACTACTACTACTACAACATACAACTTACTACTATTGCTACTACTTCATTCTCATCAAAAATCACAACATACCACTTACTACTATTACTACTACTTTATTAATCAACATACATGCTACTACTACTTTATTTTATTACATACTACTACTTATTATTATAGCTTACTACTACTTAGTTCTTTATTATTACTAGGGATAAAAGAAAGATCATTTTTATCTTATTTTACTTTACAAAAGAAAAGATCTTTTTAATTAGCTACAACTAGTGATTTAGAAATGAAAGAAAAGATCCTTTTTAATTAATTACAACTAGTGATTATAAATAAAAGAAAGATCTTTTTAATTAATTACAACTAGTGGTTAAATAAAAAGAAGATCTTTTTATTAAGTTGCAACTAGTGATTAAATAAAAAGAAGATCTTTTTATTAAGCTACAACTAGTGATTAAATAAAAAGAAAATCTTTTTATTAAGTTACAACTAGTGGTTAAATAAAAAGAAGATCTTTTTATTAAGCTATAACTAGTGATTAAACAAAAAGAAGATCTTTTTAATTATTTCTACCACTAGTGTTTAGTAAAGAAAGGAAAGATCTTTTTGATTATTACATTAGTTCAATCAAGTCCTACAACCAACAATGGTTGTATTGTTCCACAATATGCAATATGTATGGTTCCATATCAAGTCCTACAACCTTACATGGTTGTATGCAAAAGTTATGTGTATGTATCTTTTTAGTCCAAGTAGTTAACAACATTCAAATGAGAAAACTCATACAACCACACCACTACAAAGTAACCATACCAAAAGAAAGATAAACAAGAGGGTAAGAAGAAGAAGAACATCAAAACCATCATTCAAATAAACAAACAAACAAACAAACATACAAACAAAGAAAGCATGAAGAAACCCCCACCTTCTCTAACTTGTTGGAAGAACTAGCTTTGCTACCTTCTCCTTCCCCTAAGCTTGTTAGAATTCTTCTAAGAACCCTACAAAACAAAACTCTCAAGTTATTTGTTCTCTCTTTCTTTTCCTTTCTTTTCTTTCTTTCTTTCTTTCTTTCTTTCTTTCTTGTTTTCTAAAATGAGAGAAGGAGGAGAATGAAGGGCTATTTATAGAAGGAGATGGGAGGTGGTAAGTGCACCACATGACACAAAATAACCCCAAAACAAGGAGGTAGGATTGGGGGGAGGTGTTATGTGAGGGAAAATTGATGTGGAGGAGGGTTTGTTCTAGAAGAATTCTTAACCTTCTTATGTAAACTTAACCTAGGTTAAACCTCCTAATCAAATCCTTAACCATCCCTACTAGGTTATAGCAAAATAAGTGTTATCCAAAATATACAACACATAATTCGTATAATGCACTAATCGACATACTACTCGCACGTGCGCATATATGTCTGTATACCGGAAAATCTTTGCATAATCCGCATAAAAATAATTAAATCTTGGAAATAATAATAAAATAAATTTTATTATTAGTTCGGAAGATCACGGTATCAATTTGATACAATACGGATATATACTGGCCGATATCTGGATACAGATAGTGTCTAGGAGCAAACCGGGTAAAAATCACCAAAATGTTCTAATTTTGGAATTAAAACAAAATAATAATAAAATAATAATAAAATATCAATTTATATACGGTAATTTTCGTCCGGGATATTACACTTACCGTAATTACAGTAGTATATTAAGTCATAACGAGGGATTGAACCCTACAAAGATGAAGAACGATTAAGGGCTTTCCCTCGGACCTATGTAGTATGGGATGCATAGAATCCGAACAAGTGCGCATTAGTGTCATGTAACATAATTAACTGCATTAAGGACTAAGTGCACAATCACAACAGGACATCAATAAGGTAGTCCCTTTTGTTTGATATGTGACAAGTTTGTGTTTGCTAAATATGAAAAATAAGTTATACTATTTCCGGCTTAGAGAGGATGGCCATGTATAATGATCGTCGGTTGAATAAACTGACGTACCCACAGTCTTATATGCAGGTAAATGGCTTGATAAAGATTAAGGAAGAACAGATGCTTAAAGATTATTCAATTTTGTTGTACATTCGTTTCATTATTGTAAAGTTTACTTCTGCTGTGCAGTGTAAATTGTAATGTAATCATGTAAACTTTGATGTAAAGTGAAAAGTTCAAATTTCCTTGTAAAATTGTACTAAAGAAGCGGAAAGATCCTGTAGAACATCTCGAATTCAGTGTATTTGGGATTCGGGTCATTACAGAGTGGTATCAGAGCTACGCTTCCACACTTGTACAAATTTATAAGGAACGACACCCTAGAAGTGGACATTAGAGTGTGTGTTTGAGTCTAGAGATTTAAATGTAAGTGACTTATATTTGTGTTGCTCTATGACTTATGCTTCTTCCTCTCTATTTTCTAAGATGGCTGACCACTTCGACCCTGCTAGAGACGACGACTGGTATATCATCGAGGAAGAGTACCATCCTAGACAAGTAGATTCCGAGGAAGAGTACTACCCAGGGCAAGCAGATTCTGACGGAAAAGAATGGCCTGAATCCCGAGAGATTACCCCACCTCCGGATTCATCTGATGACTCTTCTTCTGACGAAGAAGAAGAACCAGTTCCGAATAGTCTTGTGACTTCTCTTCAGAGGCAGGTAGAGACACTGCGAGAGAGAGTCGGATTATTGGAGGCTCAGCTGGCAAAGCGAAAGGACGACTATTCTGTTCTCAGTCATCGTATATGGGAACTCGAGAAGAGGAAGAATATGACAGATGTGCTGAAGGATGAAGTTGATTAACTATGGGGAGAACTTCGAGAAGCGAAGAGGAACCATAGGAATTAGACTGTTGTAGCATCTACTATTTTCATTCTGATGTCAAAAATATTTTTCAATTCGAATGTATAAAGTTTGGAATTCAATGAAATGCAAGTTGATTTAAAATTCACATCTTATACTTCGAATTTAATGGATCTTTTGCATCAGAATATGTCTAGAAGAGGAGCTAGAAACGGTGAAGGTCTGGATCTGGAAACGGAACTTGTGAGGGTCTATCAGACGCTCAACGCCCTGGCTATGAATCAGAACCAAGGAAGGGAGCCTGTGAATCCGGTACCCGAAGCGATTAAACTAGTGGAATCGTTCAAACGAATGAAACCACCTGTATTCGAAGGGAAGTCAGACCCTGATGCGGCTGACAACTGGATTCGTCAGGTGGAGACAATCTTTGAAGTGCTGGAGACCCCTGAAGGCAGTAAGGTGAAGTTGGCGACTCTACAATTTGAGAAGGACGCGGCTGTGTGGTGGCAGTCGATGAAGAGGACCATGGGAGGCATAGTGCTTGGCTGGAAGGAATTTCTGGAAGAATTCCGCAGTCACTATTTCCCCTCCGATGTTCAAGAGAAGAAGGCTATGGAATTTCTATCACTATAGCAAGGTAGCATGTCAGTGAGAGAGTACGAGACCAAGTTTACTCAGCTCTCTAGGTATGCTCTGGAACTAGTGATGGATGAGGCTAAGAAGGCTCGTAAGTTTGAGCATGGATTGAGGCCAAGCTTGAGGTCCAGGATGATACCTCTTGGTATCAGAAGATTCGACAAGTTGGTCAAGAGAGCAGCAGTGACGGAAGCAGATATGGAACAGTTTCATGTTGTTCAGAACCGGAGGAAACAACTGACAGTCTGGAAAGAGGCCCGCCAATTCTGGGAGTTTCAAGGGGCAACCATCTGCATAAAGGTTCAAACCGACAGGGGCGAACGCTATCAGTGTGGCTGGAGGACCTGGGAACAATGTGGTGAGACCTCCTGCGGTAACTTGCTTCAACTGTGGTGAAACAGGACATTACCGATCTCAATGTCTCAAACCACGGATTGGTAATAGCAACGCACCAACGCAGCAGACTGGAAAGAGACCGTACCAACCAGGGCGAGTATTTGCCTTGACGGAAGCTGATGCTGATGAAGTAGATCATGTCATCACTGGTACGAGGGCTGATGTTTAGTGGTTTTTGTCATTTCTTTTTCCTGTTTATTAAGTGAACTGTTACGTAATGAGTGTGTATTATGTAACAGGAGAACTTTATCTTAATGGAATGAAAGCTGTTGTGTTGTTCGATATTGGATCCTCTCATACTTTTGTGTCTCCTAAATTTGCTAAAGTGTTGGGAGTTGAACCGAAGATTTTTCCAGGCAAGATCTTGGCAGTAGCTACTCCATCAGGGGAAACTCTAACCACTGATCAGTATTATGCTGATTGCGAGATTGTGATTGGAGATCGAATCTTTGGGATTGATCTGATCGAGCTGACTATCTTAGGAGTCGATGTTATCATTGGCATTGATTGGATGTCGGTGTACAGTGCAAGCATCGAGTGTAAGACCAAGACGATAACAGTGAAGGCTCCAGGTGGACCTGAAGTCACTTTCCAAGGGAAGCAGAAGTGTTCTAAGCTGGTGGCAACTATCCGCAAGGAAGAGACTCCTGTGGAAGTGCAATGGATTCCTGTGGATCGGGACTATCCGACTGTGTTCTTGGAAGATTTTCCTGGGTTACCCCCACATCGTGATGTAGAGTTCAGCATCACTGTTCAACCGGGAAGTGCACCCATTTCTAAGGCACCGTATAGGATGGCTCCAGTGGAACAGGATGAGGTGAAACGGCAGATTGAGGAACTGTTGGAGAAAGGCTTTATTCAACCTAGTGCATCACCTTGGGGAGCACCAGTGCTTTTGGTAAAGAAGAAGGATGGATCGATGAGAATGTGTATTGATTACCGGGAGCTGAATAAGGTCACTGTTCAGAATAAGTATCCTATTCCTCGAATTGATGATTTGTTCGATCGTCTACAAGGAGCAGCTGTATTCTCCAAAATAGATCTTCGATCAGGATATCACCAAGTTCGAGTGAAAGCTGAATACATGCACAAAACTGCATTTAGAACTCGACATGGGCATTACGAATTCTTAGTTATACCATTTGGAGTGACGAATGCACCCACAATCTTCATAGATTTGATGAATAGAGTTCTGAGGCCGTTCATTGATTCTTTCGTCGTGGTGTTCATCGACGATATTCTCGTGTACTCCAAGTCAGAGGAGGAGCACACCGAGCATTTGGCAGCAGTGTTGAAGAAGATGGAAGAGCAGAAGTTGTATGCCAAGTTATCCAAGTGTGATTTCTGGAAATCTGAAGTGGCATTCCTAGGTCACATCCTTTCTAAGGAGGGAGTGGCAACTGACCCTCAGAAGATAGAGGTAGTGAGAGATTGGGCTAGGCCTACTACAGTGAAGGAAGTCAGAAGTTTTCTTGGAATGACTGGATACTACAGGAGATTCATTCAAGGTTATGCTCAGATAGCCGTGCCGCTTACTGGTCTGACCAAGAAGAATGTGAACTTCAAGTGGACTGAGCAATGTGAGGCAAGCTTTCAGGAGTTGAAAGAGAAGTTGACTACTGCACCTATTTTGGCTTTGCCTAGAACAGGTGTTGAGTATGATGTTTATAGCGATGCTTCACATCGTGGGTTTGGTTGTGTCTTAATGCAAGAAGGAAGAGTAATCGCTTATGGGTCTAGGCAACTACGACCACATGAGAAGAATTACTCGACTCATGATCTGGAGTTGGCTGCGATTATCTTTGCCCTAAAGCAATGGAGACACTACGTGTACGGTGAGAAATTGAACATGTACACGGACCACAAGAGTTTAAAGTACATTTATCAGCAGAGAGATCTGAATCTGAGGCAGCGGAGATGGTTGGAAGTACTTGAGGACATGCGACCTGAGATCAAGTATCATCCTGGGAAGGCTAATGTTGTTGCTGATGCACTTAGTCGCAAGAGCAGCTTAGCCAGTTTGATTACAACTCAGAAGCATCTGATTGAGGAATTGGATCGAGCAGGTATTGAGGTTGTCTTGCAAGGATTGGGAGCATCTTTGGCTCAGTTGAGGCTTCAGCCTACAATGAATGGAAGGATCATTGCAAGTCAGGAGGTTGATGCTGTATTTTGGAGATGAAGGAGCAGGTTGGTGCTGGCAGGTTGCCCGGATTTCAAATCAGGGATGGAGTGTTGTGGTTCGGAGATAGGCTATGTGTTCCAAATCAGGCGGATCTGAAAGAGAGTATTCTTCAGGAGGCGCATGCTACTCTTTTGTCGGTACATCCTGTAAGTACTAAGATATACAAAGACATCAAACAGCATTTCTGGTGGTCAGGTTTGAAGCGGGATGTGGCTGAATTTGTGGCGAAGTGTGAGGTTTGTCAGCAAGTCAAAGCCGAGAATCAGAGACCCGGAGGTCTATTACAGCCGTTACCTATTCTGGAATGGAAGTGGGATAACATCAGTATGGATTTCATTACGGGATTGCCTAAGAGTCTTAAAGGCAATGATACGATTTGGGTTATAGTCGATCGACTAACCAAGTCCGCTCACTTTTTGGCGATGAAACTCACTGCTTCAATGGACAAGTTGGCTGAGTTGTATGTTGGCGAGATTGTCCGGCTTCATGGTGTTCCGTCGACTATTGTGTCTGATCGAGATGCGTGGTTTACTTCGCATTTCTGGAGGAGTCTTCAGACAGCTTTAGGTACCAAGACAGATTTCAGCACTGCTTTTCATCCGCAAACCGACGGGCAGACCGAGAGAGTCAACCGTATTCTTGAGGATATGCTTCGGTGTTGTATACTAGATTTTGGAGGCAGTTGGGAAAGGCATTTACCTTTGGTAGAGTTTGCCTACAACAACAGTTTTCAGGCTAGCATTGGGATGGCACCGTATGAAGCTTTGTATGGCAGGAAGTGCAGAACACCTGTTTGTTGGTTTGAAGTTGGGGAGCGTCAGTTGTTTGGTCTTGAGCTTGTGCAGCAAACCTCTGAGAAGATTGTTCTGATCAGGAAAAGGTTGGTAGAAGCTCAGAGCAGGCAGAAAAGCTATGCAGACAACCGGAGAAGGGACCTTGAGTTTGAGGTTGGTGACTTCGTCTTTCTGAAAGTATCACCCAGTAAAGGTGTGGTTCGATTTGGCAAAGGCGGGAAGGTTAGCCCCGAGGTTTATAGCCCCGTACAAGATATTAAAAAGGATCGGAAAAACTGCTTACCGGCTTGAATTACCGGAGGAGTTATCTTAGGTGCAGAATGTCTTTCATGTGTCTATGCAGAGAGGTTATATTCCAGATCCGAGTCATCATTTGCCTGAAGTGCCGGAAGGTTTGCAATTGGATCTGAATTACATCGAGTCTCTTGTCGAGATTGTTAATCGTCGAGAGAAGTCTTGAGGAATAAGACGATACCGATGGTCAAGGTAGTCTGGAGAAACCATTTGGTTGAAGAGGATACTTGGGAGTCTGAGGAGAGGATGTTGAAGGACTATCCTGAACTTTTTGCTTGATTTGTATCTTTGTATCTTTTGTTCTTGTTGTGAGGGTTGTATTTGTGTTTTCTCGCTCTTGACTGTAGTTCCGGGGACGGAATTATTCTAAGGAGGGAGTGTTGTAATGCCCTGATTTTTCATTTAATGAAAAATTACTTTATTTTGCACGTAGTGTGCACGTGCAATATTTTTTTGATAAATATTTTCATCATGATGAGTATGATATTTAAATATGTGCCTTTAATTATTTTTCTATAAAGCCTTCTTTCAATTAGACAAAAAAGCCTTTTTCCTAAAGCCCAAAAAATTAGTTTATTTATTTTATTTTTAAATAATTATTTGGCCCAAAAACTAAAGCCCATAAACTATTTTTTATACAACTTGTCATGTAGAATACAATTTAAAGACTATTTTATTTTTATACAAAAATTTAATGTACAATTTTTGGACCTAGTTGCATGCACGTGCACTACACGTACACGTGCAATATGATTTCCTATGATGGCCGGTTGTGATCTTTTTGGAGGGAAACCAAAATTTGAGTGGGATCATGGTGTGGTGGTTACTTGGTTGTGGGTAGTTAATGCAACTCCTACTTTCATCTTAGCCCTCCATCTTATAACCACTTACTTGATCCTAGCCATCCATTCTCCTTGATTTTTAGTATAAATACCTCCCTCCATGGCTAGTTATTCTTGTGCTTATTACTTCCTACAAACCTATAGTCTAAATTATATGATCTAGTAGTGATTATGTGAGTTAAAAGATTGAGAGTGTGTGGGATTTTTGCTAGCAACAAGGAGAGGAGGCCGGCTACCACTAGATGGAGGAGCCCGGTTTACTTGGGTGTGCTTGGGAGGCTTGTGTGCACGTGTTCAAGGAGGAGCATTTTCGTTGCAAGGACATTTGTCTAGGGATTGCTAGTGAATTTTTCTCTCCATACAAGGTGGGTAAATTTTCTAAATTTCTAAATAGGGATATATGCTAGATTGGAATGGAAAAATGATGCATGAAAACGGCTAATAAGAGTACACATTTTAATTGGAAAATTGAGCTATAAATTGATTGGAATGTGGGTGTGCAATTGTATGTGATTTGATTAGTAAAAATCTAATTTTTATGTGAATTAATTATGGCTATGGATTGTTGAAGAAAATTTCATTATCTACATCACAAACTATGTATACAAAAGTTAGTAGATTGTTAATGCTATTTCATGTATTAAATAGATCTTTTGTGCTAATGTGGGAATGGATAAATTCAAATATAGATTTGTATGTTGGGTAAAAGATTAGAAACAGAGAATTAAGGTGAAATTTTGTTAATAAAGAGATTAGACTGTTAATTGCTAAGAAATGTCAAAAAAAAGGAGAAATATGGTAGTTACAATGTAGAATTCGAATTAATTGTATGAAAATATGTTTAATTGCTACAAAAATTATTTTGTTCATATTGGTATATAAATTATGTGAAAAATAATCAATCTGGAATTTTACAGTAAAATTTTATATAAAAAAAACAAAGTGAAAGGAGGTCTAGTTGAACATCGAAATGTTTTGATAACAGAGAAGATCGATTTAAGTGAACTTAGAATTATACTATAGACAACCCGAGTGCATAGCTCAAGTGGTTGGGTCGGTTTTAATCGCTACAGTGGTCTGAGATCGCTGGTTCGAATCCCTGTGGAACCATACTTTTAAAATAAAAAAAAAATAACATAAGCATCGGCCAAGAGCATTTAAGGCTCTCAGCGCCTTTTATACCGCCAGTAGCCTTCGGCCTAGTGGTTTGTGCTTTGGGTTGGGTTCCCTGTGGTGCTGGGTTCGAATCTTGCCTTCGGCAAGTTGCAAAAAAATATATTTTTTTGTGTTTTTAGTGATCGAAAAATTATGAGAAAAATATGGTTATTCCTCTAAAAATATATGAGACTTATTAAAAATAATTTGGGAATGATTTACATAAAGTAAGGTATAATTTGTGACTAAATGAGTAAATAGAACTATAGTCTACATTGATATTCTTTGTGAAATTGTATCTTGAAAAAATGATTTGAAATGAAGGATTAGAAAATTAATGTGGCAAGAAGAAATTATATTGTGTGATGTGATGCAAATTATTCTCATTTGAGAATAGTGTGAAAAATGTGAATTGTGAATATTCGTTAGTGATGTGAATTTCAAAGTGAAATTGATAATTGATAAAGCATATGAATTCCATGTATAGTTATGGACTATTTGATTGAATTAGAAATCATGATTGGAAAAGAGAAATACTTTTGAGTATGACAAATCAACAAATGAATGTATGAGTTGGAAATGCTCGTTTTGGAAATTGTGAATTGAAAATTGAAACAAAAAGAGTAGCTAAGTCTCCCCCGGCATTTTGGAAATAAATGAAATGAAAATTGAAAAGAAAGACCAAGGTTGGTCATGTTTGAATGAATGAATAAGTCCGGTTTAGTGGAGAGGCTAACTCTAGAGCTTTGATTTTTGTTCATGATTTTGATAAGAACTAAGGATTAGTACATAGTGGAGACGTGATGAAAGCAGGAGAAAAACACGAGTATGAGGGCCATCAGATTAGCGGTGTCAGAGTGATCCACAGGCTGCCTGCTTGATGCGTCAAGACATGGCGTGGGCACTACTCCAGAATTATCGTCCCGGTGGCGATGCTTGTGGGATGTTTAAGTGGCTACGGGTGGTGCCATTGTTCCATGGCGGAGGCTGAATTGTCCATAGGTTGCCTGCTCGATGCGTCGTGTCACTGCGTGGGATTCCCCTCCAGGATGCCTGGATATGGGCTCGTAGATCATAGAACATCTAGGATACTTACCGTAATTACAGTAGTAGATTAAGTCATAACGAGGGAATGAACCCTACAAAGATGAAGAACGATTAAGGGCTTGCCCTCGGACCTATGTAGTATGGGATGCATAGAATCCGAACAAGTGCGCATTAGTGTCATGTAACATAATTAACTGCATTAAGGACTAAGTGCACAACACGACATCAATAAGGTAGTCCCTTTAGTTTGATATGTGACAAGTTTGTGTTTTCTAAATATGGAAAATAAGTTATACTATTTCCGGCATAGAGAGGATGGCCGTGTATAATGATCGTCGGTTGAATAAACTGACGTACCCACAGTCTTATATGCAGGTAAATGGCTTGATAAAGATTAAGGAAGAACAGATACTTAAAGATTATTCAATGTTGTTTTACATTCGTTTCATTATTGTAAAGTTTACTTCCGCTGTGCAGTGTAAATTGTAATGTAATTATGTAAACTCTGATGTAAAGTGAAACGTTCAAATTTCCTTGTAAAATTGTACTAAAGGAAGCGGAAAGATCCTGTAGAACATCTCGAATTCAGTGTATTTGGGATTCGGGGCGTTACATTGGGTGCAAAATTCAAGTTTATTACTGTGTTATGATGAGAACTAGTTTGGACCTGGTAAGAGATGATTTGGTAGGTTTGGAAGTTCTTGGTAGAGTTTTTTATGGCTGTGGCTTCAAGTTTGTTTACAGTCTTGGAATTATCATGACTGCTTTCTGGCATTAGATCTGTAGCGTCGAGGGGGAGAACCGAGCCCCCCATTGTAGCGGTGTAGCATGCTCGTGCTGCCTGTTGGCTCCCTACAACTTGGCCTACGCCAGCTACTGTTGGGAACTTCATTTTCATATGGAAGGCAGAGGCAACTGCATGGAAGGCTGCTAGGCTGGGGCAGCCGAATATAGCATTGTATGCGGTTCTGACATCGACTACCATAAAGTCCAGTGCTTCCGTTCGAATAGTGGGGGCTTTCCCTGCTGTCACATCCAGTGTGACGACTCCTTCTACTTGAATGGGGACACCAGAGAATCCGTGGAGTGTATAACCGGCTGGCTTAAGTCGATCTCGTGAGAGCCTCGAATGTGGCCATGAAGAGGATGTTTACTGAGCTGCCAATGTCCACCAAGATTCAGCGTACCTCATGATTCACCGTGCAAAGGTTTACGACTTGGTCATCGCAATGAGGTGTTCGGATGTCTTCTAAGTCCTTGTCGGAGAAAGATATCGGGACCCCGGTGCTTTTGGCAGGCAGAATGTTATTTGTGGAGTTGACTTCCCTGACGAAAGCTTTGTGGGAGGAGTTGGAATCTCCCCCCATCGGGCTTCCATGAATAGAGTGGAGGACGACCATGTGTCAAGAGTCTCGCGATTCGTACGACCTCTCTTGGCGCTTATTAGCCCCCGGGGCGAAGAGTTTTCGTCGTTATTGTCTTTTGGAACGAAGTTGGAGAGATAGCCCCTGCAAATTAGGGCTTCCAGTTCTTCTTTAAGGGATCGATAGTTCTCAATAGTCTGTCCATGATCTCTGTGAAATGTGCACCACTTATTTTTGTCTCTTCTCCTGCTAGATGTTGACATCTTGGCGGGGAGGGTGGATTATTCTGTCCTTTTCAACTACCATGAGGATGGCTGATACGCTTGCATTGAGAGGAGTGAACTTGTCGAAACGTGGCGCTAGAGTTGGACGACGTTAACTTGCACCATTTTTCTGAAAAATCATGGGTTCTTCCTCACTTGTATTTCTTCCGTTTGATCCCGGAAGATGAATCATTCTTGCCTTGAGGATAGAGGAGCTCAATGAAACTTTTGGGTGGATTTTTTGTGGGGGAAGCCTTAAGGTCTTTGTTAGTGACATTGTGGCAGAAAGCTGCAGCCGCCACTAAAGTGTTCAAGGAGGAAATCGACCTTTCTTTAGTTGTAAAGCGTTTGACAACATCTTTCAGTAGCTCTCCATCTCTTTGTTTCAGTTTCAATAGGGAAACACTTGTTTTTTCAGCTTTGCGGCTAGTATCGAAGTGCGCAATGAAAAGCTCCTTGAGCTGATTGAAGGAGAATATTGATTCTGGAGTCAGCGCGAATACCATTCCCTTGCTGATCCTTTTAGTGTTGTGGAAAATGTTCGACACATGAGCACATCAGTGACATTATAGACCATCATGTATGTTTTGGAGCTCTAGATATGGTCAGTCGGGTCTGATTTTCCATCGTATGATTCGAATTGAGGAGCTTTGAAGTCCCTTGTAATGGGGGCATCAAGGTTGGTTTTGCTGAAGGGAGGTCGACTAGGGCGGTAAGCCCTGTTGGAGCGGTTTCTCTCATTCTTCATATGTTCTAGACGATCATCTACTTCTTGGATACAGCGAAGGACTTGGTCATCCTTCCCCTGGGACCCAGTTGAGTCGGAGGATCCTTCGTTGGGGGGCTGGCCCAGATTTTAACTTCCTTGGATAGCTTGGAGGATGTCGAGCTTGAACTTATCCAATTCAGCCCTAGTGACTGGGGCATTTTTCCCTTTGTACTGCACAAGAAGCTTTCGACTCTCACGAGTCGGGCTCCTCGTGGTGGTGCGCCCCCTGTGAGAGGAGGATTGCCTTGATCTCTGTCTAGGAAAGTTGGTTCTCTGGTTTGCTTGATGTCCTGAGCGGGAGGACCAGTTCCTTGTTGTCTGGCAATGATGATCTGGAGGAGATGTTTAGACCCCCTGGGGCCTCGCGAGGCCATCAAATCAGTTGAAGCATTATGGATTGAGACGTGGTCGTACTGAGGATGTTGTTCATGATGGTTTTGTCGGGAGCCCCACGTGCCTCTCCGTTGAAGAGCATGACTAGGCTGCACGGGTGATTGTTGAAGAGGAATCAGATCTTCCATAGGAGGAGCTGGTTAATGAAGAGAGTTGGTGCGGCGGCTTGAGGCCGTGCCTCTGCCTCTTAGTCTTGGTGGCATGGCGGTAAGTCTGACTTGTGTAGTTCCCCATAGACGCGCCAAATTTATTGCTACTTATTTTGGTGTGGGAGCAAACAGATATTGAGTTAATAATTGATGGAAACTACTAAAAAATTGACCTTTGACCTTGTCCATTAAAAGAGGTTATAGCTCCTGAGATTGAATCTGGATCGTTGATTGACCACCGTGATCTGAATCCGACGATTGCTGATGTGGCTGATGGACCTACAAAAAGCCTGAAACACCTGAGGGTGGCCCTAGCGACAGACCCTCTAACGCTCAAGTCAGAACCAAAAAGAGAAAAAGAGTATGAAGGAGAAAACTGGCGAATTGTTCATTACCTTCTTATTGTAGAGGGGGAAGGGTATTTATAGGGCTAAGAGACAGATCAAGAGATTGTTTTGTGTCCGTTGGATCGATTTGAATTCCTTATCTCTTTTATGTCTCTCCCCTTCAAGAGATAAAATCTTCTTGTTAGGGGAAAAGAGATTTGACTCCTAGCCTTCATGGGCTGGGTGTCTCTCTTAGTGGGCATAATCTGTCACTTTTATGGGCTTGAAAGAAGCTCATGTCTTGGAGAAGGTCCAGACCTGTTAAAGAGGCTTGTGATGTTTAATCTGCCTATAGAAGTTTTGAGATCTGTGCAGGAATCGCACGAACCTGATTTGCTGCAATTTTTACCATCATCATATGGTAACTAACAACAGTTGAGTAAATGAATGGTTAATATAACTCCCACTTAAAAATGAATGATTGAGATTAGATGGTTGAATGCATACAAATTACAGGTTGTCTACAAATGACAACCCCAACTCTCCCATTATAATATTAGAGATTAGAGATAAGAGATTAAAGATTAAAGATAATAACACTAGATAACTATAAAGCAGAAATAAATAAATCCTTACAACAACAAGTCATATAAATAAAAAAAACAGATAAATGAATAAATAATAATAAAAAAATATAAACAAAGGATTAGGATTATAAATAGATGAAGGCATGGCAACTACATCATCTCAAAATAAACAAGATAACTATTGAAGAATTAGAAAAAAATTGGTGGAAATACCATGCCAGACTATATATGAGTTATAAGAAAAGACTTAAAATTTTTAAATAAGAACATAAAAGAACTAAGTAGATATATAACGAATGAAACAGATGAAGAATTAGGCATAACCGAAGAAGGTATAAAGGACTTAGAAGTTATAACAAAACTAAATATGAATATTTAGAAATAGAAGACTTAATAGCAAATCCCAATTCAGAAGATACAGACGAAGCCTTAACGAATCTAGATATAACAAATGAAGAAATAAAAATGTCTAAAAAAGAAGACAAGGTTATAAAAAAAACTAAAGAAAGTACAATTGATATTTATGAATATTTAAGACCGCCACCTAATTAAAAGACCTTATCCTACCTATTATGAAAACCATACACCATGGAAATGAAAAAATAGAGAAATCAAGGAACCAGGAAAAGAAAAAGAAATCCCAAAATACGAAACTGCAGAACATTACAAAAATGGAATAGTAAGCAATGGAGAATGGCTAGAATAGATCTAGATTGTGTAAAAGATGTAGACAGAACAATAAAATAATAAGTAAAAACATATTTAATAGTAGGGTTTCAGCAGAACCTCACACAGTAAATAAGTTCAAAAAATTTATAGAAGCAACCTTTATAGGAATAGTAGCAAAATGGTGGAATGAATATGAGAAGAAGAAAGAAATAAGATCAGAAAAGCCAGATCAATAGACGATCAAGGAACACCATAAATTTCAACACAAAAAACCTTAGAATTGAAAGAAATAAATACAAATTATGAAAAAGCAATAAGAAGAGAATTTAGTGTCTATGAAAACACAGAAAAACGTAATACATAAAAAAGATCCAAGCAAGATAGAGACTAAGTAATCTAGAAATATGCGGTATGTGTTATTTTGACAACTAAGCTTGCAAATTTAGAGAATATTTCTAAGATTTACAAAAGAGAAATAGAGTCCAACCTTAAACTCATTTTTCCTAAAACTACCAGACCCTTGAAGTATAAACATATATAATGCATACATAAATAAGAAAGTAAAACTAGAAATAGATAGTTTATGATACAAAACACAATTTGTAAAAGATTATAGAGTTAAAGTATGCCAATAAGCAAGATCAACTATAAATAATATATATTTATAAGAGATATAATTATAATAGATATAATTATACAAAAAAATGTAAAAACAAAATGCAAAAAAATAAAAATGATAGAGAAGAACAAGTGTAATGCCCCGATTTCATATACCGGGAAACCATGACATAAGTCAGAATCTTTACCTTCAATGAGCCACAATGTACATAAAAACAGAAAAATTTAAAATATTTTATTGAACACAAATGTATTACAAGTCCGAATGTTATAAAACTGCAACACATTATATCAGTATTACAATAATGTCTTACAAGCCCAAGTGTTACAAACCTTCAATAAATTTACATCAGAGTACAACGAATACTTAATAACACTTGGTACTTTACTTGGATGAGTCTCAACATAAAATAAATTACAACAGATATTACAATTGAAATAAAAATCAACACTGTGCTTCTCTTGCCTTGAGTCCTCCTGAATCCTGTACCTGTAGTTTTGCAATCCAGTACCTATTTGAGTGGGGATGTCAGTACATATACTGATGCTAAATGCTAATTACAAGTAGCTGAAACTCATCTTAAACAAACAGATTGATGAAAAGATAAATGTGTATATATAATGGATGTGTCAGTGTATGCTCTGACTTAGACCCTAATGCAAGGATGCCCTTATTCTAATGCAAACGAGACTCTGGACAGTATGCAGCCCATAAATACATACGCCCATATCAAGCAGTTTCTTCATATTTAGGGATTTGAATCCGCTCCATGAATTCTACTCTTGTACTCAACCTGTTCCTAAAGATACAATATGACTGATGAGGTTGCTCTGAAATGGTCTAATCCCGACATTCACAGTCATATAGTGGTTCTCTGTTTGCCACTATTGCCCGTCATACCGGATCTCACTAAAAAATCAGACGAACACCCAGAGTTTACTACAACACAGGTTAGCTCGAAGCATCCCCTGTGGCCCCTTAGCACATAGACCGTAGTCTAAGGTCTGTTTGCTTATCCCTGACATAGAACATGACGGAATTCTGGGGTCCACCCTAGTTCCGATAGGAAAACCTTTCATTCTTATCATGGCACTTCAGAAATTAACAGACGAGATACGGATCTCGTGCTTCCAACTCGTGAGAAGGCACAGACCGTATCCCTTTGACAAGAAGGGTACAACCAATAACACCTCCTAGTGCTGGCCTATAGGACAGGTCAGATCATAAGGTATCACCCCTAATACCAACTCTTTCCCTTCGGCGAATTAATAGATAAAAAGGTTATGTAACAATAGTTACCAGTAAATACCCTAACGATGTCACTAACCTTAAACAATTCGAGGGATGACAACAGTACTAACACAACATGCTATGTCTTAAGTTAGACTACGCAAGATAACTTTGCTAGGTGCTCAACCTAGACATACTAGGATCACCAAGGATCCTATTCACAGCCTATCGATCCAAGACTCTGGCAATACGAATTTATTCGCATGCTACTACCCTGAACTTGGATTCCGTCTACGCTCCCGGCCCGCGATCAACCTACACCAGTTAAGATCGGTGCATGAGGGGTGACTCGTCCACAATCCCTGAGGGGTAAAATAAATATATGCCTTGATGGTCGATGGCCCCTAGGGTAATGATATCACCCTAGACGAGCACAACAAGCTGCGTACTAGCTAATAAGCGATGTACGAGCTAACAAATCACATACGAGCTAAACGAGCTACGTATGAAACATTGACCTATATACGAGCCAGGTGAGCTGCGTATGAGACAACAACATACATACGAGCCAAATAAGCTACGATCAGACCAACAACTACATACGAGCCCGACAAACTACGTATGAGCAAAACAACTTACGTACGAGCCAACTAGCTACATATGAGCCAAACAAATTACATACGAGCCAACTAGCTTTGTATGAGATAAATGAATCACATACGAGCCAACTAGATACGTATGCGACAACAAACTTCTAATAATTAACATGAACTATTTCCCAACATAAACATGCTATTACATGACTTGTGAGCACAAGAAACACTTATTACTCATAATCAAGTGCATGATTCAAACCACTAATAATTCCCGACAACTCTAGCTAACATGAATTATAAGCACATGGAAATACATAGAAATCCTAAATACGTGCTTGAATGGGGAAAAACAACCAAACATTTCAAACAGCGAATCAGCTCAAAAGTCAAGCCGCTGCTAAAATATTGTAAAATTCACAACAAATACTACGCTAACTAGAATCTAACAAATTTAGACTCTATGGAAAGGTAGAAACCTCTACTACAATTATCTAGTTGAAAACTTCCTCAAATTCAGGAAATAAAAAGCTAGAAAACTTCTAATCATTCCAAATAGAAACCAGCCAAAATAAGTTACTTCTGGACATTGTAAAGCTTATAACAAATGCTACACTTATCAAAAGTTAACAAAAATAGACTTTTTAGAAAGATGAGAAAATCTACTACAATTCTCTAATTAACCAGTTTCTCAAATTCTTTGTAGAACTCAAGTTTCCTGATTCTTTTTACACATGCTTGAAATTAACCAAAACAACAGATTTCTGAAACTTGTAAAAGTTATAACTCATGCTATGCTTATCGGAATTCAACAAAGAAAGACATTTTAGAAAGGTGGGAACCTCTGCTATAATTCCCTAGTTGAAAACTTTCTTAAATTCCTTATAGAATTCAAGTTTCCTGATTTTTAACACATGCATGAAATCGAACAAAGACAGCAGGTTGTTAAAACTTGTAAAAATCATAACTCATTTTATGCTTATCAGAATTCAAAAAAATAAGACATTTTAGAAAGTTGGGAACCTCTACTATAATTTCCTAGTTGAAAAGCTTCTCAAATTCCTTATAAAATTCAAGTTTCCTAATTTTAACACATGCATGAAATCGAACAAAGACAGCAGGTTGCTGAAACTTGTAAAAGTCATAACTCATGCTACGCTTATCGGAATTCAACAAAATAAGAAATTTTAGAAAGCTGGGAACCTCTGCTATAATTCCCTAGTTGAAAAGTTTCTCCAATTCCTTATAGAATTCAAGTTTCCTGATTTTTAACACATGCATGAAATCGAACAATAACAGCAGATTGCTAAAACTTGTAAAAGTCATAACTCATGCTACGCTTATCGGAATTCAACAAAATAAGACATTTTAGAAAGGTGGGAACCTTTACTATAATTCCCTACTTGAAAACTTTCTCAAATTCCTTATAGAATTCCAGTTTACTGATTTCAAACACATGCCAAAATCAACCAACAACAACAGTTTTTTTTATGCTTGCTATTTTGGGAAAAAATTTTGTTTGACCTATCAAACTAACCCAGAAAAATCTACAAATATTTGAGCATGATAAGAACATATATAAGAACCTCTCATATTAATTGAAACAAAAATTACAACTTTAGCACAAGTAATTAATTCATAACCATCAAAACTACATGCTCATTATTAAAGATTGGATCTTTAGGGTTTTATTTGAGTTCTACCAATTCAATCTTTGTATGCAATTTATTCTAGTCACAATCATCCATATGCATATGAAATTAGTCCAAGTTCTTCAAACAATAATAAACAAAAATAACAAGCAAAAAATAAGAACCCCCCACCTTATTTTCTAGTAGGAAGAACTAGCTTAGCTCTTCTCCTCCTTGTTCTTGCTCCTCTTCAAGAACAACCCATGAAAATGAACCCACTCTATTTTTGATTTGATCTCTCATTCTTTTATTTTCTTCTCAATTTTTTTCTTAATTTTAAACAAGCAAAAGTAAAAGAAGAAAATATAAGAGAAAAAGAGAAAATGAGATGAGAATGGAGGAACAAAAATGAAAAGGGGCTCTTGCCCTAGGTTTGGCCGGCCATGGAGGGCCTTTTATAGGAGGAGGGGTGAGGATGAGGGTGAGGTGATGTGGATTAGATCCTATGGCTACAATTTGATCAAGTTCATCAAATGGCTAATATTAACTCTTATCCCTCAATCTAATCCTAGTCATCCATTTTGATCATGATTGATCAAAATAATAGATATTTTTCCCAAAATCACATACTACATGATTTTGTACAAACGTACGAAATTGATACAATACATATACTTACATACATCTATATATACAGGTAATTTTTATTCATCAAACCTAACAATCTGTACAAACGTAATTTAATTCTGAGAATAAAAATAAAATAATAGTAAAATAATATTTATATAAGTTCGGGAGATTACAGTACGAAATCGATACAATACGGATATATGCAGACTGGTATATACATATACAGATAATGTTTATTAATTAAACTGAGTAATATCTCCCAAAAATATTTCAATTATGAAATTAATAATAAAATAAATTTTTTTAATATCAGACCGAAATATTACAGATATATTCTCAAATACACATATTTCATGATTTTGTACAAGTGTACAAAATCGATACGAAACATATATATACATACTAGTATATATATATATATATATATATATATATATATATATAACTTTTATTAGTTAAAAGTAAGTAATTTCCATAAGAAATATTTTAATTTTAAAATAAAAATAAAAATAATATAATATCCGACCAGGATATTACAACGAGTATGTAAATAAGAATTATATATGCTTGTACAAGTAAGCATGATGTAAAAAATAAAAATACAGATAAGTTTAAAATGGAACCATTATTTCCAGAAATTATACGATATAAACTAGCCAGAGAAAACCCTGAAATAAC
This sequence comes from Hemerocallis citrina, assembly GCA_017893485.1. NCBI lineage: Eukaryota > Viridiplantae > Streptophyta > Magnoliopsida > Asparagales > Asphodelaceae > Hemerocallis > Hemerocallis citrina. The sequence continues at coordinate 93,855,668 of CM030368.1, read as the reverse complement.
CATACCAAATTTTACAGAATTTTAATTTTAATGAAGCAAAAGAGATTACAAACGAAAAAATACCACAAATAATGTTTGGGCAAAGACCACCATCAATAAGAAACAAACAACATGAATTGGAATTGATATGGATAAAAAACCAGCCTCATCTGAGTCGTCTGATCCCATCAGGATCCAAAGATCCATTAGAGCCGACCTGCATGCTCTATGGGCTTCTAGCTGTCCCACTACACCTATCCGACCCACAGGAAAAAGGGTCAACCCGGCCCATCAGGGTTCCCTCTCTCTGCCTATGAATACTAGACCCATCCACATTGATTAGATAATGAACTTTTAGCCTCCAAAACCCTAATCTCATTCTTCATTCACTAACTTGATCGTCGGAGGGCCCGCCAACGGAAAAGTTTCCGATGTTTTAGGGTTTTGTGCAGGAATCCGGCGGCCAACAATAAGGGTGACAACCTGCAGATCCACATCTCCAACCTCACCTCAGATCCAGGTTTACGTCTGAGATCGGTCCTTCCCCCTCAGAAATTGAACTCACTATATGTTGCTCCCACACCCGAAAAATAACAGCATCAGATTAGCTCCATCTGTGGAAAAGTAGCGCAGATCCAACTCTTCTTCAAATCCTACTCTTGTAGACTTCTCCAATGGCCCCCAAAGGCTAAGAAAACCATCACTGAGAGTCGCCATGCCGACCTTTTACCTTCGCCCTGCCAGTCACGCAACCGAGCGATCACTCAAGGGTAGCAGTCTCAGAGGTCTCAGCATCGGCGAGTTGAGCATCCGCGGGTTCCTGCTTCGAGTGCTTCTCGTTCGGTTGCTCGAATTCTTGTGGTTCCAATGTCAGGAGACATCCGGAATGTCATAAACAATCGCCCCAGCCACTTCAGGAACGAGGCACCCTCTGACCACGGTCCGAGCCGAAGCTGCCACTCCTCCCACCAAAATGACATGCCATTCTCCAAGGGGTCACCGACCTCCAATGGTCAAGGGGAAGGAGGCCATGTGAATAGAGCCGAATTTCGAGAGTTCCGAGACGAATTCCTTCAGGCCCTCCGAGGTAGAGCCCGGAGCGAACGTACTCACAATCATCATAATGAAAATGATCGCCGTACCGGAGGAGACGAGAATTAAGAGTCCCATGGGTTGACCCGATCTGAGGGACGGGGAGATGCAATCCTTAAGCGTCTGCAAGATATGGAAGACCGCTTGACTCGGATCGGAGAAGGAGAGAGGTAGCCAAACCAGGGATACTGGCCGATTCAACCTCCTTTCTCCTCTCACATCCTGGAGTCTCCGATCCCAAGGACCTTCAAGCCCCCTGCCTTTGAAATTTAAAATAGAGAATCAGATCCGGCTGATCACATGGAGGGTTTTAAAACCCTCATGATGATTCACAGCACATCAGATTCCCTTCTTTGGCGTGCCTTTCCAACCACATTACATGGTCCATTTCGAGAACGATACTCCTGACTTGACTTGCCCCTAATTCCATTTTCTCATTCCACTAGCTAGAGGAAGCTTTCCTCGCCCACGTAGTTACCAGTCGTAAGGCTGAAAGGACAAGCGCATCCCTGCTAGACTTGAAACAGAAGGATGAGGAGTCCATTCGGGACTTCGTTCATAGATTCACCACTAAAGCACAGTCAATCCCTTCCCTAGATGCCAGGGTCGCGGCTACTTCTTTTCGCCACAATGCCAGGCATGACTTGTTGAAGGCTTCCCTCGCTAAGAAGCCTTCGATAGACTTCCCCGTTCTTAGGAGCAAGAAGTATATCCGATTCAAAGAGGCATTGCACCCAACTGGCTGAAGGGATTCCTCGCAAGAGGGAAAAGAAAGGTGAATGGTGCTGAGGAATCAAGGAAAATCCAAAAGGATGCCTCTGGGCAGAGGCACCCACCTCCAGTGCCTAGGCTCGACAAATTCATTCCGCTCAACGCGTATGTATCTACCATCCTAATGGAGATAGAGGGCGATGGCGTCCTTCGACATCCTCCTTGATCAAGCATTGGTAACAAGAAAAGCAACCGAAGGTTCTACTACCGTTTCCACAGGGACTACGACCATGAGACCGACAACTTTCGGGCCCTTAAGGATGAGATAGAAGCCCTCATCCGGAGGGGATACCTGATAATATTCACTAGAGATGAGACGAGAATCCCCCTCCTCCTCGGGGTGCCAACAAGTGACCTGAAGCAGAGGCCGAGCCTCGGGTCTCCGAAGGAATGGCCATCCTCCATTGTGTCCACGGTGGGCCTACGGGTAGGGATTCAAATTCTTCCCGCTGAGCTTTTGTCCGAGAAGTCAACTCTGTCCACAACTGCCCCCCGCCCTGACATCCCAGGCTATCTGTCTCATTCTTGGACAAAGATCTCGAAGGTGTCAGGGTCTCTCATTGTGACGCCCTGGTCATTAACCTCAGTCTTCCCAATCATGAGGTCCGTCGAATTTTTTCCGACAACTGGAGCTCGATTAATATCATGTTTCTTGCAGACATCAAGAAATTAACACTCTTTCGGGAAAGGTTGAAGCCGATAGGCTACACCCTTCATGGATTCTCGGTAGGGATGCTCTCAGATAAGGATATATCCGATCTGATCCGATCCGTATCTGAATCCAAAATTTTTGCAGATACAGATTCAGATATCCAAATCCAAAAGTTTTTGAATGCGAATATGGATACATATATCACTTTCAAAAGCGGATTTAGATACGGATATCCGCAAAAATATATATATTTATTATATATCATATATATATTAAAGGACATTTGTGTAATCTTCTATTATTTCTCATTCCCCTGTCTCTCTCTCCCTTATTTCTACCCCAAACCCGTCAAAAAATCCCCCCAAATCCAACTCCTCCACCACCCTAGCTCCACCTTCCTCCACCCTCCTCACCATCATTGGGCTCATCTTCCACCCCCAAATCCCTCAAATTCGAAACCCTAGCTCCACCTTCCTCCACCAGCTCCGCCAACAACGAGCTCTGCCTCCACCCCAAAATCTGCCAACATCAGGCTCAACCTGTTCGAAATTCGAGTAATATTCTCACTCTTTTTCATCAATTTCTCATCTTAGATTAAACTTACAGTTTGTTAAATAAACCGTTTCATTCGAGAGGATCGAAAGATTGGAGAAGCGAATGAGCGTCCTGTTAATTTGAAAGAGAAGGTACCAAATTCGATCATGATGTCAATTTCTAGGGTCTTATACCCCAAGTTTTGATTCAAAATTCAGGGTTTATACCTTGGTCTTCGATATCTAGGGTTTTATCTAATCATTTGTCTTTACTAATAATTAATTGGTTAGTATCCAAATCTAGGGTTTTATCTATCTCTGTTTCGCTTCCTTTTTTTAGGTTGCTGATTTGCTTGTTGATATATCTGAGGATGTCTAGATTACTAATTTGATGCATATAGATTAGAAACACGACTCAAATCATCTCCTTGATTTTTTGCTTATTTAAGGAGGCACACAAGGTATTTGTGAAAATGCTCTTACGAAATTTTGAGATACTATTCGCTAATTTGGTATTCTGGGATTACTCGATTATACCTTTCCTTTTTCATTATACTTTTTTCCCAATGATTTATTATTTTGTTTTGATTTAATAACTAAGATTGCTTTCTTTCAGGTGGTGGCAAGTGCGACAAAGGATTTATGAGAAGTCATGGCCAAATGAAGGGTGTGAAATATAGTGAAAGAAGGGCATGAAATATAGTGAAAGCACTCAGGATTCAGAAAGGGCTTATGTTGTTTCTCCAGATAAAAATATGTTTTTTGCTTCTTTGTTCTTTTTTCCTCAAGAATTGGGGGATAATATGAGGGTTGCTCACCTTTATTTGCTTATCTACCCTTTTTTTTAATGCTCATCTTTCATGGAGTACCAACAATGTCTTGACCCTTACACTCTCACATTCTTGAGTATTGTTTATTCAGCAGATATGTTGAGATACTCCATTGGAAAGCACAACAAAAACTTAATCAAATGGTAACAAGATGATGCTTTTTTTGTAAATAGAAGATATCCAGTTATGCTTAAATATTGTATGATGCTTTCTATCAGATTAGCATTCTTATGGATTACTTTATCTATTTTCTTACTTCTTAATACACAATTGTATTATGTAAAATATATGTAAATGATGAATGCGATATGAATTAGCTTAGTGTAAATTAATCAAATAACAAGTATCTTGTGTAAATTTTTTATTGACAATGCAAGGAGCATGAAGAGATTGCACAATTCTTTAGTATGGTGATTGAAAATATAAGTTTGCAATCTATAGTATCAGATGATATATATAGAAACTAGTTTATGTTAAAAGATTAATCATAGTAGCTAAGGAAGAATTGGATATAAAAATTGATACCCGTAATTCAGTCATATACATATCTAAGAACTAGTTAAGGAGAAAATATAACAAAAATTATATATTTGATATCCGAATTCATATCCATTATCTGTTAGACCGTATCCGATTCCTTAATTTGCGGATATGGATATGAATTTTTTTTCCGAGTCAAATCCAAATCCATCTTTGAAATGCGGATACAGATGTTGATATAACCAATATTCGATCTGTATCCGATCCGAAAGCATCCCTAATTCTCAGGTGTCCCGATCCAAATTGAGGGAATCATCATGCTGGACGTCACAGCTGGGAAGTCCCCAACCTACCGAACCAAGGCGATGGATTTCATGGTGGTCAATGTCAAGGCCGCGTACAATGCCATCCTCGGCCGTCCTGGGCTTGCTTCCATCTAGGTAGTGTCAGAAGCCTATCACATGCAGATGAAGTTTCCCACTGAGCTCGGGGTAGGGGTCATAATAGGAAACCAAGAAGCTGCTTGGGACTGTTATATGGTCACAGTGGGAGGCTCGGTCCTTCCACTCGATGTGGTTGAATTACCCTCTGACCAAAGTCCTATCGGCTCTGAGCCCGTGGACAAGTTGGAGGAAGTCCCTTTTCTGAGGCACACCCTATTAAATGGTTCCGGGTGAGTAAGTCACTCAATGCCGACCTCAGAAATGACCTCATCAATTGCATCCGGCAGAACCAAAGATTATTCGCCTAGACCCCTTCAGACATGCCTAGGATTTTTGAGGATCTAATCATGCATAAACTGAGCATCCTACCAGACTCCAAGCTCGTGCAACAGAAGCGAAGAAAGTTTACCCTAGAGAGGCAACATGAAATGAAGGAAGAGGTGGAGAAGCTCTTCTTCACTTGCTTCATTCAAGAAGTTAACTATCCGGAATGGCTAGCCAACGTCGTTATGGTCAAGAAGTCCAATAACAAGTGGACGATATGCATTGATTTCACAGACCTCAACAAGTAGGGATGCTTTCGGATCGGATACGGATCGGATACTGGCTATACCAATATCCATATCCGCATTCCAAAGATAGATTCGAATACGGATACGGATATGACTTGGAAAATAAAAATCATATCCGTATTCACAATTTTCGGATACGGGTGCGAATCGGATACGGTCTACCGGATAATAGTTACGAATTCAGATATCAAATATAAAGTTTTTGCTATTTATTTTTCTTAATTAGTGCTTAAGACATGTATATCACTGAATAGTGGATATTGATTTTCATATCTAATCAAAAAATGAAAATCAACAGAATAAAAGAGGTGAATGAAAATTTATTTCAAATATATACAACTCTTATAAAAATGAATACATCATTCACTTACCTGTCTATTTTGCATTGGTTTAAATCTGACTCTTAACCTTTTTCACCAGAACGGTGTGGCATTATTGAAAAAGACAGTACTTCGGAAGCACTGCAGTAATGGAGGAATGGCGACTTGAGCCCCTACAAACATTTTTGGAAAAAAACGTATAAGAGCATGTACTCAACAAAATGTTTGTCAATCCTGTACATAACAGAAAATCCACCAAATTTGGAAAATAATACCAAAAAAAGGAACAAAGAGATGTTCCCTGTCACTATTGGTAATAGAGATATGTGCTTCTAAGTTTTATCTGTCCATGAATATGTCATTAACACCTTTTGTAAGTGAATCACTGTTGTGCTAATGGTGGATTGATATATGTACACATGCATTCAAGTCAACCACATAGGCATAATGTTATTGATCACCAACTTCAAAAACATTATCATAGCTACAAATTAACACACAATAGAGATAATTAGATACTGATTAATAAATATATGCAAAAAAGAGGGCGAGTATTGCAAATACCTCCATCCTCTGCTCTTAGCCAATCTTGAGTTAATATCAAGGCTTCAATTGTTTCCTACTTCATTTGGCTTCTATGACAACGGATTACACGACCACTAGTGCTAAAGGTGGATTCAGAAGCTACTGTGAAAACCGGGACAGCAAAAACATCTTTTGCAATCCTTGCAAGTATAGGATACTTTCCGATATTCCCTCTCCACCAAGCTAATATATCAAAATTTTCCCTTGTAGAATTATTCCACCTAAGAGCACCCTCCTCCATATATATGTCTAAATCTGTCTCCGTAGGCAAGCTTTGACAACTCTCAATATATTGATCAAATCTACTCTTTCTCTTTTCACCAACACTTTCAATTGTTTGTGAAGAATTGCTTGAGCAAACTCCTTGTGGTATACATTGACTTTTCTCATGAGAATTTTGCGAATATTCACCATGAAGTTCCTTGATTAAGTTTACAATATTTCCTAACCACCTTGCATCATCAAAACCATATATCTCTTCATAATACAACTTAATGGCAACTAATTTATATCTTGGGTCAAGAAAAGTTGCAACGGTAAAAATCTTGTTAGCTTTCAACCAATACTTCATGAACTTCTTCTTCATCGCAGTTGCCATTCTCACAATTGTAGTATCTGAACTTCTCTCCCATTCATTTAGAAGTAATAAAACTTCACAAAATTCCTCGAAAAGAACATTAGCAGTGCCATAATCGTAACCGGAAATAAGCTTAGTTAGATCACTAAAATGCTTCAAGCAATTACTCAAGGTATCAATATGATTCCATTCATCTCCCGATGGGCAAGAATTGTGTTTGTTGTCTTTGAGACGGAATTTACTAAATACTTGCTTCTATTCTAGTGCAACACTTAACATATCATAAGTGGAATTGCATCTTGTGCAAACATCAAGGAAAACATGTCTTCCGTTCACACCAAGCTGTTAGCAATATCATAGAAACTTTCTTGCACTTGTGGTGACATTGTAATATATTTAATGCTTTTCCTCACATTATGAATAGCTTCGGAGATTTTCTTCAAACCATCTTGGACAACAAGATTAATAATATGTGCGGCACATCTCACATAAAAAAAAGAACCCTTGTAAGGAAGCGTATCCAAAATACGATCCTTTGCCAAAGAGATAGCAACATCATTAGCCGTGTCCTTATCAACGGTAACGGTAAAATCTTACTATCAATATTCCATTGAAGCATGCACGACATAAAAATATCACAAATAATAATTTCCGTACCCCCTCTAACTTTAATAAAACCGACAACCCTCCGTTGCAAATTCCAAGCATCATCAATGAAATGAGAAGTAACACACAAGTATGACTTTTGTTGTGAAGATGCGGTCCACTTATCCATTGTGAAACTTATCCTACTTGTATGTGAGGAAAATGTGTCCAACAGCTTCTTCTTGTAATCAACATAGACATTCACACACAATTCCGTAATTGTAATGCGAGAAGGAACTATGTGTTCGGGACGAAAAGAGTGCAAATAATCCAAAAACCTTCTATGTGTCACTATATTGAATGAGTATTCATGAGCAATAATTTCTTGTGCAAGTTTATAGTGACTTTCCTCATTGTCAAATTGAAAATTTTCTAGGCTACAAGTTCCATCATCTTTCATGGAGGATGCTCATATCAACATTAGGCGTCTATCGACTTTCGGTTTCTTTGAACATGTTGTTATATGGTTCCTTAGGTGTGTAGTTCCAAGTCTACTATCTGCAATAGTTTTGAAATGACAATGTATGCACCCGGCTTTTTTGCGTTTTGCCACTATCTCCTTCCCATCCACCATTTCTTTTACATCCTCATCATATTTTACAAAATCTTTCCACACCTCCGATCTACTTCTCGGTGGTTTTCATACTTGAGTATTTGAAATACTTGATGATTCGGTATTAATGGGTTGAGTGATAGATTGTTCATTAGGAGAATACATGATGAACACTATTTTGAACCTATGAAAAAAAATTATCATATAACATATAATTAATCACTTTGCACCTATGAATATGCAGCAACTTAAAACTACCAAAATACAGTGAATAATATATTCAAAAATAGAGTGAGATAGAGAGAGATTTGTACCATCTCTTGATGCAACTCCGACGGCAGCCAGGGGGACAGGGGATGGCACGACAAGATGGGGACGGCAGGAAGCATGGTGTCGGAAGTGGGACAGCGACGAGAGGTGCATCGCGACTGCTGGCTGGCGTGGGTGCAGGCACTGCTGCCGTCGACTCTAGCTGTGGGAGAGGAAGGGGAGAAGAGGCAGGGGCACTGGCTACTGGCGTGGCCGGGCTTCACTGGCGGCGCGATGGGGGTCGCGAGGTCGATGGGGAATTGGGGATGAGGACTGGGGTCGAGTCATCGAGAGGAAGGGTCATTTTGGGAATTGGGGAATTGGGGATTAGGTTAGGGCTGCACCTGCTACAGTGGGAGAAATAGGAAATTAGGAATAAGTATATAAGTGAATAACTATTAACTATATTTATTAAATAAATATATATTAAATTAAGCGGATATCCGTATCCGAATTAGCTTTTTTTAGGAATATCCGTATCCGTATCTAAATCCAAATCCGATTTTTTTTTTGGATTTGGATATCCGAAACCGTATCCATATCTGTCCGGATACAGATTTTTTATATCCGTATCCGCCAAAAAATCGGATTCGGATGCGGATCGAATCAGGATATATCCTTATCCGAGAGCATCCCTATCAACAAGGCCTGCCCAAAAGATTCATTTCCTCTGCCGAGCATTGATGCTCTGATTGATGCAACCTCCAGTCATAATTATTGAGCTTCATGGATGTCTTCTTAGGCTATAACCAGACCCGAATGTTTTCAACCAACATCTCGAAGACAGTTTTTGTGACCGGTCAAGAGCTCCATTGCTACAGAGTTATGCCTTTCGGGCTCAAGAATGCTGGCGCCACATACCAGAGGCTCGTCAACCGAGTCTTCAAAGAACAGATGGAGCGGAACATGGAGGTATATGTCGACGATATGCTCGTCAAAAGCCTCAGAGGGGAGGACCATGTAAGAGACCTAGAGGAGGCCTTCGGGGTCCTGAGGATGCACGATATTAGACTCAACCCCTCCAAGTGCGCCTTCGGCGTTACCTTTAGAAAATTTCTCGGCTTCATGGTCAGCCGGTGCCAGATGGAGGCGAACCCCGAGAAGATCAGAGTCATATTATACATGGCACCTCCCAAAAACGTGAAGGAAGTTCAAACGCTCACCGGTCGCTTAGCTGCCATCAGACATTTCCTATTAAGACCAGGGAAGAAGTCTCTCCCCTTTTTTAAGGCCCTCCGGGGGGCAAAGAGCTTTGAATGGGGAGAACCCCAACAGCAGGCATTTGATCAGCTAAAGCTTTAGCTTACCAGTCCCTCTCTCCTTGGCACACCCGAACTGGGCAAGATCCTTTACCTTTACCTGGCTGCATTGGAACAAGCACTTAGTGCTGTCCTAGTCAGGGAGGGTGATGGAGTCCAAAGACCCATCTATTATGTCAGCAAAGTTCTCCATGATGCTGAGCTTCACTACACTAAAATGGAAAAGGTCATGTATGCCTTGGTCATGGCCGTGCGAAAACTCCGTCCCTATTTTCAGGCCCACTCCATTCAAGTGCTGACTAATCAGACTTTAAACAAGTCCTCAACAAACCAGAGAATTCTGGACGATTACTCAAGTGATCGATCGAGCTGAGCCAGCATGATATCATCAACAAGCCGAGGACTGCCATTAAGGGACAGACACTAGCCAAATTCATCATTGAATGTACGATCCCAGAGAGTCCCGAGGCCTGACGAGACGAGCCTACTTCGGAGCTCTACGTAGATGGTTCTTCATGCGAAGAGGGGAGTGGAGCTAAAGTCATAATAAGTGGCCTAGATAACTTCATTCTCCACTAATCCCTACGCTTCAGTTTCAAAGCGTCAAACAACGAAGCAGAGTACGAGGCCTTGATTGCCGGATTTCTACTGGCCCAAAAAGTCAGGACAAAATGAGTAAAAGCATTCAGTGACTCCCAGCCCATTGTCAACCAGGTATGCGGGGAGTATGAAGCTCACGACACCTGAATAGTCTAATACTTGGCACGCATCAAACTTCTCCTCGTGGATTTCAAAGATGCCTCAGTTATCTAGATCCTTCGTGAACAAAATGGTCAAGCAGATGCCCTGTTGAAGTTGGCCTCCTCTTCCTTTGACAGCCTCAATCACACAGTCTTGGTGGAGGTCCTCCCCCAACCGAGCATAGAAAACACCGATGTCCTCTGCCTCCATTCGCCTGTGCAGGTGCTAGGGGGATGGACCCAATCTTGGACTTCTTGAGAAATGAAATATTTCCATAAGATCAATCTGAGGCCAGAAGGGTCCGAGTCAGGGCTGAGAGATTCATGCTTATTGACAGTGTTCTCTACAACCGTTCGTACACAAAGAACATTGGGAAACCTTACATATGATGCCTAAACCCGGAAGAAGCTAGATATGTTTTGAAAGAGATGCACGAAGGGATTGGAAGTTTCCATATGGGTAGCAGAGCGCTTGCCAAAAAATCCTTAACCACAACTATTATTGACCAACCCACTTTGAAGATGCTCAAGACATGGTTAAAATGTGTGGCCCGTGCCTGAGATTCTCCTCTGTCAGGCATACCCCCCAAGCCATGCGAAAATCACTTGCTAGTCTCGCGCCTTTTCGCCATGTAGGGAATGGACCTTGTTGGTCTTTTTCCTAAGGCAACCGAGTAGAGGCGCTTTCTCATTGTGGTCATCAACTACTTTACTAAGTGGATTGAAGCAGAACCCTTGGCCACTATCACCGAACATCAGACTCAATAGTTCTTTTAAAAACACATCATTTGTCAGTTCGGGATACCGCAGATCCTCATCATCGACAATGGAACTTAGTTTGCGGGGAAAGGATTCCGTAAATGTTGCGAGGACGTTAGGATTCAACAGTGATTCTCTATGATTTTGCACCCCAAATCCAATGGCCAGGCCGAGAACTTAAACTGTCAAATCCTCGAGGGCCTCAGGAAGCTGTTGGATGAATACCCCAAGAGGTTATGGATCGACGAACTACCCACTGTTCTTTGGTCTTACCGAACCACAAAAAGGGTCCCAATCGGCGAGTCACCCTTCAACCTGACCTACGGAGCAGAAGCTGTTATCCCCTTGGAGATTGGATTACCTTCGCCAATGATCATATGCTTCAACGAGGAGTCGAATTCAATTGACCTTAGGGCCAACTTGAACCTCCTCGATGAAGTCTGTGAAATGACTTCTGTTAGAAAAAATATATACCAACAACACCTTAAGTGATTTTATTACAAAAAGGTCCTACCAACGAACATCAAAGATGGTGATCTTGTACTCAGAAGGCTTGATATCTCCGAACTAAACAAGAGAGGCAAGTTGGCTCCGAACTGGGTGGGTCCGTATAGGGTCTCCAATGTGGGGCACGCCGAAACTTACAAACTTGAAAATCCGGGGGGTAGGGTATTCAAGAGGACCTAAAATGCCAACACTTGATCAAGTTCCATGAAGGACCATAGGGTTCATCATATGTATCAACAATCTTTGGCAACCAATCAATTAAAACTTTGTCTCTAAAGCAACTCTTCTGATTTCGGCACCCAAGCAATTGTAATACAAGAGAAATTTCTAACAATATCTCAAGTTCTCGCCGCTTGGTATGAACTTCGACCCTAACGAGAGATTCCTTACAATCTCTGAAATCCTCGCAGCTCGGCATGGACTTCGATCCACTGGAGAGATTTCATACAATCTCTCAAGTTCTTGCCGCATGGCACGGACTGCGATCCAAATAAGAGATTTCTTAGAATCTCTTAAGTCCTCGCCACTCGGCATCGAATTCGATCCATTTGTGAGATTTCTTACAATCTCTCAAGTCGTCGCCACTCGGCATGGACTTCGATCCTAACGAGAGATTTCCTGCAATCTCTCAAGTTCTCGCCGCTCGGCATGGACTTCGATACCAACAAAAGTTTTCTTACAATCTCCCAAGTCCTTGCCGCTCGGCACGAACTTCGATCCCAATGAGAGATTTCTTACAGTCTCTCAAGTTCTCACCGCTCGGCATGGACTTCGACCCAAACGAGATATTTCATACGATCTCTTAAGTCCTCACCGCTCGGCATGGACTTCGATCCTAACGAGATATTTCCTGCAATTTCTTAAGTCCTCGCCGCTCGGCATGGACCTCAATCCCCACACAGGATTTAGTACAACTTTGGTCGAGTTCGCACTAGGTCTGAACATCAGGCCATGCGCAAATTGTTGGTGTATGCCCTAGAGGCAAGTTGTGTATTCACATTATCATGATATTTATTTCATATTTAGGCATTTCATTTATTGTGTTATTTATTGTAAAATAAATGAACATAATAAAGTCCTTAGAGTAGTAAGTTTAATTCTATGTGATATCAAGTGCATGATTTGATTGTGAGATCCTATTGGCTGAAATCAAAATATTGTTCTTAAATGTCCTTAGTCAAGTATTATTGTGAATTAGGACAACGATAATACATAAAGACTAGTGTGTGCGTAAACTGATGACGATTCTCATGGGTCATGTATCTGAGATATCAAGTCTTCACATGGGTACATATTAGAGTAATAATATACTGGACTGACCCATTATCAGAACGCTATATGGATTGTTATGTGAGTGTCATAAGAGATTCTCACAGTGACCAAGGTGTACGTAGTCCTTTAACTTGAAGTCACCACGGTTCCCTACATGAGAAGTTATATGTTATAATGCCGTCAAACATTTCCTGTAATAAGGTGATTATAAAGTCGACTATCGGGTATACTATAAATCATGCGGAGGAATGTGGGTAACTTAGATAGGATTTGTCCCTCTTACATAACATGAGCGATATCTATGGGCCCCTTGATTGAGTGAGACAGCAAAATGCTTGGCCATGCTCAAATGAATCAATATGAGATATTGAGCTCGTTTGTTTTAGTAAGTCTACTCGGACATCAAAAAACCAAAAATTGAACTATAGAGGGGTGACACACTCTATGCCTTGTGGTCAATTAAGATATCTTGACAAAGGGACTAGACTACATGGTAATATTGGTTACGGATAGGTTATGTCAAATCACTGACATTCCCATTACTTGAGTAGCAGTGATGTATTGCTAGATACCGCTCACAGTTTGTAATACTAGAATATGATTTTAGTATTACTATCAATGTAATGGATACCAACAGGGTTACACACTTAGAATGGATCGAAATTGAGATTTAAATTTATAAGATGAATTTAATTAGAGATTCAAGTAAGACTTGAACTCCTGACATTGGTTGAACATTTAATTAGATTAAATGGACCGACTAAAGTTCAATGGCCCACACACGAATCTGATCCAAGTCAGATTGTGGGCCCAACAGCCTCATTACTCTCTTAGGGTTGATTTTTTGCACCTATATATATTATATGTATCTGTGGAAAAGACACACATGAAAAATCCTAGTCGTCACAGAAAATGAGAGACATAGACCATGAGGAGGAACATCCCCTTCCAGCAGCTAGCACCTCGGTCTGAGGGAGAGCCATTTTTGATCCATTCGTGTGGATATCATAGAAACACTGCAATATTATAGTGTTGTGATCGGCATACTATGGAGACAACAGATCCATCTTTAAGGTATAACTCCTAAACACGATTTATGGTTTTCGTATGGATCCATGGCTAGGTTTCGGTATTTTTGTATTTTTTCAGCTGTGTATTTAATATGTGATTGCATTCGGGACCTAACACAAATTTTGCTTAATCTCAATCGGGCTTGACATTCGGCGTGGACTGAAGCATTTCATTGCCCTAGGAAGCAATAAATGAAGTTGTCTGAGGCGATCATCTTGTCAACCACTGAAAGCTATGGATAGAATGACCAGACTTGCCGCTTTACCCCCAACAGTCAGCGGGTAGTAGGAGAACCACATAAACTAAGGCACTCTCCAAAAGCCTGAAAGATATTAGGAGCTTCTATAGGCTACGGGAGGAAGGCATCCTCGAAACCCACAATGATGACGTCGACGGATCTGGGTCACCCATTCCCATCCAGCGATTGTGATGGAGTCACTACCACACATCCCAAAGCCAGTGTTTTGAATTCCAACACTGTAACCCCCGTTCTTGCCAATACGTATTTTTTTGTGTATTTTCGTATTTCGTTCTTATAAATTATTTTTCTGCTTTTAAATTCTTTTTGTTCAAATGTATTGTTGGATCTCCTATTAAAGTTTATTTTTAATCAATAATTTTATTTGTAACTATTTTTCAATGATTTTTATATTGTAATACAAATCTTGTTATTGTTATTATTACTTTGAGTTCTATTTTATTATTATTATTATTATTATTATTATTATTATTATTATTATTATTATTATTATTATTATTATTATTATTATTATTATTATTGTGGTTACTATTCTTATTGTTATTATAGTTATTTTATTTTTCTTGGTATTATTATTTATTTGTGTTCTTCGTCACCGTTTGAACCCTTGCAATCTGTTATTTTATTAATAGAATTCATTTTTGTCTTCAATTCAATTTTGACTCCTGATTTATCCATTTATATTCTTCTACTGCAATTTTATTGTTCTCCCTTTTCAAAATTTTCTTTTTAATGTCCCCAAATTTTATCTAAGTTTAATTATATTTTTATTGGTTATTTTAATTTCCCTAATGGATTTTAACCCAATACCCTTGCCTATTGGATCCTAAGCCTACAACCAATAACCCTATAACCCAATAACCCCATATATATACACTTAAGAACCCTAACCCTAGCCCCCTACTCTTTTGATCTAATATCCTAGCCGCCTATTGTATAACCTCCCCTCGCTTCCCCTGTTCCCTCTCTCCCTCTTCATCGCCATTGCTTCGAACCCAACCACCGCTCCACCTTGCCCTGTCTCACCACCGCTCCTACACCATCCCCGTCGTCATCCTCCTCAACCACGACCCTCATCCCATTGCGCCTCGCCCTATCCCGTTCGTCCTCATCGTCTGCTTTCCCATCTGCTGCCAACCCCCATCGTCCTCCAACCGCTCAACCACCAAACCCGAAGCTGCCAGTCGTCCCCTGTCCACCATTGACCTTCCATCGCCGCTTGCCGTCAAGTCACGGTCGCTACTCCTCGACCACCACCGACTGCAGCACTTGCAGTCGCCTACCCATTGCCCTTGCCTACTGCCATCGCCAACCTGCACCCTGCCCCTCCTCCTCGTATTCCGCACCTAAACCCATTCCGATCACCTCCCGTCCTCGTCGACCTGCCCCTGCGCTTCACCATCCTGTCGCTCTTCTGTTCTTTCGCAAACCCATTGACCACCGACAGCTGTGCAGCTCCACCGTGCTGTGGCATTACTGCTCCCCCCACCCCCCCATGACTGCCGACCACCCCGCTGTTGACACCCTGCTAGTCGTCGTTGAAGCCAAGCCGAGCCAAGCTGAAGGTGAACGACTATTACTGTTGTTGTTTGCACTTGGAGATTTTTAGAGTTTCTATTTGCCGTTTTGTGGAGGGGAGTTTGTCGTTTGCTGTTTTGGGCGACTCGCTGATTGCACGTGCTTCGTTGCCCGGGATCCAGTCCCGTTATTCTAATTCATCAGTATTGTCTCCTATAAGGTAAGTAACTTGTACAGTTCTTTCGTTTCCCCGTACAAGCATCTTTTTGAAATACCGCTAGTAGATTTTAGTTGTGACTCGCCTTTTGTTATCGTTGATAATCTTGATCCTACTCGTTGTTCATCTCCATTAATTTCCATAATCGTAAGGGTCACAACCATTCATTAATACACTCTTTTCACAACAACAAGTTAGATTTAATTATTTGCCTAATTATTTGGCTATATGAATTTATGAATCATCATGACTTATAAATGTTTTGTTGGATGATGAATATGCTGATCTTATTTTCCTCTTTTTTCGTGAGTTGAGAATAGACATGATGTGCTGTTTGAATAATTATTAAACCCTGATTTGTATCACACATTAACTTAAATTCATGTTAGTTAATAATCATGTTACATTTCATGCAAAAGAAATCACTTATGATGCTGTCCTGATCTTGCTTGATAATTTCTACCCAGTTAATGACAGAATTTTGAATTAGTTTCCGAATATGAATTGTATCCCCATGTGTCTAGTTTACAGACCTTTTGACGGAATCAAATTCCGAATTATATTTTTTGAGTTATGGCTATTTTAGTGCTGCTGGGTCTAGATTTTCAGATTCATGATTTCGTTACACCACCTTGTTTTACAATTTAATTTGAATATGCTATCAGTAATATAATGATGTGAAATTTAGCATGTTGAGACTAAACATGCTAGGGAACTTCCCCAAAATTTCCTGGATTTATTTAACTAGTTTTCAGACCTGTTTCATGCATGTGAACACAACTTTAAGAATTCTGGTTGAACACAAAATCCGTGTAGAATGTTGATTTGAGCCCATTTGCTAAACCTTATATATATCATGTGTATATGCGCTGGAATCGGCAGAAAGTATAGTTTCTATAACTTCTAACGGATCAAGATTTTCATTCTTGTAGCAACGAAAATCTCAGTATTGGTGCAGCAACGTCCTGCTGCCCAGAATTGAAATTCTTGTTGTTCTTGCTAATTATAAATTGTGTTGACACTCGTATATGCTTCCTACCTAGCCCGAGCTTATTTCTTATCTTCTATCATGTTTACTTGCCCTGTTTGCGCACTTTCATGCATGTTTGAATAATAATAATAAATAAAAAGCCGGGGTTTAAGGGAAGATCTAGAGTGGACAATATAGAAAATTGTACTCAGAAGGGGGCCCGTGTTTTCCAACTTTTTACTATTTTACTGTGTTTCACCACAGTTTACTATTTTATCTGACTACATACTTTCTTATAGGAAGGTGTACTCAGGAAGGGGGCTCGTGTTCCCCAACTGTTTACTATTTACCTGACTACATACTTCCCGATAGGAAGGTGTACTCGGAATACATGATTCATGACACTATTTACTGTTTACTGTTTACCTGATGCCTGAGTACACAACCCTACAGAATCTACTACGAAATCTAAACGAAACTTGATTGTATGCGTCAAATATGTGGTAAATATATGGGACACATGATTGCTGCATTAGTTAGGCTTAAACAATAGACTTCAGAATAACATGTTTCACTTGCACATCCCTGTTTCCTGTCACCGTTATCTATTACCGTCACCTGTTACTGTTTCCTGTTACTGTTACCTGCTATTGTTTCCTATTACTGTTGCCTGCTACTTGTTACCAGTTCACATGTTTACCCGACACTTGTTGCAAATTGCATGCCCACTATTCACCTGAACCTGTTACCTGCCTGCTAATCATTAGACTCTATTTACCTACTGTTTATTCTTTCCATGCTTTTGGTTCCTGTTTCTTGCTTCATGTTCCAGTTAACTCTTTTGCTTGTACTACTTGCGGCCCGTATCTTGCACTAACGAGCATAGTTTTCCTGTTTTTCCTATCTTCCCTCAATTACTAAATAAACAGGTTTTGGAGATCAACTACCTACAGGAGTGGGTGAGCAGACATTAAAGCTTCGCCTGGGATAAACCATGCTTTAGTTTACTTGTGCTTGAGTTTAATTATTTCCTTGTTGCTACTTAAACTTTTATGTTGCTACTTAAACTTGTAATGAGCTTGTTGTCCCGAAGTTTTACTTTTGATCAAGATCTTATATTTATTTGAGGATTATGTATTGTTTTTCAAATAATTCTGTTGATTATGAGATTTGTTTCATGCATGTGTGGTTGTATATTTCTGTATATATTTGTTGTACTGTTGAGACGATCCATACATCTTATGAATGATGAAAATCATTCGTTGGGCTTTGTCACGTACTCGTATTCTATATTCCTTTTGGGAAGTGGGGTGTGACAAACACGATGCAATTAAATGGATACCACAATTTCCAAGACCAACGTTTCGAATTCCAAGGCGGCGCATTTACACAAGGCAGTTCAAAATCGAACCACTTCATTAATAAAGTCATTACACAACTAGCAAGGCCATAAAGATTACAAGATACAACAAGATTACAACATGTTATGGAAGTCAACCGAATGACCTACTCCTCCGCCTGGGGGGCCTAGGACTAGCACAGACCAGTTTGAGCCCAGCTGAGCGGGTCTGCTTACTGGTGGGCCTATCGACTCCCCCTCTAGGGGTGGCCAGGGTGGACACCCCAACCATCGAGCTCTGGGCATCGTCAGGGTTTGGCGATTCCGGCCTAAGGATTGGAGAAGGGCCACTAACGGAAGGTAGCTGCTTCCTAGAGAGGCAGTATGGGATTCTGCCACCCCGAGCACGACCTTGAAATTGTATATCTCTAGTTCCTTCTCCACTACAATCTCACAAAGGAACGAGTCAGCCAAACGAGGTGCCCTGCCCGAGGTCGGCTGTCGAGAGAATCACCAGAGACCAATAGTTGAGTCTCGGCTCTCCTTAGATCCCGATCGACCATTGCCTTCTTCAGATGAGCCAAATCTAAGCTTAGTTGCTTTGATCTTTTCATACAAAAAGAAAATGCCACCTCCTGATCCCTGGCTTCTTTACAGTAGTGTGCCAAGTTAGAATCTATGGATTTCACCTTATTCCTAAGGTACTCGTGTCAGCACCACGGGGGTCAGTCAAGATAGGCTCGATCATCTGATAAGAGAAGAAAGAGATATATCACTTTGAGTCTCACAGACTTGGCCAAATCGTAGAACACAAAACATCGCTAGAAAAATGTTAAGACCAAGAGATCGGCCCAAAAATCCTTTTCATTAATTAATGATATCTATACAAAAAGTGGTGGCCAGTCCACGAATGCAAGAAAAAAAGAAAGAGAAAAGAAAAAAGAAACAAGCTACTTCTTAAGAGAGGCGGGCCCATCTTTGGTTCCCGCGATGTTAGCCTCGGGAGCATCCATGGTCGGTTCGTCCTCTTGGGCAGGAGAGCAACCATCCCCCTTGTCATCACCTCTCCCTGGAGTGAGAGGGGGCTCGGGGAACTTCATGGAGAAGCAGAAACCCTCAAGTTCGAGATCGGGATACTTCCGAAGCACATGCTCGATGGCCCGGTCGTACCCCTGGTCCTGGGCGAAGATGACCTTGTCGATGACACTCAGCTTCGCAGCCTGTAGCTTCTTTTCACTCTCCTGTAGGAGGGCCTTCTCCTTCTACAACCGTGTTCGGTCGTCGTCGACGGTGGTCGGCTCCACCATTAAGGCATGTTCATGAGCTTCCAAGTCATGGACCATCAGCTTCTGCTCCTTCATATCCCTTTCATACCTTTGAGCCTTTCGTTCGGACTGCTTGAGCTCGCGGGTATACTGTCTCCTCAGCTCCGCCCCCTGCACAGTTACTTGCAAATGGGGAACAAAGACTTACAAATATTCAAAAATAGAAAAAGACATCTTAAAGTAACAAGGTTTGGAAATGCTTACAATCAAGTCAGCATGAGCCCACTTCATGAAGCTCGACTCAAGGTTCTTGGTCGAGAGGCACTCTCTGTCCCAAGGGGTGGCCAAGTGCTCCACCGCCTCAATAGCCACCAGACCAGTTGGGTGCCCATGGCAGCAGCCCCTCCCCCCTATGATCTCCTTGGCCTCGGGAAGAATGGGCAGGAGACCGGACTTCACAATCTCGGCCACCTTAAAATTACCCGTGCTCGACCATGCTTTGGTCGAGCCCGAGGTGTTCGAAACCTGCCAAATCCCTCGACCTCTTGGACTTCGCCTTGGAAGTCCCCTTGGACGCAGCCGCATGGGTCCTCTTCTTCCGCTTCATCTACCTTCTTCTTGGCCAAGAAGGCCCTCCTCGCCTCAATCTTTGCATCATCCATAGCTGCTAAAGAAAATACGAGTTGTGAGAACGAAGGGAAAAATATATACGAAAAAAGGAAACGAAAAACATACAGGAGTCGACGGGGCTCAGTCCAGTCCTTGCTAAGTGCCTCTCGGTTACGTTCACCCAACTGATACTCCCATCGGCAACGATCCGATCCACATCCTCCTTTTCCTCCTTCGTAAAGTTTATCTCCTCCGAGGGCCTTGTGGTTAGGCTTGTAGAAGGACCAGTTCATCGGGATGTCCCAAGATACCTGAAATCGGACGACAAAATATTTCTCTTTCCATTCCTTGATGATGTCCGTGAGACCGTAGACTACCCGTCTATGGGGGCAAGGTGAGATGTAATACACTCCCTCATACATCCTTGACGAGCTGCTCCCGAGGTAGGAGCGGAAGTACTTCAACTTGAGAGGAACTCCCCTCTCTTCATAGAATAGCTTGAAGTACACGAGCTGCTTCTAGGAGTTCGGGTCATACTACATCGGACTCAGTCCTTCCCAATCAACACCTGCTTCACAAATGGGTGCATGGGTAACCTCAATCTCGAGATGAAGGTTTCGAGCAGAAACATGTAGAACCAAGGGCCAAGGTTATCCATCGGTCAGAGCCCCTGGGTTCGATATCATTAGTTTGTATTCCAGGGAAATGAAGTAGCTCGCTCGTATTAGCGGGAGGTCGCTGCTTGTCAACACACTTTTTATGCTATCCACCTTGATCATTGGATGACCCAGCAAAGAGAAATGCAACCAAAATTGAACCAAATCTTCGATGTCGTCCAGATACATTCTAATCGAGCTTGGCTACTGAAGATAGGGGACATCGAGCCCGCCCTTCGGGAAAAACTCTATGGGCGACCCAGGGCTAATGGGAAGAGTCCACTTAAGTTTTCTCCCCGAATAGGGGGGCACTCGCGGTGAAGGTTGACACCAATCACTTCAAACACATGGTCCCCTATGACGGGTCGTCCTCCTTAACCTCACCCTTGTCCTCTACCCCCTCGCCAGCTACTTCTTTATCGTCAGGCTTTTCATCCTCATCCTCGCCCCCATCTCCCTCGTCTGTCTCCTCATTAACCTCAACCTCCTCCACCTCCTCATCCTCATCCACTTCCATTGGTTCATCTTCAGCGACCACTTCCATATCTTTGGCATCTTCATCTGAGTCACTCGACTCCACCACAAAGGACCTTCGAGTTTGGATGGGCTCGACCTTGTAGACTTTTTGAACTTCTTTGACTTCTTCTATAATACCCCAGATTTTTAGATAATGTTTTTAAGATTGAAAAATGAATTAAAATAATTTTTGGTGATTTAATAAATATTTTTCTGAAATTTATCTTTTTACACGTGCAAAACATGTGCAAATATTTTCTTGGAAAGTTCAAAGTAAGAAACTATTTTGGGGAAACCCATTATTTATTTTCACCCTTCTTTATCGAACTATTTTGTGAATTTTCTGGATTTTTCTGATAATTATTTGATCCATTTGCAAATATTACAAAAAGAACTTGGAGTGAAAACTCCAGATTTTAAGATTTTTGGGTTGGGCATGGTGCCTAGTCAACTCAGAGGTAAATAGTTTACTTTTTGTTTTAATAAATTTGGTTTATTTTGCAAGTTTTGATAAAGAAGGGTCTTTTTGCAAAATTGCCACTTAGAGGGCAAAAATGCAATTTCGTTTTCTGGATTTTCAAAACAGTGCCAGCTGATAGTAGAGTGGTTGTTCTTGTTTTTAAATCTCAATTGAGATGGTTTTATTTAATTTTCAAGTATAAAGATTTATATATATGTAAAGGTATATTTAAAAGAGATATTTTGCAAATCTATTCAAAAACCCTAGATACCCTATTTCCGGCCTATATAAGGTGAGGTGCAGCCGTCTCTTTGCTGCACAACACAAAAGTATTTCTTTATTTTTTTTTCTTGGAGTTTCAAAGCGAAGATCTTGGTTTTTATGTGAAAGGAGGGATTTTTCTTGTTTCTTTATTATCTTCGGTTGATTCTTCAATAAGGTGAGTGACATATGTTTGTTTTCTTATTGTTCTAAGCATGTTGTATGTGATAATTTATCTATTAGAAAGCATGTTAAATGATGGTATGTAGATATAATGAAATTTGATGAGTGGATGAATTAAAAATTGAATCTTTTCATGAAACCTATGCCTTGACAGTTAAAAGTATATATAGATGACTTGAGATTGTTAAGAACCTAATAGAAATCATGAGTAAGTTGCTTTCTTTCAAATTATTACTGATTTGGTTGAGTATAATGAATGGTGTTTAATAAACAAATTTGATCAAAGATGATATCTTTATAGTTGGATATAGATATATGCACACTATTGACAATTTTGATGAATAAAACGTGATTAATACATGTTTTAATTGTATATATTCATGAGTAAACTAGTGTAAGTGATTGTGTATGAGTTTTAATGGATTTCAAGAGGGGTTTGGGATCAAAGAACCAAATTTTGAAGTGAAAAGGGGGGTGTTAGTTTTTGGGTCTGATGGTGTATGGCCGAAAAGTGGATTTTGTGATTTTGTGAAGATTCGATTGGGTTTTGAGTTCTATATGATGCTGAGATGAAATACAACCTTACACTACTCCTTAACATGATTCTACTGATATATATATATATATATATATATATATATATATATATATATATATATATATATATATATATATATATATATATATATATATATACGTATACACATGCACATATATATGCTATACCACTGTTATGAAGATTTTGTGTGGTTTTCAATTGGGTTCTAATTATTTTATAATGAGACTAACCTAAACAGTATATTAATCCTATTTGAAGAGTTTTTAATGCTATACTGATACTTAACACTTGTAAGATCATGTATACATACATATATGAACTTTTACTATTTTTGAAAGATTTTGCGAAAGATTTACTCTTTTGAGATCTTGATATGTTTTGATGTATTTTATAAACTCCTATATGTTATACAAGTTATGTTTGATTATCTCAAGAAGTTAAATTTTGATTTTTTATAAAGTTTAATCGAGCATCAGTCGAAACATGCACCAAAAAGCCTTACCTGGCTGTATAGCAGGTCACGGTCGACCACACGGTTGACCGTCATGCTTCTATTTTGAGGATTTCTAATTGACAGTCGACTGCCCTTCTTGAGCGGTCGACCGTCAATTGCTGTTTTAGCTGTTTTTATTGAATTTTCTTCATTTCTTTAAATGGTTGTTTTCTGGATGTTATGGATTATTTTCCTACTGTTTTAGATGATGTTTTTACTATAGATTATAGTATTTTATAGAGAGTTATATTTTATTTATAATAGAGTTTTAAATGTATTCTTATGATCCTATTAAGTGAGTTATATGTGTCTTTCAAAGGAGTTGATGTTTTGGTGATATTCTACGACTTAAAAATATGATTTTCTGTTATTTAATGGATTTAATATTTTATTTGAATTCTGAGATTTTATGAGTACATTATATAGTTTTGGATTTTTGTTGATTTAAGAAGTTTTTTTCATATAATCGTTTTGATGGTGGATTTGTGAGTTTTGTTGAAAGTTTTGGTATTGATGGTTGAGCTATGCGTCTTTAGAGATTGAGTGGGGCCAAAGCTACCGGCAGTTGAGATTTTGGTTGTTGTTCAGTTGAGTTAAGCCCAATAGGGTACACCAACTCTAAGAGATCCGAAATCTAATAAATAATTAATTAACTTAACAAGATAATCACAGACACTAGATGGTGATATGATGAAATGGGAACATGGGTTATGGACCTCAGGATGGCCTGTGGTGTGAGATAATCCTTGAAATTATCGAGGTGTGAGTGAAATAGTCTCCGGAATTACCTGCAGTGTGGGATTGATCTCCGGAATTATCGGAGTCGAGGCAACACTCATGGGGTATTCGTGTGATGAGGCGCCATAGCTTGCGGTGTGGGGTATTCTGGAAGATTCCCAGGTGTGAGTGAAATAGTCTCCATAATTATCTGTGGATAGAGATTGACCTCCGGAATTATCAAGGCGTGACCTAATACTCAAAGTTTATCTAAATCTCATAGTAGTCATCATATTAGGATTAGTTGTATAACGGGGGATTAAACACTAGCAAGTGGAGAACATTAAGGGCTTGCACCAGACCTATATAGAGTGGGATGCATAGAATCTGACAAGTATGCATTAGAGAGTCCGCATATAGCATAGATATTTTCTTGACTTGGTTTTATGCATGTTGTTTCCTATTTTTCATCACTTGACGCTTAGCCTAGTCTCACTTGATGTTTTCATGTTTTATTTATTGTTATTTCTTATTTCTTTTATTCTTACTGTTGGTACATGTTGTTTATGACTCTATACCTTATGTTTTATTTATGTTGCATTTATTTTTATGTCACTCACACCGTTATGGCCGACCCCTGTAGTTTTAGGGGTTAGGATTATCTCTAGCCTCATGTTTTACAGGTAGGTACCTATAGCTTGGGATTTAGATGCTTGAGATAAAATGATGTTATGGTTTATGTAAATTGTAAAAGAATGTGTCGTAAAAGAAAGAATTTTTAATTGAAGGTGTTTGTTTTCCGCTGTGCTTTGTAAAGAATTAATGTAATAAAAGTTGAAAAATTTTCTCTGTGTTTTGGCTATGTTTACTATTACAATTGAGGTTGATGTTGGGAATTATGCCACGTATTTCTGAGATATCATATTGAAATTCGGGGCGCTACATCTTCCTACGATGTAGATTCGGAAGAAACTTGTTGAACTTCCTTAGAAGGAGAACCATTGTCTCCCCAGCCATACGTGGAGGCAGAAGAACTGGAACGAACCCTCGACATAATATTAAAATACTAACCTAGTTGCTGAAAAGGACGTCGAAAAGCTAGTCGCTGGTGCCTGAACAGAACCTAGAGAGAGAAACTCTGATGCTAGTGAGAGAAAGCAAAGGGGAGAATGAGATGGGGGAGGAGTATATATAAGCGACTCAGGGGCACCTCGATTTCCACACCTGATCTTGATCGTCCGATCCGATCCAACAATGGATAACATAGAGGCTCCACAACCCCCCTAATCGTGATGTTAGCCAAGTCACGTGCAACGCACATGCCCTCGACTATAGCCATGATGAACACAAGCTGGTCCACTAAATCTTCTAAGTGCGTACCATTCGACGCTCGACATGAACCTCGAGCCACTCGTGAGATTTCCTACAATCTTGCCTTCGCTCGGTGCTCGACATGGACCTCGAGCCACATGTGAGATTTCCTACAATCTCTCCTCTGCTCAACACTCGGCATAGACCTCAAGCCACAAGTGAGATTTCCTACAATCTCTCCTCTGCTCGATGCTCAACATAGACCTTGAGCCACACGTAAGATTTCCTACAATCTCACCTCTGTTCGATGCTCAGTATGGACCTCGAGCCACACATGAGATTTCCTACAATCTCAAATCGCCTTTTCTCGATGCTCGGCATGGACCTCGAGCCACTCGTGAGCTTTCCTACAATATCGCCTTCGCTCGATGCTCGGCATGGACCTCAAGAAAATCAACAGATTTCCTAAAGTCTCGCCTCCGCTCGATGCTCAGCATGGACCTCTGGCTACTCACAAGATTTCATACAATCTTTCTTACGCTCGACGCTCGGCATTGATTTTGAGCTATGCATGAGATTTCATACAACCTTGCTCATGCTAGGAGCTCGATCTGGACCTCGAGCCACAACCCAATGTCATCTGGAGCTCGACGCTCGGAGCTCGGTGGTTACCTCATACCACCACCCAACAGTCCTCGGTGCCTCGACACCCGGAAGTCGGTGGGGATCTCGAGCCTGTGATGAACCATACTTCGTGAAAACAAACCGTTTATCACCTGCTCGTGCCGTCGACTGATCTTTTTCACTTGATTGAACTACTCCTCGACGGTTGATACACCCAACCCTCCACGAGTGGGAGCCTATGACATAGGTAAAAGTCCAGCCTCATCTGAGTCGTTTGATCCCATCAAGATGCAAATATCCGCAAGAGCAGGGCTGCATGCTCTATGGGCCACTAGTTGACCCGCTACACCTATCTGGGCCACAGAAAAAGGTCAACACGGCCTATTAGGGTTCCCACTCTCTACCTATGAATACCAGACCCCCTCCACAGTGATCAGGTAATAAACTTTTTGCCTCTAAAACCGTAATCTCATTTTCCAATCACTGACTTGATCATCAGAGGGCCTGCCACTGGAAAAACTCCCGGTGTTTCAGGGCTTTGTGCAAGAATCTGGCGGCCAACAACAAGGGTGACCCCCAGCAGATCCAATTCTCCAACCTCACCTCAGATCCAGGTCTATGGCTGAGATCTGTCCTTCCCCCTCAAAAATAGAACTCTCTATTTTTTGCTCCCACACCAGAAACAGCAACATTAGGAACTAATACCAGTAATAAATACATTAGATAACCAGACTAATAATCAATTTCAGATAGAAACAAAATAATATGACAATGGTAAAAGGAACAAATAAATAGCCTATGTGGATATAGGACCTACTAATTCACATATGAAACAAACAAATATAAAAGCAAAGGAATTAATACCATTAGAAAAATCATATTACTATTTAGACTACTATAATAATAAACATCCAATTATACACAAAATAGTATTACCAATAACAATAAATAACATAAACGAAATTCTGTTACACTTATTATGTAGACTCACAACACAATGTTAATGAAATATTATTAGGAACCGACTTCTTTAGAACAGTACAACCATATTCAATACAAGAAAAAAATATAATAATAACAGTGAATAGTGAAAGTATGGTAATAAATAGAATACTACCCAAATGAATCCATTAGGAGCAACAAAGAATACATTATATATACTAATAGAATTTGTTTACGAAGGATACAAATCAAGAAACTATCACAGTTTGATAGACAATGGAGTAGGAACAAGCTTATATTGTGAAAATATACTACCAAAATAGAAATAAAATGGAAATAATAAAAAAGAAATAACTGGTTTGATAGGAAAAAATATTATACTTGATAAATATCAGCAAAATGTTACGATACGAGTGAAAATTACATCCTAAAATAACCAATAATACACCAATTTGATGACATGAATAATGATGTATTATTAGGACACGACTTTTTACAACAATACCATCCTTTAACTATATCACTCAAGTGTCATATTAACAACACCTTATAAACAACAAGTACTAGCAATTCGAATAACGCAACCTTATACTAGAACAAACTTACCACACATTAGAGTTTCTTATGCCCAGTGTGGTGAATATGAGTATTTGCCAAATAAAACTAGAATATAATAAGTCCATGAATTAATTACACAAAAAAATTTACAAAAATAATTAGGATACTTGTGTGGAGAAGACTCTTTAGCACAATGGCACTTAAGTAAACTCACAGCTATAGAGCTAATAGATAAGAACAAAATAATAAAAGTTAAACTTATAAGACACACACCAACAGATTTAGAAAAATTCAAAATACATATAAAAGAACTAATTGAAAATAATTACATGAGAAAATCACAAAGTCCACATTCATCACCAATATTCATCGTAAGTAAACACTCAGAAGAAAAAAAAAAGTAAAACTAAAATTGCAGTAAATGATAAGGAATTAAATAAAAAAACTAAAAGATTTTGGATTTCCAATACCAGATATGCAGATACTACTAAACACAGTAAGAACAAGAAAAATAGATTCAAAATTCGATTACAAATCAGGATTTTTCAACATAAAACTAACAGAGGAATCAAAATAATTTACAACATTCAGTACACCATAAAGATTTTATGAATGGAACATACTACCTTTCAGATATAAAAATAGTCTATGAGTGTTTCAAGAATATATAGATAAGATATTCAAAAAATTCAATAATTTTATACCATTATATGTAGATGACATACTAATAGGATCGAAAATCGAAGAACAACATAAAGAACATTCAGTAAAATTCATAGAAATAGTAAAAAATGCAGGAATCATATTATCAAAAAAGAAAATGGAGTTATTCAAAACAATGATAGTGTAGCGCCCGGATCCCACTATCGGAAATCCGTGACACAAACCAGAATCTTTTTCTTCAAATGCATCTCATCACAGTAATAACACAAAAATTTAAAATCTTTTTATTGCCAATAAAATCATCACATCATCAATTACATTCATTATCTTTTTTCTTGAACAAGGAATACAAATTACATTAAAGCATTATAAATACTACTTAAACAATTTTCCTGCCCTTCAGAACGGTAGTCAACTGATCTTCTACTGGAACTCCACTGAGTGGTCAATCTGCTTCTCTGATATGCGTCCTGTAGCTCGAATCTTTCGCTACTCTACTCTGATATTCTTGCACTTGCTCGAATGGTAAGTAGGTATATTGCTACTCCACTTGGATGCTCTGCTTGTCTTGAGTTCTCCTGCACTCGCGACACGGTATCCAGCACCTAATTGAGTGGGCATGCGAGTACATATACAGACGCAATGCTGATAAGAAACAGCAATCTCCAACTAGCAATCAAAGCTAGCCTTTAGTGAAAACAGAAACGTGCATCCTAATTTCTTAGAGTCAGTGTATGCCATGACCTAAAGTTTAAAGCATGGTATACAATGTACCAAAAAACAGATGCACTTAGTCTAATGTCAGCAAGACTTTGGACATACATGCATCTTGTCTTCTTCAGTTTCAGGGTTTCGAACCCTCACCATGCAATACATTCTACTATTGAACACTTCCTGTTCCTGATAAGTACAACATAATTGAGGAGGTTACAAAAATTCGGGGTGCCCGCGTTTACCACTAATAACTGGCGCAACAGACCTCTCTTAAAAGCCGTGACAAACTTACAAATACATTGCAACATACCCATAGCGCCGAAGATCCACAATGGCCCATTCGTTTTCACCAACATAGAACAAGGGAACATCCCGTTCTTATCAAGGTACCTCAGGAATTAACAGAGCGAGATATGGCTCCCGTATTCTCGACTGATGAGAAGACACAGTCCGCATCCCTACGACAGGAAGAGACAACCCTGGTTATCACCACCTAGTGCTGGCCTTAGAACAAGCCTAATTACAGGGTATCACCCTTAACACCAACTTGATCCTCAAGCGGAAAGGAAAAATAATTAATTAATAGTGTTACCGAAATTATGCTGTATATTCAGAATATGCACAGTGTTTCAAAATGATGATTGAGCCTGACTGATCTATCAAAAATAGTAATTAATTACGGTGAATCAACATTCATCGATTGCCAACACCTTCATAAGTCTTCAACCATATCCCTTTCCCGTGACCCTCAGCGAGCAGTACAACGACGTCCAAAGTATGCATAAAAATCGGTAAATGAAGGTAAAAATACACAAACACCAATACCCGACCATTGACAGACTCAGGGCATCAAGATACCAATCACAATTAATTTCAAAAATACCTAGGTCAGTAATGGATCTGACCTGATAGAGTCAACCAAACACCATCGAACCAATCACCATCGTTCGCCACCACCTCTATCTCGGATTGCATCCCGTATTCTGGACCGCGATCAATTACCCATTGGGTAAGAATTCGTGTAACACCCTAGATTTGATTTATGAGATTTTGGAATTTTACGTGTTTTTCACGTATAGTTTTATTTGTATAATTTCTTTTATGAAATATTTCTTATATAGTATTTGTTATCTTTATTTTCCAAAAATTATTTTTTTTAAAAGCCTAATTGTCTCTTTTAAGCCCACCCTACTAATTAATTGATTTAATTATTAAAGCCTATGGTTAAATTAGCCCATTAGTGATCCCATTTAACTTAATTCTCTTTTAAAATGGTCTAACTTGTAGTGTAGACTCTTTTCATGGACAATTAATTTTTGTCCCATGAACAAATTTGTAAATGGGGGACACTAGAGTGGCACGTGCATGCATTAGCAAGTGCAATGTGCACACTTTTGGGGTAGGCCGGTTAGGATAGGAGAGTGAGAGAGATGGGAGTGATGGAGAGTTAGTTACTTTCATCATGGTTAGTTTCTACAACTCCCTAGTGCATCTAGAACTTTAATCTTTAACCATATGATCTAATCCTAGCCCTCCATTCACCTTAAAAGTTTGTATAACTAGCCCCCCCTCCCCCCCCCCCCCCCCCTACTAGTTCTCCATACACCTAAAGTTGAAAAAGAAAGAGAAAAAAATACAAGTTAGTGAGACAAAAGATTGAGGAGTTTTGTGAGTTGTAAAGATTGAGTACTAGTTTGTTCTTCATCCAAGGAGAGGTGGCTGGTTTTTCCAAGGAGGGAGGCTCGGGTTCTAGCTTGCAACAAGGAGGAGGTGGCTTTTGTGGCTCGATCTAGGAGGAGAAGGCTTCACTCGTTCGTTAATGTAGAGTTTACCATGCTACCATACTCTATTTGATTGTTATGTGCTAAATTAAGAATACATGCTTGTATGTTGAATAATTGAAAGAAGAACCATGGAAATATGTGATTTTGATTACTGAATTGTTAAATAGCATGAAAACAGAAATTTATTACTGAGATAATTGTACAATGTTAATAAAAAAATTATATGTGACCTAGGAAAATTTTAAGTGTAATTTATAATGAGAATATGCTTATTGTCCCCCTAAATTCGAAAATTGAACAACAAAATGAAGTAGAGAGCAAATTATGTTTTTTTTGTGTCAAAAATCAAATTTTAATTAATGAAATGCTGTACTGAGATGAAAAATAAAATCTGGAGCTTTTGAATAAATTTGGAGAAGAAGAGAACTAAAAACATTCATTTTTGTAAAAATTCATAAAGAACAGAAACCTAGATTATAAGCCCCGTGATCTAAAAACATATCAGGTTAGTCACTTGGCCATATTGGTTAGCCGGTGCATTTGGGTTTGGTTACTGTAGCGTGGGTGGCCATGGGTCTTGGGTTCGAAACTTGGCATGAGCCTTTTGTTTTTCCCTTTTTCAAAAAAATCCGAAACCGAGACATACTTTATCTTAAATTATCCCCCAGTCTCTATCGCATTGGCGCCTAGGCTTTTCTGGCTTTCGGTGGTGGTTGGTTACTCTGTGGTCATGGATTCGATTCCTGGCTTCGGCAGAAATTAAAATTTTTTGATATTTTTTGGTTTTTAAAATTGATTTTTGGCTTTTAAAAATTTGGAAAAAATACTATAATTATTCTAAAATTATGTGGACTTAATGAAAAATATTTGGGCATGATTTGACTAAAATAAAGGTGGTTTAGAAGTAAAGAATTAAGTAGAATTGCATGAAGTTGACATTTGTATTAATATGAAAAATGGTTATTTTCATGAGAGGATCATGCTAAGTTATAAAAGAGAATTTTGAATGAAAGAAATTTAAGTGTGTTATTCATGGGCTTTTACTTAGTAAGTTGAATATTGTGTATGAGTGAAAAATACGACTTTATGACTATTGAATTAAGTAAAGGAAAGAAACTATAGTATGAGAATCTAATGTGTTTATTGAAAAGAAATTTTGAGCATGAAATACAAGAATTGAAATTGAACTTGCTATGTGAAATTTGATTCATAGAAAAGAATGGAAATCATGTTAATTGTGAAAAAGAACTTATGAATATAAAGACTCAATTTTGTGATTATGAATTGAAATTGAGAACTAGATTGTAGTTAAGCCTCATACCGGCATTGAAAAAGAAATATGTTGAAATGAAATTTAAATGAAAAAACCACGATTTGGGTCATGTGAAATAAATGGTTAAGATCTGTATAGTGGAAGGGCTAACTCTAGAGAATTAATTTTGTTCATGATTCAAATAACTAAGGAATAGATACAGAGTGAAGATGTGATGAAAATAAGAGAAAAACACGAGTATGAGGGCCTTGGAGCTACTGTGTGAGAATATTCATAGGCTGTCTTCACGATGCGTCGTGACATGACGTGGATATGTCTCCAGGAGCCCGTACTGCAGGCGACGCTCGTGGGGTGTTTGGTGACTGCGGGTGGTGTCATGTCCCATGACAGAGGCTGAATTGTCCATAGGTTCTTCACGATGCGTCGTGACATGACGTGGAATTTCCCTCCAGGCTGTCTGGACATGAGCTCGTAATTCATAGAACATCTAGGATACTTATCGTAGTTACAATAGTAGTTTAAGTCATGACAAAGGATTGAACCCTACAAGATGAAGAACGGTTAAGGGCTTGCCCTCAGACCTATGTAGTATGGGATATATAGAATCTGAACAAGTGCACTTTAGTGTCATGTAATATACATAACTACATTAAGGACTAAGTGCACCACACAACACGACATCTATAGGATAGTCCCTTGTAGTTCTGTTTGTGATCAAGTTTGTGGTTTGTTTAAGTATTTGAGAATCTTTATACTGTTTTCGGCATAGAGAGGATAGCCGTGTATAATATTTCATCGGTTGTAAGCAACTGACATGCCCAGAGCTTCTATACAAGGTAAAGTAATTAACAAGACTAAAGAATGCATGCTGATTAAAGAATGATCCAAGTGTTGTACATTTCAATTCATGTAAATTGTTGTAAATTGCTTCCGCTGTAAATTGGTAATGTAAATATAAACTCTGATGTAACAAAAAGTTTTTATTTCTTGTAAAATTGTACGAAGAGAAGTGTAAAGATCATGTGGAACTTCGAATTCAGTCTTATTTGAAATTCGGGGTGTTACAGAGTGGTATTAGAGCCACGCTTCCAAGTAGTACAAATTTATAAGGAACGACACCCTAGAAGTGGACATTAGGGCATGTGTTGAGTCTAGAGATTTAAATGTAAGTCACTTATATTTGTGTTGCTCTATAATTTATGCTTCTTCTTATCCTTTCTCTAAGATGGCAGACCACTTCGACCCAGCTGGTGATGATGACTGGCACATAGTTGAGGAGGATTACTACCCCGGGCAAGCTGATTCAGACGAAGAAGATCCTGAAGAATTTGAAGAGGAATGGCCTGAGTCCCGAGAGATCACTCCACCTCCGGATTCATCTGATGATTCCTTTGACGAGGAAGAACCAGTTCCGAGTAGTCTCATTGTGTCTCTTCAGAGGCAAGTAGAGACTCAGAGGGAGAGAGCGGAGCTGCTGTAGGCACAGTATGCAAAGTGGAAGGAGAGCATTGCAACTCTCAGTCATCGTGTTTGGGAACTCGAGAAGAAGAAAAACATGTACGATATACTGAAGGAAGAGGTGGTGGAACTACGGAAAGAGCTTCGAGAAGCCAAGAGGAACCGTAGGAACTAGACTGTTGTATCTTCTTACTGCTTTCATTTGATGTCAGAAACGTTTTAAATTCGAATGTATAAAGTTTGGAATTCAATGAAATGAAAAGTTGATTTAAAATTCATGTTTATACTTCGAATTTAATGGATATTTTGCATCAAAATATGGCTAGAAGAGGAGCTCGAAATGGAGAAGGTCTGGACTTGGAAACGGAACTAGCGAGAGTATATCAGACACTCAATGTTGTTGCCATGAATCAGAATCAGGGAAGGGTGCCTGCGATTCCAGTACCTGAAGTAATCAAACTTGTGGAATCATTCAAACGGATGAAACCACCCGTATTTGAGGAAAAGTCAGACCTCGACGCAGCTGACAACTGGATCCGACAGGTAGAGACTATCTTCGAAGTCTTGGAGACTCCGGAGGGCAGCAAGGTGAAGCTGGCTGCGCTGCAGTTCGAGAAAGATGCGGCTGTGTTGTTGCAGTCGATGAAGCGGACGATGGGAGGTATTGTTCTTGGCTGGGAGGAATTCTTGGAGGAGTTCCACAGTCATTATTTTCCATCAGACGTCCAGGAGAACAAGGCCTTGGAGTTTTTGGCGCTGTAGTAGGGTGGCATGTCGGTTAGTAAGTATGAGACAAGGTTCACTCAGCTATCTAGGTATGCGCCCGAACTGGTGATGGACGAGGCGAAGAAAGCTCAAAAGTTCGAGCATGGTTTGAGGCCAAGTCTGAGATTCAGGATGATACCCCTCGGTATCAGGAGGTTTAACAAGCTGGTCAAACGAGCTGCAACCACTGAGGCAGATATGGAGCAGTTCCATGCTGTTCATAATCGGAGGACCAACTAGAACGTTGGGAAGAGGCCCGCAGTTTCTGGCAACTTCAGGGGACAGCCGCCGGCCCAGAGGTTCAAACCAACGGAAGCGAATGCTGTCAACATAGTTGGGAGACCCGGTAACAATTGGGTAAGACCTCCTGTGGTGACTTTCTTCAACTGTGGTGAGACGGGACATTACAAGTCTCAATGCCCCAAGCCGCAGAATGTCACCCGTAGTGGACCAACGCAGCAAGTTGGGAAGAAGCCGTACCAGCAGGGGCGAGTATTTGCCTTGACTGATGCTGACGCTGATGAGGTAGATCACGTTATCACTGGTACGAGGGAGGATGTTTAGGAGTGTTTTCTGGTTTTTTTTTTTCCGCTTTATATGGTGAACTGTTATGTAACGAGTGTGTGTTATGTAACAGGAGAACTTATTTTGAATGGAAAGAAAGCTGTTGTTTTGTTCAATCTCACACTTTTGTATCTCCTAAGTTTGCTAAAGTTTTGGGAGTCGAATCGAAAGTCTTTCCAGGCAAGGTCTTGGCAGTAGCTACTCCATCAGGGGAGACTCTAACCACTGATCGGTACTATGCGGACTGCAAGATCAAGATTGGGGACAGAATTTTCGGGATTGATCTGATCGAGCTGAATGTCTTGGGAGTCGATGTGATCATTGGAATTAATTGGATGTCGGTGTACAGTGCAAGCATCGAGTGCAAGACCAAGGAAGTAACAGTAAAGGCTCCAGGTGGTCCTGAAGTCACTTTCCAAGGGAAGAGGAGATGTTCTGGTCTGGTGGCAGCTATCTGTAAGAGGGATGTTCCTGTAGAGGTGCAGCAAATTCCTGTGGTTTGGGATTACCCGACTGTGTTCTTGGAAGATTTGCCTAGGTTACCCCCGCATCGTGATGTGGATTTTAGCATCACTTTTCATCCAGGGAGTGCACCAATTTCCAAGGCACTGTATAGGATGGCGCCTGTGGAGCAAGATGAGATCAAACGGCAGATTGAGGAACTGTTGAGAAAGGCTTTATTCAACCGAGTGTGTCATTCTGGGGAGCATCGGTGCTGTTGGTAAAGAAGAAGGATGGTTCGATGAGGATGTGCATCGATTACTGAGAGCTGAATAACGTCACTGTTCAGAATAAGTATCTGATTCCCCGAATTGACGACCTGTTCGATCGTCTACAAGGAGCAGCTGTTTTCTCCAAAATAGATCTTCGATCAGGATATCATCAAGTTCGAGTGAAGACTAAAGATGTGCATAAGACTGCATTCAGAACTCGACACGGGCATCTTCCATATTATGAAATCCGTTCCATCGAATTCCTTGACTCTACTTTTGTCCCTCATTTCAATCAATACTACAAACCTGTAGCTCTGATACCACTTTATTGAATTCTAACTGCGGAATAACTCAACAACAACGACGAGATGCAAGAACTATAAAATCAAAACAAGAGAACAAAGAACAACAAAAAACAACACACAAGAACACACAAGATTTTTTCGAGGTTCACCCAAAACAATGGCTATTTTCCCGTACAGAGACACTCCTGCGATTTCCACTAGAAATATGAAGAATAGGTTTATAAATCTCTCAAGATCTCACCCCCAAGGTGTAGGGTTTCCCTCTATCCCCCTCTCTCTCAATGACAACTGGTAGATCTCTATTTTCTTTTCACTTAACCCTAAAATCGTACGCAATATAATATATATAGGATTTCTCAACTTCAATCTCAGCCGCTCATTAAAACAGCATCGGGACGGTCGACCGGTTCTTTCCTTCGACTGCACGAGGTCCAACAGAGAGCAGGTCGGTCAACTGCGCGGTCGACTGGTCGTCTCTTC
This sequence comes from Hemerocallis citrina, assembly GCA_017893485.1. Lineage (NCBI taxonomy): Eukaryota > Viridiplantae > Streptophyta > Magnoliopsida > Asparagales > Asphodelaceae > Hemerocallis > Hemerocallis citrina. The sequence continues at coordinate 93,819,543 of CM030368.1, read as the reverse complement.
AAGATATAGAGTCCATTCAGAGAGAGTGACGGTCGACTGCATGGTTGACCGTTCTTTTGCCTGTACGAATGCGGTCGACTGCAACTCGCCTGCAGCAGCTTGCTACTTCTTCGACTCTTCTTCTCATCTGACTTCTCCACCCCCATTATCGTGTATTGAATCCACAAACCCCAACATAATGACCAACCGAAGATGGAAGAAATTGTTCAGGCTCCATGGTTTTCAGGAGGAGATACTTTACAATCCTGATGAGTAATTTTCTGTACTTCATCAAGCACATGCATTACCCATTTTATAGAAGGTTCTCTGCTTTTAAAAGTTCCTATGGCTTAAATCAAGGTTCAAAATCTCGGTATTAAGAACGATATCGGGTTGCCAAAATTTATGGTATCCAGATTGGTATTGGCCATTTCAGCAGCATCGGATTAGTGAATTGGTTTTTTTTTTTTTTTTTTTTTGTATAAGGTGATTATAAAAATAGAAATAATATACAAGTTACTTTATTCTTGACTAAAATGTACTAACATTTTTTAAAGATTAATTGATCAATTTATTTATTTTCTAAAATTTGTAGATCGGTGGTATCATCCTAGATTGGTCCGATACGGCTGATCCCCTATCTAGATAGCCGAACCCTATCTTTTTGCAGGAGGATTAGGTTTCGCCCTCCAAAACCAATCCGATTTGGCCGATCACTGATCTCAGGGGGGAACTAGGCCCAAGCAGCACAAGTAATTGCTTTGGGCCCCCAATTTTATAGGGCCCCATATTGTTTAAGTATTTACAATATTTTTAAAAAAGTAAATATTTTTGGATATAATTACACTGTATTATCTAAAATTTGAAATAGTTAGCATATTAGCTCATTTGGTTAGAGCATTGTGTTAATAACGTGAAGGTTGCAGGTTCAAAACTTGCATGGGCTAATTAATATTTAAATCATTTTTTATTTTTAAAACTAATTATTTTTCACATAGCCATGCATGCCATTTTACAATTTTATGAATTTAATATTATTTTTCACTTCGCCCACGCATGCAACTCTATGATACTTTTTCAATGTTCTATGGTATATCATATTTAGCTATTTATGATAAATTTCTAATCAAATCTTCAAGTGCATATGGTTATTCTACATTTTAAGCTTCCTACTAGTATTCTCATATGCATATAATCAGCATCACTTCATTTGGACTGTATTCTCTAGTATATCATATTTATTTCTGTCACGCCCCGCTTCCCAAAAATACGGAATACGAGCGCGTGACAAAGCCCAGCAAATGATTTTTCATCATTCATGAGCTGTAGGATCGACTCAGCATCATAACAAGAATATAACAAAATGTACACAACCACACATGCATGAATAATTTATTAATCAACAGAAACAACTGAAACAAAATAATAATATCCCAAATAGTTTTCAAGTCTGGATCAAAAGATACAACTCAGGACTATAAGCCAGTTTTCTCAAGCGAAGCCTAGAACGTTTGCTCACCAATTCCAGCAGGCAATTCATCTCCAAAGTCTGTATATATAAATATAAAAAGGGGGAAAAATAGGAAAAACAAGATAAACGCCCTCAGTGCAAGTTAGGACTACAAATAGTAAAACAAGTACAAGAAATATGGAACAAGATTTGGAATCAAGAATGTGATAGGAATGCAACAAGTAGTGGAGATTCAAGAAATTAGCTAGCAAGAAAGACAACTTAAGTGACAAGGTTGGGTAACAAGTACTAGTAGTAGAACAAGTGGCTAGTGAACATGTAATGGTATCAAGCATCAAGTAATAAGTGTCACGTACAAGTGTCGAGTAACAAGTAACAAGTCTAATGTGTCAAGTTGTCAAGTAAAAGTATCAAGTATCAAGTGTCAAGTATTATGCTCAAGTATCAAGTCTCATGTATCATGTCATCAAGTATCAAGTAAGCATGTATCATGTTCAATTATCATGTGTCAAGTCTTGTAGTTATTACTATCTATGTAGCACTTCATGTGCCATCATTTTATCACATGGTTGCTACAGTCAATACAATTTTGTTTAGGCCTAGTGATGGATTTTAAAGGGCAGGTGTACTCAGGCATCAAGTATCAAGCAAGCACGGTTCATGAATACGAAAATAAAGTAACAAGTTTACGAAGCAAGTTCCTGAATCCACTAGTAAGTTCAAGAACCATACAGTGGGTTCATAAATACAATAAGTTCATGAGCCAAGTAATGGCTTCATGAATACATCAAGGTGTAACAAGTTCATGAACCGAGCACTGGGAAACACAGGCCCCCTTCTGAGTACACTTAACTATATTGTCTACTACTATGGTCTTTCCCTTAAACCCCGGCTTATTATTTATTATTATAATCAAGAAAGCATGAAAGTGTGCGAAACAAGTCAAGTAAACATGATCAAGAACATGGAACAAGTCTAGGCTAGGTAAGGTACATGTTCGAAGGTCAAAACAAATCAAAGTATCAAGAATAATGAGAATTCCAAATCTGGACAGCATGACGTTGCTGTACCAAAACTGCGATTTCCGTTGCTACAAGACAGAAAATGTGGATCCGTTAGAAGGTCTAGAAACTAGACTCCTTTCCGGTTCCAATGCATATAATTAAGGTATATAAAAGTTATGGAGACATGTGTCAAAATAGCAAACTATACAGCATTTGTGTTGAGCCAGAATTTGTAAACTGAGTTTATACATATGAAACAGGGTTGAAATATCATTAATTAATTCTGAGAAAATTAGCGAATGTTCTCTAGGCCTCTAGGGTGTCCAGTAACAGTATGCAAAATTTCAAGTCATTTACTTACTGGTAGCATAGTTAAAATAATTGTAAACTAAAGAGGTGCAGCAGTTTTTGTGAATCTGCGATTTCCGACGCAGCAGCAGTAAAACTGCATATCTCCTAGACTGTAACTCGGAATTCGAAAATTCTGGATGTTATTGGCAACTACACACTTAGGGCTACATTTCATATTCAGAACTCAAGTTCAGTTTTTTGTTTTATTGGGGTCGAAACAGCAAGCACGGACAAGAATAGCAGCAAGTGCAAATTTCTCTTATATACAAGTTGCATAATAAATGACTATTATGAGTCTAGATTAGTGTGTGATACAAATACGGATGCATTGGGGATCAAATCAGCAAGTCACATGTATTGCTCAACTCAAAAGAATGTAAGATCAACACAATACATCATACAACACACGTCTGCAAGTCAAGGGATTCATGTTCAAGTAATTAGGAGATAAAATGGTCCAACTAGTTTTGTAATTATATCAACGAAGGGTTGTGACTCTTAAGATTATGGAATCGATGAGGAATAATTTAAGATCAACAAATAATGAGACAAGGAGGAGTCACAACTACGATCTATTTGCAGTATTTTCAATTAAAGGCTTGTACTAGAACAATAATTTGTACAAGAAGAAAACTTGCCTTAGGGACGACGATGAATCCGAACACGAACAATATGACGGGATGAGAATCCCGAAAGGCGAGGCACGAGCACGGACATACACACGTGCGAGACACGTACAAAATAGTAAAACGAGGCACACCACAGCAACAAAACACCAAACAGCGATCACGGAGGAGATCCCAATCACGATGAGATTGGACGGCCGAGATCAATCTGATCAATACTCTCCTTCCTTCTCTGATCAACGACAGAGTGTGAGAGAGCGATGGTGGGCGACAACGGTGACTATGCACGGTGACTGGCGACGACTAGGCGGCGCGACGTCGAGGACTGCGACTAGGGAGCAGTCGACAAGGTGACGGCGGCGATGAAGGGGGGCGACACTCTATTTTTGGGTTCGAAAATAGGGGAGGAGACAGCAGGGGAAAGCTTCGGGGATTCATGCTTGGGCGAGGCGACGAGGGGGTCAATAGAGGTAGGGGGATGACGACGAGGACAATAAGGCAAAGGGGGTTTCAGTGGTGACGAAACTAATGGGTTCAGGAGTGAGGTGAGGTGATGGGGTTCGGTAATGGCAAAGTGACGGGGTTCGATGGGGGAGATGACGAAGAAGGAGATGGTGGATGGACGTCTAAGGCGAAGGTGATAGGAATTGGGTGGAGTCGAAGCGGCAGGGAGATGAAGGGTCGAAAGGGAGATGGAGATGATGAGAGGTAGGGGAAGAGGTTGGCGGCTGTTTCGTTTAGGGTTGAACAATAATTAGGTTTAGGGTTAGGGTTAAGTAGGTTAGGTTTTTATATAGAAGGGTTTTGGGTTTCTGGGTTATTGGATAGCGGGTTTGAGTAAGATCCAATAAGAGATTGAGTCAAAATTCATTATAATTAGGAGAAATGAAATAGATGAGGTGAAACAATCAACTCTTCATGAAGTACAACAAATCAGAGCTGATAAAAATGATGCAATTGAAATAAATACTGGCACAAAATTGAGTTGAAACAAATGAAATGATTTTTATTAGAACTGGAACAAAATACCCAGAATGGAAATACAGTAGAAAAATACAAATACAGGGAACAGGAGTTACAAATCCTACCCACCTAACAAGCAGAATTTCGTCCTCGAAATTCAGACAAGTGGTATAGAGGGCAACCCCCCAAAGAAAAATAAAGAATAACAACATGACAAAAGCTACTGAAACAGATGGAGAAACTTCTGCTGAATCTCATCCTCTAATTCCCAAGTCGACTCACCCGGAGAGTGAGGATTCCAAGGAACTCGAACCAGCTTGATGACCTTATTCTTCAGCACCTTCTTACGCCTGTCCAAGATAGTAACTTGCGGAATCTCGCAAGACAGATCCGGTTGCACAGACAACTCAGAGTAGTCGATCACATGGCTCTCATCTCTGATGTATCTCCTGAGCTGGGAGACATGAAAGACATCATGCACTCCAGATAGAGCCGGCGGCAATGCAAGTTGATAGGCCACCTTGCCTACTCGCTCCACAATATCAAAAGGCCCGATGAACCTGGGGCTTAGCTGGCCTCCACCTCCAAATTGGATAACGCCTCTCCACGGCGATACCTTAAGGAACACATGGTCTCCCACCTCAAACTCCAAGGGCCTTCTGTGGACATCTGCCCATTTTCTCTGCCTGTCCTGCGCTGCTAGAAGGTGCTTCCTGATCTGAGCCCTTGCATCGACAATCTTGGTGATCAATTCAGGCCCCAACGATTTTCTCTCACCAATGTCATCCCAGCACACTGGTGACCTACACTTTCGACCATACAGTGCCTCGTACGGTGCAGCATTAAGACTGGCTTGATAGCTGTTGTTGTACGAGAACTCAACCAAGTCCAGGTGATCCTCCCAAGACCCTCCAAACCGAAGTACACAGGACCTCAACATGTCCTCTAATGTCTGAATGGCCCATTCTGACTGCCCGTCTGTCCGAGGGTGGAAAGCTGTACTGTACTTCAACTTGCTCCCAAGACTGCTCTGAACGCTCTCCCAAAACTGAGATCTGAACCTGGTATCTATGTCGGATACAATACTGACCGGGTCCCTATGAAGCCTGACAATCTCCTGCATGTACCTCTCTGCGAGACTCTCAATAGACTGGCCAACTCTGAAGGGGATGAAGTGAGCACTCTTCGTCAGCCTGTCGACAATCACCCAAATGGCATTGTGATCCTTAGGACTCCTTGGCAAGGCAGTCACGAAATCCATGGTGATATGCTCCCACTTCCACTCCGGAATTGGAAGAGGCTGAAGAAGTCTGGCGGTCCTCTGATGTTCTGCCTTCACCTGCTGGCAGATCAAGCACTAAGACACGAATCTGGCTACTGCCCTCTTCATCATGCCACAAGAAGTGGAGCTTCAAATCTCGATACATCTTGGTACCACCGGGATGAATTGAGTATGCCGACTGGTAGGCTTCCTCGAGCAATTTCTGCCTGACTTCACCCTTTGGGACACACAGCCTAGCCCCAAAGCGCTGAGTGAATGACCATATCGGTCCTCGAACTTGCATCAACTTCTGCTCTGAACTTCTGTAACTACTTATCACCTGACTGTGCTTCCTTAATCTGCTCTAACAGAGATGACTGCAACTGAAGCATCATACAAATCCCATCGGTGCCCTGCATAATCACATTCAAGTCCAACCTTCTCATCTGCTCAATAAGCTCCTTCTGTTGAGTCAAGAACATGGCGACTGGCCTCCTGCTCAACGCATCTGGCACCAAGTTCACCTTACCGGGGTGATACTGCAAACTGATGTCGTAGTCGACCATCAACTCCAACCAATGCCTCTGTCTCATATTCAACTCTTCCTGAGTGAACATACTTGAGACTTTTGTGGTCGGTAAAGATTTCCACTCAGTCTTCAAGTAAGTAGTGCCTCTACAACTTCAATGCAAAGATCACCGCTGCCAACTCCAAGTCATGAGTAGGGTAGTTTTTCTCGTGCGGCCTCAACTGCCTGGATGCATAAGCAACAACCCGACCCTTCTGCATCAACACTGCACCTAGACCTCTGCCTAAAGCATTGCAGTGAATCACGAAACCACCCGAACCATCTGGTATAGTCAACACTGGCGCTGACATCAATCTGCTCTTCAACTCTGTGAAATCTTCACTACAGGCCTCATCCCAAGCAAACTTCTGATCCTTCACTATCAGTCTAGTCAACAGCCCAGCAATCTTCAAGAAGTCTTGGACAAACTTCCGATAATACCCTGCTAGCCCGAGAAAACTCCTCACCTCTGAATCTGACTTAGGAACTGGCCAATCCTTCACTGCAGCAATCTTGGACAGATCTACAGATATTCCCTCTCCTGAGATAATATATCCCAAGAATGTGACTCGGTCAAGCCAGAACTCGCACTTGCTGAGTTTTTTAAAGAGCTGATTCTCCCTCAGAGTCTGCAAGACTAACCTCAGATGTTCAACATGCTCTTCCCGGTTTCGCAAATACACCAAGATGTCATATATAAAGACCACCACAAATCTGTCTAGGAACTGGGATAAAACTCTATTCATCAGGCTCATAAACACTGCTGGGGCATTCGTGACTCCGAAGGGCATCACCAAGAACTCGTAATGCCCGTACCTGGTCCTGAATGCAGTTTTCTGCACATCTGCTACCTTCACCTTCACCTGATGGTACCGTAAGTGAAGGTCCAACTTCGAAAAGACTACAGCACTGCCCAACTAATCAAACAAGTCGTCGATCCTGGGTAGCGGATTCCGATTCTTCATGATGACACTGTTCAAATCTCGGTAATCCATGCATAATCTGCAGCTTCCGTCCTTCTTATTGACGAACAGAACAGGAGCTCCCTACGGTGAAACACTAAGCCTGATGAAACCCAAATCCAACAAACCCTGAATCTGTACCTTCAGCTCTGCTAGCTCAATCGGTGCCATCCTGTATGGGCTCTTCGATATCGGCACTGTACCCGGCTGAACCTCAATGCCGAACTCCACCTCTCGATCTAGAGGTAACCCGGGCAATTCCTCTAGGAACACATCTAGGAATTCCCGCACTACGAGAGGTGCAGCCTCACAGCCTGTGTGCAACTCCATTGCACAACCTTCCTCATCTGCCACCTTCTTACCACGCCCAAGGGGTGTCTCCCCAGCATGGAATTCAAACTCTGCATGTCCCGAAATCCTGAACACAACCTTTTTTGATCGGCAATCAATAACAGCATGAGACTCTCCGAACCAATCCATGCCGAGAATCACATCAAACCCTAAATTTCCGATCACTATCAGATCTACCTTGAAATCTGTGCTCCTAATAACCATAGGGCTCTGCTTGCACTCCCTAGAGCAAACGACAACATCGCCACCTGTGGTGATGTTCTATGCTGCCGGCATAGCACTGCACTCCAATTGATGCTGATCCACAAAGCAGAAAGAGAGGAAAGAATGGGTTGCCCCGGAATCAAATAGGGCATGGACGGGAAAAGAATGAACTAGAATGATACCTAAGATAGAATCAAAAACATGGGAAGAGATGAATAGTACAGGATAATAAGGATTAAGAAATACTGATGTGAAAAGAAACTACACAAGGAATGGTGCAATGATAAACAAATAAAGTAGGGAACAAATAATAAATCAAAAAAACACAAATATACCTGCAACGACCGCCTCTACGGACAGTACCGAATGGTGTGATCACCAACACCACACTCGAAGCATCGACGGTTGGCCCGCCTGCAATCTCTACGCATATGCCCTGGAATCTGACAGAAGTCACAGTAATCTCCCCTCCGTGGAGCAGCAGCAGGGTAGGGAGCAGCCCTGGCAGGATGGGCTAGAACTAGCCTCCTGATTGGCCCTCCAGTGGGCCTAGCAGTGACAGGGTGCGGAGCGGACCGCTGAATGGCTCGCTTCCACCTACTGGTCTGTTCCTGGCTTCTGGCGGCCTCCAGGATGTCAGTATAGGATCGAAGTCGCAAGGTAGCTAGGTGATCCTGGATCTCAATGTCCAAGCCCAATAAGAAATGGCGGCCCTTATCTTCATCATTCGCCACCATGGACGTGGCAAAGCGACTCAGTCGGGTGAACTTCGCAGCATACTCGTCTACTGTCCGACTCCCCTGATTCAAGATAGTGTCTCAGTTAAAACATTGATCTATCATGAATTTACAATGAAAATTGCATAATAAATACTATCTGACGAACCTGAGTAAGCACGAAAAATTGTCGCTCCATTTCATTATTGGTGACATCGGAAAAGAACTTCATGAGAAAGCTCTCTCTGAAGATGGCCCAGGCGATGGGGCGCCCTAGCCGTTCCATCTCAGCTCGCCACCAGATGTGGACGAGGTCAACAAGCTGGATTCTCATGACATCCACGCAATCCACATCAGCTATTCGCACTGCGATTAAAAGCTGCTCAGTCCTGATGAGCCATTGCTCGGCTTCCACCAGACCTTCAGTACCTGAGAATTTGTCTGGCTGTAGCCTCATGAAGTCCGCTACATTGCTAGGTCTCGATGGAAACACCCCAGGCACAGGTACAAGGGGCTCTCTGTTGGCAGCTTCCAAAGCTGCCCTCATCAGTTCACCAAGTTCCCGCTGCATGTGCATCATTTGTTGCATCAGCCGCTCATTCTGTTCATGCTGCATTTGCAACACTTGCACAATAGCGGGCTCCTCTGACTGATCACCCCAGTTTGGGAGGACAAAACATTATTACGAGCCATAGCCTATACAAACCAAAAACAATTAGTACACAGATCAAGTTGATAATTAATTTTTCATGCAATTACATGGCATGTTAAATGTTGAGTTAATCTTGACTGAGTCAAGCCTGTTTAATGTATTAGTCAAACTAACACATTAGCCAAACCTGGCTCTGATACCACAAAATTCTTATTACGTCCCGCTTCCCAAAAATACAGAATACGAGCGCGTGACAAAGCCCAGCAAATGATATTTCATCATTCATGAGCTGTAAGATCGACTCAGCATCATAACAAGAATATAACAAAATGTACACAACCACGCATGCATGAATAATTCATTAATAAATAGAAACAATTGTAACAAAATAATAATATCCCAAATAGTTTTCAACTTTGGATCAAAAGATAAAACTCGGGACTATAAGCTGGTTACAAGGTTGAAGTAGCAACAATTATAAATAACTCAAATACAAGAAAATAATTAAATTAGTTTTTCCAAGCGAAGCCTAGAACATTTGCTGACCAATTCCAGCAGGCAACTCGTCTCCAAAGTCTGTATATATAAATATAAAAAGGAAAAAAAAAGGGAAAACAAGATAAACGCCCTTAGTGCAAGTTAGGGCCGCAAATAGTAAAACAAGTACAAGAAATATGGAACAAGATTTGGAATCAAGAATGTGATAGAAATGCAACAAGTAGTGGGAATTCAAGAAACTAGCTAGCAAGAAAGACAACTCAAGTGACAAGGTTGGGTAACAAGTACTAGTAGTAGAACAAGTGGCTAGTGAACATGTAATGGTATCAAGCATCAAGTAATAAGTATCACGTACAAGTGTCGAATAACAAGTAGCAAGTCTAATGTGTCAAGTTGTCAAGTACAAGTATCAAGTAGCAAGTGTCAAGTATTATGCTCAAGTATCAAGTCTCATTTATCATGTCATCAAGTATCAAGTAAGCATGTATCATGTTCAATTATCATATGTCAAGTCTTGTAGTTATTACTATCTTTGTAGCATTTCATGTGCCATCCTTTTATCACATGGTTGTTACAGTCAATGCAATTTCGTTTAGGCCTAGTGGTGGAATTTAAAGGACGGTGTAGTCAGGCATCAAGTATCAAGCAAGCACGGTTCATGAATACGAAAATAAAGTAACAAGTTCACGAAGCAAGTTTGTGAATCACTAGCAAGTTCAAGAACCACACAGTGGGTTCATGAATACAACAATGTCATGAGCCAAGTAATGGCTTCATGAATACATCAAGGTGCAACAAGTTCATGAACCGAGTACTGGAAAATACGGGCCTCCTTCCGAGTACACTTACCTATATTGTCCATTACTATGGTCTTTCCCTTAAACCCCGGCTTATTATTTATTATTATCATCAAGAAAACATGAAAGTGTCCGAAACAAGTCAAGTAAACATGATCAAGAACATGGAACAAGTCTAGGCTAAGCAGGGTACATATTCGAGGGTCAAAACAAATCAAAGTATCAAGAACAACGAGAATTCCAAATCTGGACAGCATGACATTGCTGTACCAAAACTGCAATTCCTGTTGCTACAAGACAGCAAATGTGGATCCGTCAAAAGGTCTAGAAACTAGACTCCTTCCTAGTTCCAATGCATATAATTAAGGTACATAAAATTTGTGGTAACATGTGTTAAAACAGCAAACTATACAGCATTTGTGTTCAACCAGAATTTCTAAACTGAGTTTATGCATATGAAACAGGGTTGAAACATCATTAATTAATTATGAGAAAATTAGGGAATGTTCTCTAGGGTGTCCAGTAACAGCATGAAAAATTTAAAGTCATATACTTACTGGTAGCATAGTTAAAATAATTGTAAACTAAAGAGGTATAGCAGTTTTTGTGAATCTGCGATTTCCGACACAGCAGCAGTAAAACTGCGATATCTCCTTTACCATAACTCGGAATTTGAAAATTCTAGAGTTATTGGAAACTGCACACTTAGGGCTACATTTCATATTCAGGACTCAAGTTCAGATTTTGGGTTTATCGGGGTCAAAACAACAAGCAAGGACAAGAATAGCAGCAAGTGCGAATTTCTCTTATATACAAGTTGCATAATAAATGACTATTATGAGTCTAGATTAGTGTGTGATACAAATACGAATACATTGGGAATCAAATTAGCAAGTCACATGTATTTCTCAACTCAAAAGAATGTAAGATCAACACAATACATCATACAACACACGTCTGCAAGTCAAGGGATTCATGTTCAAGCAATTAGGAGATAAAAATAGTCCAACTAGTTTTGTAAATATATCAACAAAGGGTTGTGAATCTTAAGATTATGGAATCGATGAGGAATAATTTAAGATCAACAAATGATGAGACAAAGAAGAGTCACAACTACTATCTATTTGCAGTAATTTCAATTAAACGCTTGTACTAGAACAATAATTTGTACAAGAAGAATACTTGGCTTAGGGACGACGATGAATTCGAACACGAACAATATAACGGGATGAGAATCCCGAGAGGCGAGGTAGGAGCATGGACACACGCACATGCAAGACACGTACAAAACAGTAAAACAAGGCACACCACAACAACCAAACACCAAACAACGATCACGGAGGAGATCCTAATCACGATGAGATTGGACGACCGAGATCAATCTGATCAATACTCTCCTTCCTTCTCTGGTCAACGACAGAGAGTGAGGAGCGATGGCGGGGACCAACGGTGATTATGCACGACGACTGGCGATGACTAGACGGCGCGACGTCGAGGACTGCAACTGGGGAGCAGTCGACGAGGCGACGATGGCGATGAAGGGGGGCGATGCTCTGTTTTTGGGTTCGAAAATAGGGGAGAAGACAGCGGGGGAAATCTTCGGGGATTCAGGCTTGGGCGTGGCGACGAGGGGATGAGTAGGGGTAGGGGATGATGACGATGACAATAAGGCAAAGGGGGTTTCGGTGGTGACGAAACTAATGGGTTCGGGAGTGAGGTGAGGTGAGGTTGATGGTTTTCGCAATGGCAAAGTGATGGGCTTCGATGAGGGAGATGACGAAGAAGGCGATGGTGGATGGAGGTCGAAGGCGACGGTGATGGGAATTAGGTGGAGTCGAAGTGGCAGGGAGACGAAGGGTGGGAAGGGAGATGGAGATGACTAGAGGTAGGGGAAGCGGTTGGCGGCTGTTTAGTTTAGGGTTGAACAGTAATTAGGTTTAGGGTTAGGGATAAGTAGGTTAGGTTTTTATTTACAAGGGTTTTGGGTTTTTGGGTTATTGGATAGCGGGTTTGAGTAGGATCCAACAGGAGATTGAGTCAAAATTCATTATAATTAGGAAAAATGAAATAGATGAGGTGAAACAATCAACTCTTCATGAAGAACAGCAAATCAGAGCTGATAAGAATGATGCAATTGAAATAAATACTGGCACAAAATTGTGTTGAAACAAATGAAATGATTTTTACTAGAACTGGAACAAAATTCCAGGAATGGAAATACAGTAGAAAAATACAAATGCAGGGAACAGGAGTTACAATCTCTTTGTGATAATGTAATCTTCAAGTGCATATACATGTTTACTTTGTTTGCTTCTTTTCTCTTTCTTCTAAATTTTTTATCTACTGATGAAAGGATTACTAGGGTTGCCTTCAAAAAATAAAAAAATTAGGGGCGTTTGATAAAACCAAAAATTTATCAATTAAATTTTTTTTGGAAACATGTAGTTTGTCCTTCAAATCTCCAAATTTATTTGCATTTAAATAATTTTTTTTTATTATGTCAACTTACAAAAGATCCCATTTGAGAACTTTCTTAGGGCCCCCTGAAACTCAGATACGTCCCTGACCGATCTTTTAAACTATGATTTAAATAGGAAAGTGTTAAGATTTTGTCTTAAATACTCGTGGTTCAGATTAGAAGCAGATACGATGAAATACAGAGGTCGAAGCATCGAAGAGAGTAGAAGAGAAAACAACAACTGCAGCAGTAAGAGAGGGGCGATCGACTGGTCGATCGACGACACACCCGACCGCAGTTGTGCAGGGTTTTGGCCGAGAGGAGGTCGGTCAATCGGTCTTGTTGGACGGTTGACCGTGCACGGTGTTGTGTTCTTTTTGGGCCTCGATTTATTAGGTCATTTCAGCCCAATCTTCAATTCTAAGTCAGATCGTACGACTCCTATCCAGTTACTTCTTCTACAGGTTATATCGGACAACTGAGAATCAAGATTAACATAGAGTTCTCTCTATTCTTCTTCTATATATTGTAATCTTCTCAAATATGAGAGATAAGTACATCATTGATATTTTCTCCATTGCAAAGAGAGACTTGAGAGAGAGATAGTTCTTGGTGAGCGAGTTTAATTTCTTGTATTAAGTGAATTATTAACTCCTTGTAATCTTTTCTAGTTGAATATTGTATCTTCCTATATTTCCTGTCCATATTAAGCAAAAGCTAACCAGGATAAATCCTCATTGTTTTTGTGTTGGATTGGTGGATCTATTTTCTTGCATGCCAATTGATTCGTCTCATTTACTTTGACTTCCTCATTGCTCCATTTAGTTCTGATGTGACACTAGCTTGTTTGTAGACACCTCATCCCAATAAATTGGTATCAGAGCTTCAGGTTGCTGAGTCCCTTGGTTAAGATGTCAACTCACAGTCTTTTGAAGATCAAGCAATTCAATGGAAAGATCAACTTCAATATTTGCAAGGTAGACATGTATGATGTCCTAGTTCAATAACGTCTGCAGTTAGCCGTCAAAAAGAAGGAAAAGTCATCCAATATGGAGGAGGATGTTTCGGATGATATTTGTGAGAGAGCCGTAAGTCTAATCCGACTATCATTGGCGGACAAGGTCAAGTGCAAGTTTGTTGAAGAAACTGGCAGAGCAAGTTTGTAGAAAAAAACTCATAGCTGACTACTCTGGTTTGTCGTTATTAGATCAGATGCATTGAAAGATGAAGTTATTCTGTTTATCAATGAAGGAAGGTACCGATCTCTAAGACCAGATCACAGAGTTCAACAAGATTCTATCTGAACTCAAAGCGATCAACGCGGATGTGAGTGAGGATGTCACGCCCCGCATCCCAAAAAGGAGATATGGAATGCGGAACATGACTAAGTTCAGCGAATGAATTTTATCATCCATAAGCTATCAGGATCTTTACAACAAGTACAAGTATAAACAAGAGAGATACAAGAAGAATATTCAACCACGCATGCATAACTGAATCAATATAGTCAACAAGATTACTTGAAACAAGAAACAAGAATACTGAATTCAAATAATCATGTCTAGAACAAAATACAAGTTTGAACACAAAGACCAATACAAAATAATCCATGTAACCAAGTACAATTATTCAAGATAAGCAACAAGAAATAAATAGATATAGCAAGAGCTCCAGCCAACTAGAATCTTAGATCACCTACTCCATCGGGCAGCTGATCACCAAAGTCTGCAATTTAACAAATTACAGGAAGAGGAAAAAGAAACAAAATGCCCTTTAATGCAAGTTACGGGCCGCTTGTAGTGTAGGCAACAAGTACAGGAAAGATAAACAAGAATAGAATAACAGCGGAAGCGAGTATAGCATGGAAGGATGTAACAACAAAATAGAGAACTAACTCTAAATCAAGAACAGGAACAACTAGCATGGCAAGATGAACGAGTACAAGTGGCATGTAACAAGTGTCAAGTAAACAAGTATCATGTAACGAGTAACAGGTAACAAGTGTCACGTATCAAGTATCATGTACAAGTGACAAGTAGGAAGTGTCAAGTGATCATGTTCAAGTCTTGTATCTAGTCCTATCTAGGTAGCACTTCATGCGTCCCAGATTTTTACCACATGGTTGCTACATTCAAACAATTACGTTTTAGATTTCATAGTGGATCATAGAGGGCAGTGTACTCAAGGACAAGCTCGAAGTATCAAGTATCAAGTATCAAGCTCCAAGTAACAAGTATCAAGCTCCAAATAACCAAGTATTATGTGTCAAGTGTGCAAGTGTCAAGTAATCACGTGTCAAGCTTCAAATAACCATGAATCAAGCTCTAAATAACCATGTAGGATCTATGAATCCTTTTCTGAGTACACGTTTCTGTATTTTCCACTACTAGATCTTTCCCTTTAAAACCTCAGCTTAGTTTTTTGTTATTATTATTCAAGCAATAATGGACATGCACAAACAAGTCAAGAAACATGGTAAGATAACAAGGAACAAGTACAAGTCGAACAGAGGACACGAACGGGTGAAGAAAGACTCAAAATAAACTAAGATAACGAAAATTCTAGTTCAGGATAGCACGACAATAATGCACCAAATCTGGGATTCCCGTTGCCACGGACATGCAAACCTGGATTCGTCATAAAATCTAGAAAATAGACTCCCGTCCGAATCCAGCAAATATAGTCATATAGTATTTCACAAAAACATGACTCAAAACAGAATTGTATCCAGAAAATATGTTCAGCCAGAATTCAGAAGCTTGTATTCTTAAACAAGAAAATGGCATAA
Organism: Hemerocallis citrina; assembly: GCA_017893485.1. Classification (NCBI taxonomy): domain Eukaryota; kingdom Viridiplantae; phylum Streptophyta; class Magnoliopsida; order Asparagales; family Asphodelaceae; genus Hemerocallis; species Hemerocallis citrina. The sequence goes on along the minus strand of CM030368.1, from coordinate 93,803,894 downwards.
AAACTTATTGATTAAATCCAAGAAAAATTTGGAGTATTCCCTAGTATATCTAGTAACAGAAAATAAAGTTTCATAATTTTCTAACATAGATAGAATAGTCAAGTAAAATCAGAAGACAGCAAGATATAGCAAGTTTGTAAATCTGGAATCATAAACACAGCAGTACTAAAACAACAATTGATTACAAAATATAAATCGAAATCCAGATCCGTCAAAAGGTTGATAAAATATATACAGTAGGATACATTTCATATTCACAAAGTTTTTATAAACAACAAGTAGAAACAGGTTGAAATTAAGGTTCTTTACTGAACAGCATGATAATTCTGCAAGTATAGTAGTTGTTTGCAAGTATAGAATAGTTTGTAAAAGTCGTTAATTAAATCCACAAAAATTAAGGGTTAATCCCAATCAAGTCTGGTTGTACTCAAAAAAATATTGGATCAAAATATTATCTTTAACATCAGTATAAAAATAAATAACCATACAAAATTCATATAAAACAGAATTTGAAATTTTCTACATCTCTGTAGTAAAACAGCAATAACTTGCAACTCATAAAGCGAAACTGAGATCGGTCAGAAATTTTGGAAAGTAGACAGAATTCTCTGTAATTCATTTTCACAAATAATTTTCATATACTGACCTTAATATGGTCTAAAATACTGAACAAAACTGGGTCACAACGAAAACAGAAATTCTCTTTATGCATAAAATCACCGAGTTTATATAAAACACATTCAAATCATAACAAAATACCCAATATGGTATACCAGATGTCCAAGCAACATGGTATAAGGTATTTAACAAGTTTACAATGAGTTATACTACTACTAACACATCAAGCATACAAGATCATACAACACCTTATAAATCACGAACAACATGCATGTATACATCAAGAATTTATTTGATCTAAGTTATTTCATGTCGTGTGTGTAACGAGATAATTACGGATGGATCAACAACTAGAGACAAGATCAAACAAGGGATTTTATGGGAATTGACTCTAGGAACAAAAGCTACACTACAGGCGGTATTTAGTACTTGTATTATACAACAAAAGAAATACAAGTTACTTGCTTAAGAGACGACGATGAATTCGACGAAAGAATAACAGGGACCGGATCCTGGGAATGAACACAATACCAACGAACAGATCTCGAACAAGATGATCACGAACACAATCGAACGGCTCGATCCAAGAGTCGATGATGATCACGATCAGGTCAGATCAGATCGGACGGCTGAGATTAAGATCAAGATCTTGATCAAGATGATGATGAAGATGATAATCATGAACACGATCGGTCGATTAGACGGCTCAGTTCTAGGGTTGGATGGTGATGATCACGATGTGATGATCAAGATCACCAAGGCAATCGGACGGTTCTGAATCAAGTGATCAAGATATGATGATCAAGGGGGAAACAGACGGCTAGGATGAGCTCTCGATCATGCACAATAGCAAGGGCAACGACAGCGAGGGTAGCGACTACAAGGGTCGTCAGAGCTGCGACGGTGCACCGGGGCGAAGAGGGAGGTGGCCGAAGGTGGTGCTGTCGAGGGGTTCGACGAGGAGCAGTCGGTGGTTGGCAGAACACATAGAGGCAATGACAGCCAGGGTGGCGACTGCAGAAGCTGCGTTAGGTGGAAGGAAGGTTGGTGCGACTAGCTACGTCGGGAGTGAACAGCGAGATGGGAGTCACTGCTCGCTATTGCTACATCGGAGGGAGGGCAGTGCGACAGGAAGGCAGGGGAAGCGTCGGGAGGTCACTATGGGTGGCTGGCACTCGGGACGAGACGGGGAGAGGAAAGGGGATTGTGAAGATGAAACGACTGAGGGGTGCGTCAGCTGTAGGGCGATGCTGCAGTCAAAGGGAAGGCCAGCGCAGGGTGGCGCACTGCGGAGGTGGGGTCACGAGCGGATGGAGGCGCACAACGACGTTGAGGTCGGGCAGAATAGACGGAAAGGAGGTCGAGAGTAGTGGGTTTGGAGGTTGGGATGAGAGGTGACGGATAAAGAAGGTGAACAGGCGGCTAGGGTTTGATGGTGAATAGTGTAGCAGTAGATATATGACAGGGTATATATATGTGTAGGGGTATTAGGGTTAGGTGGGGTGACGGGTTAGGGTATTGGGTATCCAATAAGGAATAGGGTTATAGGGTATTAGATAATAGATGGCTTTAAATCAAATAGATATTATGGTATAGGGTTATAAAATCCAATAAAAGGCATAGGATTATGGAAAAATAAATAAATAAATAGATCAATAATAATATAGTAACACAATTAATCAATTTGTATGCATCAAATTAATACTCAAATACTGCTGAACACAATAGAATGTAGGACCTCACGATCAAGACTGTATTTGAATCAAACCAAAATATCATAAGGAGCAAAATAATATTACATATTATTTAATTAAATAAAATGGCATACATAAAATCCATACTCTAATAAAAATACAATATAGATTACGGTCTATAAGCTTTCAAAAATTTTATAAACAATAAGTTTATTAACAACAACAACAACAACAACAACAATAATAATAATAATAATAATAATAATAATAATAATAATAATAACCGAAATAATAATAATAATAACAATAGTAACAAATATAATAGGATTTGAAACACGATTTAAATTCATTGGAAAATAGTCACAATTAAAATTATCGATTAGAATATGCTTTAACAGAAGATCCAATAATGCATTTTAATAAAAGAATTTGAAAGCGATACAAAAATTGACATACCAAAAATACATAGAAAATATGTATTTGCAAAAACAGGGGTTACAGAGGAAGATAAAGCTTTTAACTTGATATATTCACTACCGGATTCGTACAAGCATTTGATCACTACCAAGCTACACAGTAGATCTGCCAAGAAGAGTATTTGGGTAGATGGTGTAATCAAAGCATTGAAGGAAAATCAACTTAGGAAAAAGACTCAGAAATCATCGTCTACTTCAAGTTGTCTAGCAGTTGATGGCCCTTTATGTGGAAGACAAAGTTCTATGAAAAATGATTCGATCCGTTGCCGATATTGCAAGCGGTCAAGGCATATCAAGAAAGAATGTTGAAAATTGTAGAAGAGAAGAGCATGAAGGATGAAAAGTCTACCGCCTATGTTGTTAGTTCTTGTGCTTCAAGTGATTCATATATTCTTGTTTCAAATTCTTTAGAAGCGGATTCTAGTAGTGTTCTTCACCCAGGGAGTTCTTCTCATATTTGCTCCAAGAGTGAGTTGTTTTCTACTTGTAAGTCTACTACAGGGCGTTGTGTGAGAATAGGAACTGGGAAGATTTGTGGAGAGTGGGTGAGGGGACAGTTGAGTTGAGGATGTCAGGTCTAAACATGTTCACTCTAAGGAAAGTTGCATATTCCTCTGCTTAAAAAGAATCTGATTTCGTTGGGAATTCTGGAAGCATGGGGTTGTAGGTACACAGCTTGAGGTGAAATTCTATCAGTTTTTCAGGGTTGTCGAAAGGTGATTAGAGGTATGAGAGTGGTTGAGCCAAGCCAAAACAATCTCTACAAGATTATTCCCGCAAATTCATCTAGTCTGCCGCAACTAGCACCATCAATTCGAGACCACGATGTTCGAATATCATCGAGAGGTGGAGAGTGCCTCGATGTAGGTGAAGTTCGAATATCATTTGAGCACAGCCATACATTTGGAGTCTCACTCAATCAAGGGGCCTGTAGATATCACTCCTGTTATGTAAGAGTGACAAATCCTATCTAAGTCACTCACTTCCCTCTGCAAAATTTGACAGCATTACAGGCAAAATTTGACAGCATTAAAACATTTAACTTCTATGTAGGGAACCGTAGTGACTTCAAGTTAAAAGACTACGCACACCATGGTCACTATGAGAACCACTTATGACACTCACGTAACGATCCATGCAGCGTTCTTATGGTGAGTCAGTCCAGTACATTATTACTCTAATATGTGCCCATGTGAAGACTTGATATCTCATATTCATTACCCGTGGAAATGGTCATCAGTCTACGCACACACTAGTCTCTATGTATTATCGTTTTCATAATTCACAATAATACTCGACTAGGGACATTAAAGAACAGTATTCTGATTTAAGCCAATAGGATCTCACAATCAAGTCATGCACTTGATATCCCATGGCATTGAACTTACTATTCTAACGACTTCATTATATTCATTTAATTCACAATAAATAACACAATAAATGAATTGCCTAAATATGAAATAAATGTCATGATACAATGTAAGCTAGTAATGTCAATACACAACTGGCCTCTAGGACATACACCGACAATCTCCTACTTGCACTAGAGCCAATCAGACATACATCTAATGCCTATAGATCTAGTGTGACCCTCTTGCTTTCGCTGTGCAAGAGGCTTTGTCAGTGGGTCAGCAATGTTATCATCTGTCGGTACTCTGCATATCTTCATATCTCCTCTATCGATGATCTTTCGAATGAGATGGAACCGCCTAAGTATATATTTGGATCGCTGGTGAGATCTAGGCTCCTTAGCTTGTGCAATGGCCCCATTATTATCACAATAAAGGTCCATCGGGTCCACAATGCTAGGAACTATGCTAAGTTCCGTGATGAACTTTCTTATCCAAACGTCCTCTTTTGCTGCATTGGAGGCAGCAATATACTCAGTCTCTATGGTAGAATCGGATACTGTCTCTTGCTTCGAACTCTTCAAGCTTACAACTCCACTGTTTAGGCAAAACATAAAACCCGATTGCGATTTTGAGTCATCCTTATCAGACTGGAAGCTAGCGTCAGTCTAACCCTTTACAAGAAACTCTTCCTTGGCTCCATATACCAAGAACGAATCTTCAGTCATTCTTAAGTACTTAAGGATACTTTTGACAGCAGTCCAGTGACTCTCATCGGGATTTGACCGGTACCTACTCGGCATGCTCAAGGCATATGAGACATTTAGATGAGTACATAACATGGCATACATGATAGATCCAATTATAGATGCATATAGAATCTTAGTCATGCAGTCCCTCTCATCTTGAGTTGTAGGACATTGAGCCTTAGACAAACTTACACCATGCAACATAGGCAGAAATCCCTTTTTGGACTCTAGCATATTAAAATGTTTCAATACTTTGTCTATGTATGTATTCTGACCCAGGCCAAGCAATCTTCATGATTTATCTCTATAAATCTTGATGCTTAATACATAGGTAGCTTCACCCAAGGCCTTCATGAAAAAACATTTCCCTAGCTAGGTCTGTACAAACTGTAAGGTAGAGATATCATTCTCGATGAGTAGTATGTCATCTACATACAACACCAGAAAGATAATTGTGCTCCCACTAACCTTCTTGTAGACACATGGTTCATCTTTATTCTTGATGAAACCAAACTCTTTGATTGCATCATCGAAGCGATGATTCCAGCTTCTAGAAACTTGCTTTAACCCATAAATGGATCGTTGCAGCTTACACACCTTTCCAGCATCCTTTGGAGTGACAAAACCCTTAGGCTGTGTCATGTACACATCCTCGAGAATATTTTCATATAGGAAAGCAATTTTGACATCCATGTGCCAGATTTCATAATCGTGATGTGCTGCAATAGCACGTAAGATCTAGATTATTTTAAGCATGATAACTGAGAAAAAAAGCCTCATCATAGTCTACACCATGAACTTGCTTGAAACTTTAGCCACCAACCGCCCCTTAAAGGTTTGCATGTTACCATCCATGTCAGTTTTCTTTTTGAAAACTCATTTGCACCAAATAGGTTTTACCCCTTCAGGTGAGTCTACCAAGGTCCATACTTAGTTGGTGTACATGGATTCCATCTCAGATCTCATGGCTTCAAGTCATTTCTTAGTATCTGGACCTTTTACAACTTCCTCATAAGTCGTAGGCCCATCTTGATCCATGAGCAATACATCACCATGTTGAGTCATGAGAAATCCATATCTCTCTAGTTGATGAAGTATCATACTAGACTTACGTAGGCCTTGTGCTACTTGAGCACGTTGTTATTCCACAACGATTTATGGAGCCTGCTCCATTTTCACCATTGGTTTGTTGTTACTTTGCGAAGTTTGAATTTCTTCATGTTCTATCGTTCTCCCACTTGTTCTTTTGGAGACAAATTCCCTCTCTAGGCACACAGTTGTCTGTGGGACAAACACTTTGCCTTCAGTGGGATTATAGAAATAACATCCCTTAGTTTCCTTGGGATATCCTACAAAGCAGCACTTATCCTATTTGGGACCAAGTTTATCAGATACTTGGCGCCTTACATAGGCTTTACAATCCCAAATCTTCATAAAAGACACACTAAGATACATCCCAGTTCATATCTCATATGGTGTCTCTTGAACCGTTTTAAATGGAACAATTTAAGTGTGAAAGCAACTGTTAATAGAGCATGTTCCCAGAAGGAGCTTGGAAGATCGTCATGACTCTTCATGGATCGGACCAGGTCTAACAAGGTTCGGTTCCTCCTCTCCGAGACAACATTCCATTGCAGTGTTCCAGGGAGAGTGAGTTGAGATATCCCGCACTCTTTTAGATGGTCATCAAAATTTTGGCTTAAGTACTTACCACCTCGATCTGATCGAATGACTTACTTTTACCAAGTTGATTTTGTACCTCATTATTAAATTATTTGAACTTTTCAAATGACTCAGATTTGTGTTTCATCAGATACACAAACTCATATCTACTAAAATCATCAGTAAATGTAATGAAGTATTGAAAATCTACTCTAGCCAATGTGTTGAAAGGTCTGCAAACATCACTATGTATGAGACCTAAAAAGTCACTAGCCCTTTCACATTTTCCAGTGAATGGAGCTTTTGTCATTTTGCCCAACAAACAAGGTTCACATACCTCACATGATTCAAAATCAAATGAGTCCAAGAATCCATCTTTATGGAGTTTGGATATGTGGTTCTCATTTATGTGGCCCAAACGACAATGTCAGAGGTAAGTTGGGTTCGTATCATTTGATTTGAAGCTCTTAGTATTTATATTATAGACGGACATTTCGAGGTCGAGAATATAAAGTCCAGCAACCCCTATTCCCGACAATAAGTATTTCCGTGTATTTTTCTACAATTTGATTTTTATAAGTTATTTTGTGCTAATTTCAGTTCTGATTTTTATTAAAGTATTTTGAAATAGAAAAATTTATTCATTTTGAATAACGGAGTATTTTGATCTTACTTTCTTTTTTTAAAATTTTTTTTATTGATCAACTATTTATATTTAATATTATTACTTTTTGGAATTTTAATAAAATTGTTAATCTCGAATCATATTTTGATACATATCATTATTTTTATTATTTTAACCGTTATTATTATTTTTATTATTATTTTATCATTGTTATTGTTATTATTTTTATTATTATTGATGTTGTTACAATTATTATTATAATTATTTTTATTATCATTACTTGTATTATTATTATTATTGTAAAGCCCAAAGATACTCCATTTTATATGTATTTTATTATTTGATTTAATGTATATTTAAATGTATATTTTATAAACCCTACAATCCTATTATTTCTTATTGGATCCATACCCATTACCCAAACCCATCCTAATATCCTATAAATACTAACCTAACCTAAAACCCTAACCTATACCCTAACCCCCCTACACCTCAGCCGCCAACTGTGCAAACACCCCCCCTCATGTACATCCCCATGCCTTCCTCTCTCTTTCTCTGATCTCATCTACCGCAACCCAACCTCCACTCTGTTTCCCTTCGACGCTAGTCGATCCCCGTGTCGAGCCACCTCCGTCTCCTTCCTCCATCCTCGACCTCATTGTCAACCTCCATCCACCTCCAAGTTTTGAACCCATTGTCTTCATCCCGCCTTCGTCTTCCGCATCCATCGACCACCACCTCCTTCATCATCTTCCACTTCTCCTCCTCATTGTCATCTTCTACCTATCGACCCCTATCGTCGACTCCCCACCAATCGTCGTCATCCCCGAAGCCCCTCATCCCTGCCATCCATCGCTTTTCTCTACATCTCCAACCCCATTGTCGAACCCAACATCGCACCCAACCTCGACCGCCACACTCGCCCTTGACGTTGACCTCCGTCGCTTCACCCCCAAGCTCGCCTCTCGCCATGGTCGCGCCCTTCACTCTGTTCTTCCTGCCCAAAACAGAGCATCCAAGGCCCCCGTCTTCCATCAAATTCTCATCCTCTGAGCGCTGTCCCAATGCACCGCCTTTCCTGTGCCGCCCCAGTCACTGCGAATAGTCGCTGCCGTCGAAGTCGCCGAGCTTCGAACCCCCTTGCCGCCATTACTGATCGTGCCTTGCTGTTTTGTGTTTGGGGATCAGGATTGGCTGTGTGGTGTTTGGTGTTTTGTGAGAAGGTGATTGGAAGTTGTGGTGTTTGGTGTTCGGCAATAGGGGATCTTGATCCGTGTATGGTGTTTACTATGTGTGAAGAGGAAGGTTTGGTTTGGTTTGCTGTTTGCCGTTTGGTGGGTGTTTTTGCATGTAGTTCGCACGTGCTCCGTGTTCGTGAATTCGTCGCCCGGGATTCTCATCCCGTTATTCTATTATATTCAAATTAACCGTCTAACAGGCAAGTCACCGTCCTCTTGAATTGTTAATTGTATCAAATTCAAGTTTTGTTGAAACTCTTGCAAGTATATCTCTTTGTTATCTTATTATCCATTGTTCTTCTCTTCGTTGGGTCTATTGAAGGTTTACATGAGCTAACCCCAATATTCTTCACATCGTGCCACTTTTGACTAAAGTTTGGATCTTTCATGAGTGCATATAGAATTGATAATAGGGTTGTTCATATAATCGTCACACAAATAAATTATTGTAGAGACAATTGCTAGGTTGTATGTTGTTTGATTGATTGATATTAGATGTTGTTAGAATTGATCTAAGTGTGTGCTATAATTTTATTTATCATGTTTTGACACCCGTCATGTTAGTTACACAGTTTATTGAATAAAGAATCGATACCCATCATGTTTAATTTATTTATTTTCCTAGAAAAGTACGCTAAAACCTGTATCTTGCTTGCTACCTGAAATTAGTCTGCTGTTTTTGACCCAGTAAACGATCTTAAACTAAATTACTTTCTGAACAAGAATTGTATCCTCATATTTCTCGTTTCCAGAACATCTTGAATTTTTGAATTCCGAGTTGTGTAGCAAAAGTTATATCCGTTTTACTACAGCTGTATTTTTATTTCCAGAATTATACTTTTCAGATTTTCTTGAATTAATAATTCCTAATTCATTGTATTGCATGAATTAATGTGTGTATGTTGCATTGCATGATTCTAGTGTCTTATTGTCACCATTCTAATTGTCCTACTTCAAATTATCATCCTATTGTTTCCATCGTTCATCTCATGTCTCATCTTTGCATATTGTATTGTTGCATTAATAAAATAATTAATAAGTCGGGATTTAAGGGAATGACTTGAGTAGTGAATAATATAGTTACTGTGTCGGCCAGTGTTTATCGATTGATTGTGGAGCGCTGACTACGGCACCCCAATCTCTCGTGTATTACATCATCAATGAATCATACCATTGTACCAATGTACCAATGTATAAATGAATTAGTGAATCATCGTAATGTATCGAGCAAAATTATTGTACCGTATCAGTGATTACCGTACTGACACATGATCTACAGAATTCACCACTCGGTCTAAACGAAATTGATTGTATGCATTGAACCTGTAGTATGGGATGCAGTAGTACGTGCATTAGTTAGGATTAAAATGAATAATAGACTTAAGGGTTTGCATTACCTCGACATTGCATTTTATTCATCATTGTTCCTATTGATATCGATTATTGTCTAAGTGTTATTGATACCGAACCGTTGCATCGATTACCATGTTATTGATTATTGCTATCGTGCCATGTTATCGATTCCTATTGATCCAGTGACATCATTATTATACCATTCTTCCATTGTTCCCTGCTTTCTCTACTTGCTATCTATGACTTGCTCTAATGACAAATTTTCTCCTCTTTTTAGATGAAGTGTTTACAGGTGTTGATGGAAAATTGCCTGCTAGAATTGGAGGATAGAGATTCTGAAGATTTAATGCTTTCTAGTTGCTTATTATTTTATTGAACTGTTGTTATTTCATTGTATTGGGCTTATGACCTGAATATTGCTATTTGTTTCCAGACATTGGATTATTATAGTATTTGGATATTTTTATTGCTTCATTCCAAGTATTATTGTTCATGAGATTATTATTATTGCCTGTGCAATTGTTCTGTATTGGTTATATTATTGAGTTGATCGGTTAAACAGCTTGTGGGTGACGTTAGTCATTCGCTGGGCTAATATTACGTGCTCGTATTCCGTATTTTCGAGTAGCGGGGCGTGACAAGGTTTTTAGTGGTATCAGAGCTCTAGTTTGGATAATATATCAGTCAAACGTGACTAATGAAAAGAAGTTTGGCTATTATTGATATATTAATCTGATTTGGGTTTTTATCGGTTTGACTCAATAGTATGTGCAATACAGTGATCGCATGAACAATTGATATCCAACTTACAATCTGAAAACTAGCCTCTTTTGATTTCTCTTTGATCCCTTCCATTCATTGATTCCGTATTGGGTATGATTTCATTCCTTTCATATCCATGTTCTTTTGATTCCAGTGTCATCTATTCTTTTCTTTCCTGCTTGGTCCGTCGATCGGCATCACTTGATTTACAACGACATGTCTACAACTTGGAGCTTCACCATCAGAGTAGCACAGCGGAAGCGTGGTGGGCCCATAACCCACAGGTCCCATGATTCTCTTGTTGTCTCTCCTTCCTTGCATTGTTTACTTCCTTGATTCATTCATTTGCATTTTCATCATTCATTGAATCCTTATTCAACATCATTCTTGATCACTTCATTCATATCCATGCCCTTCTTCTTCTGGTGTTGCCACCATTTTGTCCTTCCCTTTGAATCCTGTGTTTTGTTACCCACAATTTTGCTTCTTTTCCCTTTATGCCCAGTTTTGTTATCCACAAGTTGATTTGGCCTTGTCCTATGTACCGCCTGAGCAAATTGCGAGGACGAAATTTTGTTGTATGGTGGGTAAGATTGTAACCCCTATTCTCGACAATAAGTATTTCCGTGTATTTTTCTACAATTTGATTTTTATAAGTTATTTTGTGCGAAATTTATTTTGGATTTTTATTAAGGTATTTTGTAATAGAAAAATTTATTCATTTTGAATAACGGGGTATTTTGATCTTACTTCCTATTTTTCTTTTTCTTTTTTTATTGATCAACTATTTACATTTAATATTATTACTATTTAGATTTTTAATAAAATTGTTAATCTCGAATCATATTTTGATACATATCATTATTTTTATTATTGTTACCGTTATTATTATTTTTATTATTATTTTATCATTGTTATTGTTATTATTTTTATTTATTGATGTTGTTACAATTGTTATTATAATTATTTTTATTACCATTACTTGTATTATTATTATTTTTGTAAAGCCCAAAGATACTCCATTTTATATGTATTTTATTATTTGATTGAATGTAAATTTAAATGTATATCTTATAAACCCTACAATCCTATTATTTCTTATTGGATCCATACCCATTACCCAAACCCATCCTAAAATCCTATAAATACTAACCTAACCTAAAACCCTAACCCCCATAAACCTCAGCCGCCAACTGTGCAAACACCCCCCTCCTGTACATCCCCCCGCCTTCCTCTCTCTTTCTCTGATCTCCTCTACCGCAACCCAACCTCCACTCTATTTTCCCTCGACGCTAGTCGATCCCCATGTCGAGCCGCCTTCGTCTTCCGTATCCATCTACCACCACCTCCTTCATCGTCTTCCACTTCTCCTCCTCATTGTCATCTTCTACCCATCGACCCCTGTCGTCGACTCCCCGCCAATCATCGTCATCCCCGAAGCCCCTCGTCCCCGCCATCCATCGCCTTTCCCTGCATCTTCATCCCCATTGTCGAACCCAATATCGCACCCAACCTCGACCACCACACTCGCCCTCGACGTTGACCTCCGTCGCCTCACCCCCAAGCTCGCCTCTCGCCATGGTCGTGCCCTTCGTGTTGTTTTTCCCGCCCAAAACAAAGCATCCAAGCCCCCCATCTTCCGTCGACTTCTCATCCCCTGAGTGTCGTCCCAGTGCACCGCCTTGCCTGTGCCGCCCCAGTAGCCGCGAATAGTCACCGCCGTCGAAGTCGCCGAGCTTCCAATCCCCTTACCGCCATTACTGATCGTGATTTGCTGTTCTGTGTTTGGGGATCAGGATTGGCTGTATGGTGTTTGGTGTTTTGTGAGAAGGTGATTGGAAGTTGTGGTGTTTGGTGTTCGGCAGTAGGGGAACTTCATCCGTGTATGGTGTTTACTGCGTGTGAAGAGGAAGGTTTGGATTGGTTTGCTATTTGCTGTTTGGTGGGTGTTTTTGCACGTAGTTCGCACGTGTTCCGTGTTCGTGAATCTTTGCCCGGGATTCTCATCCCGTTATTCTATTATATTCAAATTAACCGTCTAACAGGCCGTCCTCTTGAATTGTTAATTGTATCAAATTCATATTTTGTTGGAACTCTTGCAAGTAGATCGTTTTGTTATCGTATTATCCATTGTTCATGTCTTCGTTGGGTCAATTAAGGGTTTACACGAGCTAACCCCAATATTCTTGACATCGTGCCACTTTTGACTCTAAAGTTTGGATCTTTCATGAGTGCATATAGAATTGATAATAAAGTTGTTCATATAATCGTCACACAAATAAATTATTGTAGAGACAATTGCTAGGTTGTATGTTGTTTGATTGATTAATGTTGGATGTTGTTAGAATTGATCTCTGTGTGTGTTATAATTTTATTTATCATGTTTTGAAACCCATCATGTTAGTTACACAATTTATTGAATAAAGAATCGATACCCATCATGTTTAATTTATTTATTTTCATGGAAAAATACGCTAAAACCTGTATCTTTCTTGCTGCCTGAAATTTGTCTGCTGTTTTTGACCCAGTAAACTATCTTGAATTAAATTACTTTCTGAACAAGAATTGTAGACTCATCTTTCTTGTTTCCTAAACATCTTGAATTTTTGAATTCCAAGTTGTGTAGCAAAAGTTATGCCCATTTTACTACAGCTGTGTTATTATTTCCAGAATTATACTTTTCAGATTTTCTTGAATTTATTATTCCTATATCATTGTATTACATGAATTAATGTGTGTATGTTGCATTGCATGATTCTAGTGTCTTATTGTCACCATTCTAATTGTCCTACTATCAAATGTGAGATCCAGATTTAGTACCTAATACCCAAGATGCAGAAGTAGATAAATTGCCTTCTATAACAAAAATACCTGTAGTGAAAATCTCACTTCCTTTCTTGTTCTTAAACTCCTCCAGGTACTTACGGCAGTTCCTTTTCCAATGTCCGGTCTCACCACAGTGGAAGCATGTACCCTCCTTGGCCACCCAATCCTTAGATTTTAAGGCAGACGTGCTGGGCTTGAAATTGCACTTGCCCTGTAGCGCCCCTGAATTCCTATACTGGGAACTCGTGACACAATCCAGGTTCTTACTTCATACAGAAAAATCATAATAGGAAATTAAAACTTTTATTATATCAAATATTATTACAATGTCCAATAATACAAGAAATAGTACATCATGAATTACAAATATCATTAGATAACTACATCTTCCACTTGGATGCTTCCCTCGACTTCAGTTTCCCGCGTTCCCCACGAACTGGTAGTCCTGCAAACTCACCAAACTATGGGCACGTTAATTGAATGCAACTGACGCAATGCCGATGAAACCAGCGACTCAAAAACCTCAACAACCAGAAATATTGATGCAGAAGAAAAAGTGATGTCAAATCAAGTGTCGGTGTATGTCATGGCCTGAATCTAATGCACACATTATGCATACCATGCTCCTAAAGCTAATATACGCTTGATTGGAGAGATATGCGTCCCATACTACGCATTCCCGAATCAAACAACGTCCTTCAATTGTTGGGGTTCGATCGCCCGCAATGCATCCTACTCTTGTGCTATCTCCTATCTCTGATACTCTAGTAATGATGAGGTTGCAGTCGTCCGGTTCACTCCCGTCTCTATCGTCGGTAGTGGTGTCAATACCATGTGTTTCCCTCTATGCCCAGAATCGCAGTCGCACGGCTCACTTCCGTCGCTGCTAAAACAATTAGTAAAGATGCGGTAATTCCGCCTTCCAGACCTCATCAAAAACTAGTGTACGGACACAAGGGCTCCTCGTCGAAGACCTTAGAGCCTTTTCCATAAAGTCTCACTCACAGGGCCTTTCTCTAAGCCTTCTACCCACATTGAAAAACATAGTACCTGGCGGATTTTTAGAGTTTCTCCTAATCTCCACGATGCTCTCGTTCTTACACTTGACCAGAACTTGGAGTCGAGACGACGCCGCCACTCCAGACCTCCTCAAAAGTTGTTACGGACATAAAGACACTCCGACCGAAGATATTAGAGCATTTCCCACTGAGTCGCGCTCCAACTGGGCCGTTCTCTAAGTCTCCTGCCCCCATTAAACAAACTTTCGATTTGGCCAGGCGTGATGACACCACGCATCCCCCTGACAGGCGAACACAACACCCACTAGTGCCGGTCCTTACATTTGACAATGACTCGATCTAGTCCAAGAATATAATCAAGCTCAAGGTGCTATAGCTCAATCAACTAGAGTCAAGGCTAAAAAATGAGGTTAATTACACAATTACCAAATTATTAACTGATTATCTGATTATTTGATTCCCTTAATCTCATGACTCTAATTAAGCTCTAATCCTTTTTCATTATCTCATTAGATGTATGAATCATTAGGCAAGTCTAGATCTTTTTCATTTTAACCAATTATCTCTTAGTTAGGCGATCAACCAACTTGATCGCTACCCTTCACGCTCCACGTCTCTTGACAAGTGGTAGCACTAAAATCAAACAACAGAATTAGACAGCGAGCACGTCGGCGCACGAGTCGTCTCCTCTAACGCGTTCGATGCGATACGGGTTCCTATACTACCCATCTATTTATCGAGTTGCTTTATTTCGTTTTACTATTTATTCCTTCATCTTAAAATTAAAACTAAAACTAAAATTAAAATTTTATGATATTATTTTATACACATCATTGTAAAATTTTACTATTATACTTATATTATATTCTTTATTCTTTCAACTAAAATTCAGCACTCGTATATTTTCAAATTTTTAACCAACAACATTTTCTTAAATTACTAATTCAATTTTTTCTCGTAATACTAGTTCAGTTTGCGATTTTAATCATTCTCCCGCTTATTACTTTGATAAATTTTGATTACTAAGTCTATTAATAAATTATCCATTGATTATGTTTCTCTTTATTCTTCCCAATTGCGTTGTTTTCCAAACTCTTTCACAATTAACGACTTAATTTATACTTTCCTTCTATCAAATACTTCACCTAATATTATTTTTGTATGAAATTTTCTCTCAATCTATCCTATCTTTTATGGTCATATTTCTTTTCTTATGCTATTTTCCTAGCTTTCTTGTTCCGTTCTTATAAATGTTGATACTCATAATTTTCTCATAGAAGTTACCTTGTTTTTCTACATTACATATTTAATGCTTACTTATTTTCTTAATATTTACAGTTTTCTATATACAATAAAGATATTTTTCCTTTGGTGTGTACGAATTGTAACTTTTACCCTAGTAAATTCTGAGGACAGAACTATTCTAAGGGGGGAGAGTGTAACACCCCGCAAAATTGAGTTATGACAATTTTGCTCCACGTGTGTTACGCACGTGTATTTCGTACTGTTACGAGTAATAGTCGTAACGTATTTTCCTACATATTTCTGTATTTCAACTATTTATGTATTTTTTCGTTTTCTAAAAACTCATTTCAATCCTATTTCTAGCCAACTCAAACATTTATTTTAATTTTTGTGTTTTATGTACATTGCACGTGTTTTCAATACACGTGTCGATACATATATTTTTCATTACGTGAAATATCCGTAATATTATTGTTCTACGTATTTTGTATTTTGACTGTTTTTTTCTCTCAAATTAATTTTTAATATTTTAAATGTGCATTGCACATTATATTTTATGTATTTTAGTCCCTTAAATTTTCGAAAGTTATGTATACTTTTATTCTTTTTATTTATTCGTCACAATTGTATTATTTATTTTTAATAATAAAAACTCATCGGCCTAAAGTCTATTTAAAGCCCACTAGAAAATTAATTAATTTAAAAGAGAAGCCCATGATTTTATTCTATACTTTAAATGTACACTTTTGAATCCTACACATTTATCATGTAACAAACACATACAAATGGATTATAAACAAATAATTAAAAGAATGAGAAAAGTATGCATGTGGGCTGCACGTGCACGTTTGTGCAACCCAAAGGTTGGCCGGCCAATTAAAAGGAGGAGGAGTGGTTTTGTGAGTGGGTTGTGGAGTGGGTGATTAATTTGGGTAGTGGGAGTCTCTTCATTCACCCAAAACGCCCTATAAATACCTACCTATTCATGAACAATGTACACTAAATTAAAAGAGAAGAAAAGAAAGAGAGCAAAGAAGTGAGTTCGGAAATTTTGGGAGTGAGAGAGGGCATTTCGGTGGTGGCAATTGCTAGGAGGAGAAGGCTAGCTTTTGGTTGGAGCTTTGGAGCAAATCTTCCTAGGAATTTTCTCTCTTTTTGCATCAAATAAGGTGGATGATTTTTTTTTTACTTACTAAATTAATGTAGTATGCATATGTAGATAGTGTATGGTTGAAATTATTAACTTGCGTGAGTTCTTCAATTATTTTGTGATGCATATTGTGTTGATAAAATTGTTAATAGTAAGAAATTATGAGAAAATTTGTATGCTAATCGAAAGTTACACCATAGAATTAATAGATTGTCAATTGAAAATTTATTTAAAAGCATGTTGTATGTTGTTAAGCACAATTAATAAACCATGATTAGAATTGAGTATTTGTATACATAAAGTTGTTAATTTTGTGCTTAGAAAATTGTGTGGATATTAGAAACGAATTATAAAGTCGATGGGAAGGATGAGAATTTCTAAATAAAAATGCTTTTTCTAACCAAAACCTATGAATACTAGATTTATACAAAGTGGTTATTTGAATACTAGAATTATAAAAGTGATTATTTGAGTTAAATTGGGTATAATTTGGTGCTAATATGAATAAAATTTATGAAAAACTATTTATGGAAAATTGGGGATATATTTTATGAATAATCAAATTGAAAGAAAAGAATAGAATTCGAAAATAGTTGAAAGAGTAACAAATGAGATTTATCAGAAAGTAGAGTTATATGAAATTTAACTCCTAAGATATCAGATATGATGCTTGGCTTTGGTGGCTAGCGGGGGCGCCTGGCGTCGCCACGTGGCGCTGGGGGTTTTCCTTGGTCTCGGGTTCGAGCACTGCTGTGCACAAAAGTGCTTTTTTTGTATTTTTTTGTCTTTTTGAGTTTTAAAAATTCCAAAAAAATTGTATAAATGTTTTAAAATATTAAGGAAACAACTGAAAATATTTTCTCAGTGTTTTAGGTTATATTTTGAAAATTTAAAAGATATATTCATGTGTTAGATGAGAATGGAATTCAAGAAGAATATATATGATTAAGATTTTAAGGGTTGATTTGTGATAAAACCAAAGTATAATGATGAGATTTAAATAATGAACATCTTTAAGAAATTGTTTTTTTTTTTTATCTTAAACAACTTTGATTAAGAATCATACTTTAAGTGTAGGTGAATATGAAAAAGGGATTTTTGTAATTAAAAGAGCATTGTGAATTATTAAAATGAATAATTGGGTTGATTAACCAAGTAGTTCTTACTTCATGATGAATAAACAAGAGAATGAAAGAAAGAATTGAATGAGATATGAATAAATTGAGAATATGAATAATAAGGGTATGAGTACCCTATAATATTGAACATGAAAAGATGTTGATTTTATAGGCTTCGTGAGACCCAGGTACCGGCAAAGTAATGATAATGATTAACTGAGTTTTGAGAAAGGACCAGTATGGGCTATCGTTCTCGGTGTATGGTTTAAGACCGGTATGAGTGTAAGCTAGCTCTAGGTAGTATTATTTATTCATGTTTCAAACTTAAGAATAAAGAACTAAGAGAAGATGCAATAAAACTTGGGTAAACGTAAGTGGGGCCGCCTCTATATAGTCTGACGGTGTACTCCAGGACTATAGACCAAGTTTGACGGTGAACTCCGGGACTGTGGTTGCTTGCGATGGAGACGAACCTTAATTAAATTCGGGACTAAGATTGATTTGAAGGTGGACTCCAGGATCATGAATAGTCGAACGGATGGGAGGTCGTTCTCCAGTGTATATGCATATACCGGGGCTAGAGGGGCACTTGTGGGATGTTCGCACGACGAGGATTTCCATATAGCCTGACGGTGGACTCTAGGACTGGAGTCTGTACTCGTGGAATATCTAAACTTGATTGTGTTACCGAGTAGTTTTTCATAGAGAGAGATTAAACCCTTTAATGTGGAGTACATATGTGCTTACCCTCGGACCTATGTAGAATGGGATGCATAAAATCCGAACAAGTATGCATTAGTGTCATTGTAGTATAACATCTGCATTAGGCATCTAAGTTCGTTTCATACACTGACATGTTTAGGATAGTCACTCTTTTACACTTTATTGTACATTCAAGTTTGTATTTGCTAAAGTAAGAGAATCGTTATATTATGGCATAGCGAGGATCACTGTTTTATAACATTGTGTCGGTTATAAGCAACTGATGTGCTCAAAGTTTTTCAGTGCAGGGCTTGGATTGGAAAAAGACAAAAAGAAGAATTGATGCTAAAGATTATTTTCATGATTTAAGTGGTTAATGTTTAAGTTGTATATATCATATTGTATTCTTTTTTCACTGCGTTGATGTAAAGAACTTGTTGTATAATAAAAAGGTTTTAATTTCCATGTAAAATTGTACAAAATGAAGTAAAAAGATCCTGTTGTGATACGAATTACATGTAAATGGAATTCGGGGTGTTACATGGCCTCTAGGGCATACACCAACAACTCCTTGATAACGCCTACTGAGGTGTACCCTTGAGGGGGTATACTAATTGGTGAGATTGAGTTGAGATTTGTTCAACTAGAAGAAGAATTTATTGTTCTCAAGTACATTCGCAAGTGGAGTTTAGTAGAGTTTGGAGATGAGTAATCATATCATGTTCATAGCACTCGTATGCAATCCAAGGTGGAGATTGTTAGGATTATATCTTGAGTACTCGTGGTTCAGAATAGAAGAAGGTACGGTGAAGCACGGAGGTCAAAGCGTCGAAAAGAGTAGAAAAGAAAATAGCTGCAACAGCAGTCAGAGAGGGGCGATCGACTGGTCGGTCGATTGCACACCCGGCCGCAGTTGTACAGGGTTTTAGCCGAGAGGAGGTCGGTCGATCGGTCTTGTCGGACGGTCGACCGTGCACAGCGATGTGTTTTTTTTTTTTGGCCTCGATTTGTTATGTCATTTCTGTCTAATCTTCAATTCCAAGTCGGATCGTACGGCTCCTATTCAATTACTTCTTCTATAAGTTATATCGGACAATAAAATCAAGATTAACTTAAAGTTATCTCTATTCTTCTTCTATATATTGTAATCTTCTCCAATATGAGTGATGAGTACTTCATTGATATTTTTTCCATTGCAAAGAGAGACTTGAGAAAGAGATAGTTCTTGGTGAGTGAGTTTAATTTCTTATACTGAGTGAATCATTAACTCCTTGTAATATCTTCTAGTTGAATATTATATCTTCCTATATTTCCCGTTCGGATTAAGCGAAAACTAACCGGGATAAATCCTTCTTGAGTTTGTGTTGCATTGGTGGATTTATTTGCTTGCTTGTTGGATTGATTCATCTCATCTACTTTGACTTCCTTATTATTTTATTTAGTTTCGCTGAGCCACCAGTGTATTTGTAGACACCTCATCCCAACAGAAAGTGAAAATAATTTTTTTTAGTTCTTCCCTGTTGTACAGAAGAAAAAAAAACAGACTTGTCATTTATATACAGACGATGGGTCACATATATAGACTGCTCTCACAATAGTTATAAACTAATATTTCGAAAATTATAAGCTAATGTTGACATATGCTGAATGAAATGCATGTGGTTTAGCAATATATCATAGAGCACTTTCTAATATATATAGTCTGGGTCTCCCAGACTCCCAAATCAATATCAATTTTAAAAAAATGCTTGCATAAACACTTCTAGTAGATTAATGCAAACGTCTCCAACTGAACATTAGAACAAGGGAAGTCTCTAAATAATCTTCCAATCACTAGCCACTTTTGAGTATAACCACTTTGAAAGGAAACAATTACAGGAAAACTGTAAATAATCTCATGTTGCTCAGAAAGTAAAATTATGTAATATAAATACCTACACTGTGTCAGTCTTCAAAGCGCTGCTTCTTTTCGAAGTTGATTTCTTGCTAGTTTCAATGATCATTGAGCAAATAAGCCGACTAACCTTCAGATATCAGAGTATTGAAGCTGGAACAAAGTCTTCAAGGATCAGTGTACGAATTTTTCTAGCTGAAAAGCATACCGCATTTGAGAACTGCTCTGAAAACCCAACGGAGTACACCAGGTCAAAGTTGACCTTCCTCTAAGGACAAGTACATATCCCCAGCTACTCTCGCCAATGACTAGTAAATTCGCATACCTCTCTGTTTTCTTGATATTTCTCTCATGAGGCAAGGACCTTTATCCATAATTGCTACCTTTGCATCATTGTTTTTTTCAAAGCAGACAATGGCACTTGAGCAAATGAAATGTCTCCAACCCTACTACCATGAAAAGCTGTAGATAGAAGACTAGAGCTCCGACCAGGAACAGAAGCAGACAATGGCAAAGTCTCGTTTTCCAAGAGAGCACGAGCAATCAAGCTCCCATACCATTTGACAGTCCTTGTTGGGGCACTAAGGGAAGTAATGATGGCATGCCCAATGCTGTTGAGCTCCTGAATATGAGAATGGTTTACCTCAGATAATATAGCCCAATTCACTAGGGCCCATGCAGCAAAAGGTGCAGCAACATTTTCCGTCTCTAAGTCATCCCGAAGGCCCAGAATAGCACTAGAAGCTGAATTGTCAGGTTTCAGTAAGCTAATACTATTTTCATGCAATCCCACAATTTTTCTGTATATGTGGGGCTGATTCCAGGTGAACATCATCTGATTCCAAGAGGTATTTGACCTTGAAAATCCTAAAATAGTAAAATAGTTGTCCCATGAAGCACTTGTTTTCCAACTTCCTTAATTCCTCTACCACCATTGTTGCTGCAATTTTATGTGTGGGAGCAAACAGATGTTGTAATTCTTTTTAGAAATATTAATAGAAGTGACATTTAAGTTTTCATTGATATTGACTGCTGCCAACTGATCTTGATTCCTAAATCTGACTCGTTCGAATAGTTGGATCTGATCTGGATGGTGGCGATCACTACGCTTGATCTGCAAAAGTCTGAAACATCGTGGTTGGCCCTGGCGATAGACCCTCCGACGCTCAAGTCAGAACTCAGAAATATATGAAAGTTTTTAGTGGCAAAATACCGATTACCTAGTTTTTGTGGTGGTCATGGGGTATTTATAGTTTCTTTGGGGGGCAGTTTCAAGATATTGATTTATCTCTAATTTTTAGTGTTTTAATCATGTTGGTTATTCTCTTTTTCATGAAGAAATATGGCCGGTTACTCTTCTTTTGATAAAGAGATAGAGTTAGTTGACTTTCTTCTTCATGAAGAGATAGAAGTAGTTGTGATGATAGACTTATAATTCTTCTCTTAATAAAGAGATATGATTTTTAAACTGTCTCTTATGGATGGAGAGATAAGTGGTTACTCTCTTAGAGAGTTTAAACGGCACTTCAAATAATTATGAATTCCTTCTTGTTGGTCTGCTATGTCAACTCAGTTTGACAAGCCTATTTTGAAGTGTTGAGCTTAAAAGATGCCCAATTCCCTTTTACGATCTTGTTTTTATTGAAATTTACCGTTTTACCCCTCAGAGATTTAAGATTTGTTCCCGACTTGAACGATCTCAATTTGGTTCTATTTTTACTCATATCACAAGCCCCCTACTCTCGAAGACTGAGTTTCACAACAAGCGAGGAATAGTTCGCCCGTTTTTAATGGTTACAGAACTTATTGGAGTTTTCAGGGATGTATGAATCATGCTTAGGGTGTAACTGTATTGTTTTGACTTTTAAAGCTTCTAGGATTATTTTGAGAGTTTTGTAGAGTTTTTTGTGATTTTTCTAGATTTTTCTGAATTTTTTCCAATTTTTAATCATTTTTAGGATTATTTATTCAATTTCCGAATTTTGAATTTTAAATTAATTATTCTAAATTTATAATTAATTTTCAGAATATTTTAATATTTTTTGGATTTAATACCTATTTTTATATTTTTAATTATTTTTCAAAATTTTAAAACATTTAAATCCTAATTAATCATGAAATAAAGAAATAAAATCATACCTGGCTGATGTGGCAGAATCGGGACCGTCGATCACAATTGGGCTTGTGCCCAGAGGAGATCGGATGGCTGAGATTTTGTGCCGGGCTATTCGGTGTGTGGCTATACCCAATGTGAAACACCGGGTATGATTTTGAGAAGATCAGGGCCTTTAATCATGACGAACATGGATTTCGGGGTGATCCAATGGTCCTAATTTGGCACTTTCTTCATCATACCCGGGTCGAGGGTTACCCGATGTGGCACTGGGTATGAGGTTAGTGTGGGCTGACATGGCGCGTTGTGAATGGGGCCACATGGCACGTTGACCGATCAACATTGACCCGGTCAATGTTGACCCAGTCGTGGTCAACAACTTTTTTTTGGTGGGCCTCTTAGGCTTCCCCGACTGTTGGGGGCCCAAATAGGGGAGCCCAAAGGTTCGGGGTCTCGGGGGTTTTAAAACCCCCAACCCCCACTTCTCTTCTCCCCATTCCCCATCTTCTCTTCTCTGATAGCTTCATGACACAAAAAACCTCCTGCGGATTTTTCCGTTCTCTAGTGAAAATTTCCAACCATACGAGTTACTTCAGATAATTTATATTATTTTATTAGGATGTCTAGGGTTTTGTCGGACTCCTCCTCTTTAAATCAATTTATAGAAGAATTGTCTACCTCTCAACCAGTAGAAGATAGAAGGGGAAGGGGGCAGCAGAGCAGTCTTCTGTGAAGGTGGACATAGCTGTAGAGGTAGATAAGAGGGCAGCCGAGTTTGGGAGATGCTCCGGTCCTCACTCGGGTCATACTCGTCTTCGACAGTACCCCGATGACTTAGGGGATCTAGTCAAGCACAGTCTTTGATACGAGGAACCCGAGTTTCATGAGGTGTTTGAGATCAACTCTATCTCAAGTATTTTATTAGAGGCGAATGTTCGTTGATGTTGTTGTTTTATGGTGTGGGAGGAACAGATGATGTGTTATTTTGATGAGAGGGAGAAACATATCTCAACCATAGATCTGATCTTGAGGCGAGACTGATGTGTGTTTGGGATATGAGGATCTGGTGGTTGTTGTGCTGACCGTTGGCCACCGGATGCCTGCAAATAGCCCTGAAATGCTGAGAGTTTTTCCGGCGACGGGCCCTCCGACGATCAAGTTAGTTACTGGAGAAGGAGATTAGGGTTTAGAGGTTACAAATTTATTACCTGGTAAATGAGGAGGGGGTTGGGTATTTATAGGTAAAGAAAGGGACCCTTGATGGACTGGGTTAACCCTCTTCTATGGGCTAACTTGAAGTAGTGGGTTTGCTAATGGCCTACGGGGAGTATAGGCCTGTTTTTAGGGACCTGCAGATCTGTTGGAACCAGACGGTTCAAATAGGCTGGGTTTGTACCCACATCATTGGCCCCCCACTCTTGGAGGTTGGGTGTAGAAGCCTTCAAGGAGTAGTTCACTCCCGTGGGGGAAAACCAGTTGATACAACGGGATAACAGAAGATCTTCGAGATCCACCTTAAGACGATGAAGATCGAAAAAGTGCTGAGGAGTGCTTGAGGGTGCTCGAAATCCCCTTCGAAATCCGATGGGCCGAGGTGCCGAGCTCCGAAGGGGGCCGGGCTTCGAGGCGCATTTGTAGGTGGCTCAAAGTCCACCCCAAACTCTGAGGTGCTGAGGAGCCGAGCCCCGAGGGTCGTGCATCGAGGTGCATTCGTGGGTGGCTCGGAGTCCACCTCGAGCTTCGAGGTGCGGAGGTGCTAAGCTCCTAGGGTTGAAGCACGAAGGGATATTTGTTGTTGGCTCTAAGTCCACCATAAATTCCATGGTGTCGGGCTACTGAGCTCCGAGCGCCGAAGCACGGAGGGATGCTTGTGGTTGGCTCAAAGTCCACCCCGAGTTCTATGGTGTCGAGGTGCTGAGCTCCGAGGACCAAAGCACGGAGGGATACTTGCGGTTGGCTCGTAGTCCATCCCGAGTTCAAAGGTGCTAAGCTGCGTAGGCCGAAGCACAGTGGGGTACTCGTGGTTGACTCGTAGTTCATGCCGAACTCCGAGGCCTAGTGAGATTGTAAAGAATCATCGCGCGTGGCTCGAGGTCCACGCCAAGTGATGAGGCCTAGCGAGATTGTGAGAAATCTCGCACGTGGCTCGAAGTCCACGCCAAGCGACAAGGCCTAGCGAGATTGTGATGAATCTTCGCGTGTTGCTCGAGGTCCATGCTGAGCGATGATGCCTAGAGAGATTATGAGAAATCTTAGCGTGTGGCTCGAAGTCCATGCCGAGCAATGAGGCCTAGCGAGATTGTGAGAATCTTCGCGTGTGGCTTGAAGTCCACGCCGAGCGATGATGCCTAGCGAGATTGTGAGAAATCTTTGCGTGTGCCTCGAATTCCATGTCGAGCGATGAGGCCTAGCGAGATTGTGAGGAATCTTAGTGTATGGCTCGAGGCCAATGCTGAGCAACGAGGCCTAGCGAGATTCTGAGAAATCTTCGTGTATGGCTCAAGAACCATGCCAAGCAACGAGACCTAGCGAGATTGTAAGAAATCTTTGCGTGTGGCTCGATGTCCTTGCTGAGCGACAAGGCTTAGCAAGATTGTGAGAAATCTTCGCATGTGGCTCGAGGTTCACGCCGATGGACTAGGCTTAGCGAGATTGTGAGAAATTATCGTGCATGGCTCGAAGTCCCCATAGCGATGAGACCTAGTGAGATTGTGAGAAATCTTCGAGTGTGGCTCGAAATCCACACTAGTGACGAGGCCTAGTGAGATAGTGAGAAATCTTAGTATGTGGCTCAAGGTCCACGCCGAAGATGATATAGTTGGAAGATTCTTCTGAATAGTATGTTTGTCGATGCCCACATGTGTGTCGCAGACATTATAAACATGGTTGAGGCACGTGCGTTGCACATGAGTTACCTAACGTCATTGTTGGGGATATCAAGGTGTCCCCCTCTTATCAACAATTGGATTGAATCATAGGGCCAAGATTGGTTTTGGATATCGAGGAGCCCCAACACGGCTTATATATCCCCCCTCACCCCTCATTCTTATCTTTACTTTCTCTCTCTTGCTTCAGAGGTTCTCTCTCTAGAACTTATTCAATCTACTGGTGACATACTTTTCGATGACCTTTCTGGCAACAGAATTAGGTATAGTATTTTTAAATTATTTTAAGAGTTCGGTCCAGTTCTTCAACCTCCACATCTACCCGAGATGATCGTGCTTCCGCTTCATCGTCATCTTCTGGGCAGGTTCAAGATGTTTCATCTGAGTCTACTTCTTGGGAGGAAATCCAGGAAATCCAAGAGGTCGAGCAAATCAAACCCCATGGTGAAGTAGAGGAGATGGAGGAGAGTGACTCGGAGGAAGAGGCCGGAGAGGTGGGCAAGGAAGGCGAGATCATTAAGGAAGGCGGGGTTAAGGAAGGAGAGGATGAAGCAGGCGAGGAGGAAGAGGCAAGCGAAAAGGAGACGGAAGGAGATGAAGTCAGTAAGGAAGGAAATGACGAGACCGTTCCTTCTGAGACAGCAGGTCGCTTAAGGTGCCTACCATTGCCATCTCCTCCCAGACCTCGCTGAGCCCCAAGAAGGAAGTTGAAGTTTGTCCTGCCCTAAGGCAGAACCCATTGAGTATTTTTCAGTGGGCGGTTGCGATGTACCATATTACCAGCAACCATACTCAATGATCTAGAAGATTTGATCTGTAATATCCCGGTTAGATATTCTATTTTTATTATTATTATTTTTAAAATTAAAATATTTTTTTGGAAATTTCTTGGTTTTACTAATAAAAACTTATATATATATATATATATATATATATATATATATATATATATATATACTAGTAAGTATATATATGTAATGTATCGGTTTTGTGCACTTGTACAAAATCCTGTAAAATGCGTTTTTGAGAAAATGTCTGTAAAATTCCGGGCTGATATTAAAAATTATTATTTTATTATTATTTTATTTTTATTTTCAAATTTGAAATATTTTTGATGGATATTACCCGGTTTTGTTAATAAACATTATCTATATGTATATACTAGTCTGTATATATCTGTATTGTATCAAATTGATACTGGAATCTTCCGAGCCAGTAATAAAATTATTTTTATTATTATTTCTGAATTAAAATATTTTTGGTAGAGATTATTCGTTTTAACGAATAAAAATTATCTGTATAGACAGATATATGTATCTATATGTACTGTATCGATTTCGTAGGTTTGTACGGAATCATGTAGTATGTGATTTTGAGAAAATACCCCTTATTCTTGATCAATCATGATCAAATAGAAGGTTAGGATTGGATTAGAGTGTTGATTGCAATTTAAATTTGCAATTTGATCTCAAATTGTTTAAGCCACAAATGAGAAGGACAAGTGGCTTCTCCTCACCCACAAACACAACCCTTTTCTCCTATAACCCCCCCCCCCCCCCCCCCCCCCCCCCCCCCCCACACCCACCCTTGGCCGGCCATTACTTCAAAGGGCAAGAAAACCCCCTTTTCATTTTGCCCCTCCATCTCTTTCTCATCTCATTTTTCCTCTTCTTGTTTTGTTTTTAACTTAGAAAAAAATTGAAAAGAAAAGAGAGATCAAAATCAAAATCAAAAGAGTGTGTTCATTTGTGGTGTTCTTGAAGAGGAGCTAGAACAAGGAGCAAGAAGGAGAAGAGCTAGCTAGTCTTTCCTACCAATTGTTGGGTGGGAGTTCTCAACTCGTTTATTATTGTTTTGTGTTTTATTTGCTTGATTATGTGAACAACTTGGACTAATTTCACATGCATATGATGTTTATGGACTAGAATAAAAGGCATACAAGATTGAAGTGGTAGAACAACAAAATAAAGCATAAAGATTCAATCTTTGTAGTTTTAGGGTTAGAATTAATTACCTATGCTAAAGGTGGAATCTTGAGCCCAAATTAATTTTAGAGGCTCTCCTATGTATTGTTACCATACTCTAATTTTTATATAATTCTCTGGATTAATTTATTAGGTTAAATAGACGTTTTCCCCAAAACAGCGAGTTTCAAAGCAAAAACAGCAAACTGCTGTTTTGGGGTTAATATCGACATGTGTTCAAGGGGCTGTATTTTGATTTCTATAAGAAATTTGGAAAAGTGATCAACTAGAGAGTTGTAGTAGATGTTCCCACCTTTCCAAAAATATCCTATTTGGTTAGATTCCAATAAACAGAGCAGGAGTTATGGCTTTTACAAATCACAACAGCCAGCTTTTGGCTGAAAGCTCGCTGTTTAGATTGTTTAATGTTTTTGTACCTTTTACTTATTGAATTTGGAAAAGTGATCAACTAAAGAGTTGTATTAGAGATCCTCACCTTTCCAAAATTTTCTACTTGGTTAGATTCGGATAAGCGGAGTAGGAATTATGGCTGTTACAAATCACAGTAGCCAGCTTTTGGCTGAAAGCTCGCTGTTTAGATTGTTTGATATTTTTGTACCTCTTACTTACTGAATTTGGAAAAGTGATCAACTAGAGAGTTTTAGTAGAGATACTCACCTTTCCAAAATGTCCTATTTGGTTAGATTCCGATAAGCGGAGTAGGAGTTATGGTTGTTACAAATCACAGTAGCCAGCTTTTGGCTGAAAGCTCGCTGTTTAGATTCTTTGATGTTTTTGTACCTTTTACTTACTGAATTTGGAGAAGTGATCAACTAGAAAGTTATAGTATATGTTCTCCCCTTTTCAAAATGTCCAGTTTTGTTAGATTCCGATAAGTAGAGCAAAAGTTACAAGCTTTAGAAGTTTCAGCTTTTCTGTTGAAAATCTGCAGTTTGGTTAATTTTTGCATGTGTTCAAGTGACCGGATTTTGAGTTCCTTACAGAATCTGAGAAAGTGGTCAACTAGAAAGTTGTAGTAGACGTTCTCCCCTTTTCAAAATGTCCAGTTTTGTTAGATTCTGATAAGTAGAGCAAAAGTTACAAGCTTTAGAAGTTTCAGCTTTTCTGTTGAAAATCTGTAGTTTGGTTAATTTTTTGGGTTCAAGTGACCGGATTTTGATTTCCTTGCGGAATCTGAAAAAAATATTCAACTAAAGAGTTGTAGTAGATGTTCTCCCTTTTTTAAAATGTCCAGTTTTGTTACATTCTGATAAGTATAGCAAAAGTTACAAGCTTTAGAAGTTTCAGCTTTGCTGTAACTTTAAGTTGTCTTTTGTTGTTTTGTATTGTGTTTAAAGGACCAGATTTTGAGTTCCTTACGAAATTTGAAAAAGTGACCAACTAGGAAGTTGTAGTAGATGTTCTCACCTTTTCAAAATGTCCTATTTTGTTAAATTCCGACAGGTATAGCAAAAGTTATGAGCTTGGAAAGTTTCAGCTTTTAGCTGTAATGTTATTGTTTGAAATGGTGTTTAACGGACCGGATTTTGAGTTCCTTACGGAATTTGAAAAAGTGACCAACTAGGAAGTTGTAGTAGATGTTCTCACCTTTTCAAAATGTCCTATTTCGTTAAATTCCGACAGGTATAGAAAAAGTTATGAGCTTGGAAAATTTCAGCTTTTGGCTGTATTGTTATTGTTTGAAATGGTGTTTAACAGACCGGATTTTGAGTTCCTTACCAAATCTGAAAAAGTGTTCAACTAAAGATTTTTAGTAGATGTTCTCACCATTTTAAAAGGTCTAATTTTTTCGAATTCCGATAAGCGCGGCACTGTTTGCTTCTAGGTTGTTAGAAGGCTTTTTATGTCGCTTTTGTGTACTCATTAGTAGTATGCTTATATTAGGCTGTTAGAAGATTATTATATTGCTTCTAATTATAAAAGATCAAGTTTTACTAGTGATGTAACACCCCGCAAAATTTAAATGACAATTTTGCCCTCGGGTGTTACGCACGTGCATTTTGTACTATTACTGATCATATCCATAACGCATTTTGATATGTATTTTGAATTTCAATTATTTATACAATCCCGTATTCTTAAAAATCCCATTTGAGACAACTTAAATGCTAAATTTCAATCCTTGAGTTTTTACGTGTTTTTTCGTATTATCGATGCACGTGTCGATTCTGGACATTCCACCGTTACGTGTAAAGTTTTCGATGAGTTTCAATTATTTATTTTTATAAACATGCTTAAATTCATTTTTTTTTGTAAAAAGAATTCAATTTTTGTCTATTATAATTAAGATAAATTTCTACGTGCAATACACGTGTTTTCTGTACGTTTGAGTACATTATCATATATGTATACTAAATATATTCTTATGTTGCATTCCAATTAATTATAAATATTTTTCAGGTTGATAAAATCAATTTTTGTATTTTTGAGATTTTACGGGCGACGCACGTATTTTGGTGCACGTGTTTAAGCGCGTTCTTCCTTCAAGATAAATTTTCATGAAATGTTTCTTTCTATTTTAATTGTGCATGAAAATTATAATTTTTAAGCTAATTTTATATATTTATTACATATATAAATAATTGTTTTAAAGTGATTAAATAAATAAATTATTTTGTACACAAAGCACGTGCACGTGCACACGTGCGATGTGCACATTTTGGGGACCGGGCTGTTGTGAGAGGAGGGAAAAATTCTGAAGTTTGATTTTGAAAAGAGGGAGGGAAAACAAGTTTTAGATATGGGGTTAGTGGTGTTCATGTGGGAGGTAGTTATACTAACTACCCTACTACTCTCTTATAAAAATACCCCTCTTAATCTCTCATTCTCTCATCTCTTCTCCTCCTTCTCTCCTGCCCATGCCGAAAGCAATCCCAAACCAGCATAGCCTTGTCCATTTCCCCACCTAATCATCTATTTTCACTTGCCTATATACATATACTAATGTATATATATGTACATACATAGTATGTGTATGTGAAAGAAGATGGGAGTTGTTCTTGATGTTGCCGAAATGGAGTAGGGATGGAGATGCTCTTGATGATGGATGCTTGCCGAAATGTGGAGCTTGGAGGCTTGCCTTGGTGCGCGGATTTCGAGGAGTTTGCAATTGGAGCTTTCTTTAGGAGCTCCTAATTCTAGGGGTTCATTTGAGTGCAAATCTTCAATTTAGGTAGGTGTTTCTTAAATGCTTTCTAATTTAGGAGTAGAAAATGCATGATAGATGATATATGATTTATTAGGTTGAAATTGAATTGATTGCATGCAAATTAATGTAGAAATGGATCGTTAAATCTTGATTGGTGTGGTAAATGCAAATTGCTATTCCATTTCTAAATGATTATGATTGTTAGTTGAGATACTAGAATTGAAATGATTTATATGAAATTGATGCATGTTGAGACATGATTAGAATAATGCAAATATGTTGTTTGTTGAGAATGTGGCAAAGAAGTGTGATTTTAACTCCAAATATTTATTTATGCGAGTATAGGGATTTTATAAAGTGATTTTGATAAAAGACAACGGTTTATTTGGAAAATTGATTGGAAAGTATGTTTTGATCCATTTTAAGGACCTCATTGAAAAATGAGAAACTTGTGAAATTGTGAACATA
This sequence comes from Hemerocallis citrina, assembly GCA_017893485.1. Classification (NCBI taxonomy): domain Eukaryota; kingdom Viridiplantae; phylum Streptophyta; class Magnoliopsida; order Asparagales; family Asphodelaceae; genus Hemerocallis; species Hemerocallis citrina. The sequence goes on along the minus strand of CM030368.1, from coordinate 93,772,815 downwards.
TACGAAATTGTTTTTAAAGGAATACATTCTGGAAATGATCTATATTTTTATATGGGAGTACAAATTAATTAAAAGGTCGAAAAATATTTGCAGGCTGCAATTTGTGTGATCGACAGTCGACTGTTTACTTTTCACAGTCGACTGGTAAGTATAATAAATTGGTTTTTCGTCGGCAGGACAGTCGACTGTCCACTTCACAGTCGACTGCTACTGGTGTTTGGTTTTTAAAGTATTCGCAGAACAGGCGACTGATATTGTCACTAGTCGACTGAACCGACTGTGTATTATTGATGTTTTAAAGTTTTGTAAAACAGTCGACTGATTCCCTATCACCAGTCGACTGAACAGACTGAGCTATTTTGGTGTTCACTGAACAGTCGACTGATACTGTTACCAGTCGACTGAACCAAACTGTTTATTTTGGTTTTGAGTTTGGATTTGATTTTGACAAATGAAAGTAAATAAGTTGAATACGAGATTTTATGATTATTAAGATTTGATTGAGTATTATTGTGAAATGCACACAAGGATATGAAAGATGAAATTGATAAAGTTATCGAATTGAATCGTTCTCATGTTATGAGATTATAAAAGAAATGTTTTGAGAAAGAGTTTGTGAACAAAAGAAATGGAATTATTATTGGAGATTGATTATGAAATATTGTTGAGATAGTTGTTGGAATCTAGAGGCTAGGCGAGACCCTAGTGACCGGCAGTTTTATTTATGATTTGAGAGCTAACCGTTGAGGGTTGAGCGTCTCTTGAGAAGTAGCCAGGTAGGCTGACTGTCTCTGTAGTTGATTTAAGTCCGGTAGGGTAAGCTAGCTCTAGGTTGTGATGATTTTCTTTTTAAACAAATTTTGTAAGGCTGTGATGGAAGTAAGGGAAGAACACAAGTATGAGGGCCATTAGATGGGTGTTGTGAGGGTATGCACAGGCTGACTTCACGATGCGTCGTGACATGACGTGGATACTACTCCAGAGTACCATCCCGGTGGCGTTGCTTGTGGGATGTTTGGTGGCTGGAAGAGGATCGTGTGCCATGAAGGAGGCTGAATTGCCACAGAATGCATGCTTGATGAGTCAAGACATGGCGCGGGATTCCCCTCCAGTTTTTCTGTACACGTGCTTGTAATCATAGAACATCTATGATACTTACCGAAATTACAGAGAGATACATAGGGAAGACGTGATGAAAGTGAGAGAAAAACACGAGTATGAGAACTAGGGTTTACGGTGCGGGTGTGTGAGCCACAGAATGCATGCTTGATGAGTCAAGACATGGCGTGGGCACAACTCAGTAATGATCGGACTCTAGCCACGCTTGTGGGATGTTTGGTGACTGCAAGAGGATCGTGTTCAGGGAGGAGGCTGAATTGCCACAGAATGCATGCTTGATGAGTCAAGACATGGCGTGGGATTCCCCTCCAGGGTCCAGTACACGTGCTTGTACTCATAGATCATCTGGGATACTTACCGTAGTTACAGTAGTAGATTAAGTCATGGCGAGGGATTGAACCCTACAAGATGAAGAACGATTAAGGGCTTGCCCTCGGACCTATGTAGTATGGGATGTATAGAATCCGAACAAGTGTGCATTAGTGTCATATAATATAAACAACTGCATTAAAGACTAAGTGCACCGCACAACACGACATTAACAGGATAGTCCCTTTGTAGCTTTGTTTGTGATCAAGTTTGTGTTTGCTAAAGTATTTAAGAATCGTTATACTGTTTCCGGCATAGAGAGGATGGTCGTGTATAATATTTCGTCAGTTGTAAGCAACTGACGCGCCCACAGTTTTTATATGCAGGGTATGGAGTTACATGAAGATATAAAGAGAATTGATGCTGTTGATTACTTAAATGTTAAAGTTGTAACAATTGTACTTTTATTATTGTTGTATCTTATTGATTCCGCTGCGTATTGATGTAAAAGACTTTGATGTAATTATTGTTGAAATAAAAGTTTAAATTTCCTTATAAAATTGTACTAAAGAAAGCGAAAAGATCCTGTAGAACATCTCGAATTCAGTGTATTTGGGATTCGAGGCGTTACAAGTGAGCATGTTACTTTGCTTCTAGGTTGTTAGAAGACTTTATGTTGCTTCTATGTGATTCATCTGTCTCGTATGTAGTTTATTTGGCTCGTAGATATGTGGTTGTCTCATACGCAGCTCACCTGGCTCGTACGTAGTTGTTGGTTTCATACGTAGCTTGTTTAGCTCATATGTATTTTGTTTACTCGTATATAGCTGTTTAGCTAGTACCCAGTTTATCGTGCTCGTTTAGGGTGATATCATTCCCCTAGGGGCCATCGACCATCAAGACGTGTATTTATTTTACTCCTCGTGGACTGTGGACGAGTCACCCCTCGTGCACCGTCAGATCTTAACCAGTGTAGATTAATCGCGGGCCGGGAGTATAGACGGAATCCAGGTTCAGGGTAGTAGCATGCGAATACCTTTGCATTGCTGGGGTCTTGGATCGATAAGCTATGAACAGGATCCTTAGGGATTCTGGTAAGTCTAGGTTGAGCACCTAGCAGAGTTATATTGCGAAGTCTAACTTAAGACCCAGTATGTTGTGATAGTACTGTTGTCATCCCTTGGGTTGTTTAGGGTTAGTGACATCGTTAGGGTAGTAACTTATGGCTATTACTACTTAACCCTTATTTATTATCATTTTCGCTGAAGGAAAAGAGTTGGTATTAAGGGTGATACCTTATGATCCGACCTATTCTATAGGCCAACACTAGGTGGTGTTATTGGTTGTACCCTTCTTATCAAAGGGATACGGTCTGTGCCTTCTCACGAGTTGGGAGCACAGGATCCGTATCTCGTCTGTTAATTTCTGAAGTGCCATGATAAGGGTGGAAGCAATTTCTGTCGGAGCTAGGGGATGGACCTCCGGAACTCCGTCATGCTCTATATCAAGAAAGGCAAACAAGCTATAGACTATGGTCTATCTACTAGGGGGCCACAGGGGATGCTTCGAGCTAACATGTATTGTAGTTAACTCCAAGGGTTTGTCAGATTTTTGAGTGAGGTCCAGTACGCCGGGAAATAGTGGCAAACGGAGACACTACTATATAACTGCGAATGGCTTTCAGAGCAACCTCATCAGTCACGCTGTATATTCAGAAACAGGTTGAGTACAAGAGTAGAATTCATGGCACGGATTCAAATCCCTATATATGAAGAAACGGCTTGTTATGGGCATATGTGGTATGGGACACATACTGTTCCGGAGACTCGCTTACATTAGAATAAGTGCATCATTGCATTAGTTAATCTTGCATTAGAGTCTAAGTCATAGCATATACTAACACATCAATTATATATACACGTTTCTCTTTTCATCAATATATTTGTTTAAAGTTGAGAATCGCTGCTAGTCATCAACCTTAAAGCGTCAGTATATGTACTGACATCCCCACTTCAATAGGTACTGGATTGCAAAATTACAGGTACTGAATTGCAGAGCTACAGGTACAGGATTCAGGAGGACTCAAAGCAAAAGAAGCAAAGTGTTGATTTCAATTGTAATCTATGTTGGTTACCAATGTAACATCTATTGTAAATTTATTTATGTTGAGAAGCATCCAAGTGAAAGTACCAAGTGTTATATATTATTCATTGTACTCTGATGAAATTTTTATTGAAAGTTTGTAACATTGGGGCTTCTATGGCATTATAGTAACACTGATGTAATGTATTGCAGTTCTATAACATTCAGACTTGTAATACATTTGTGTTGAATAAAAAGTTTAAATTTTCCTGTTTTTTCTGTGCATTGTGGCTAATTGAAGGAAAAGATTCTGGCTTACGTCAAGATTTCCCAGTGTATGAAAATCAAGGCATTACATGATCCATTTCGGGATATAACCTTCCTCTCCTAGTTGGATGAAGATTAAAGTGGATATGATTGAGAGTGCGTTGACAAAGATTGATCTCCCTCAGATCCGAGCTTGTTACTTTATCCCTAGAGAATTCGAGTTAATGATTCGAACCCCGAACTAAGACCCACAGACAACCTGGGGTTGAGGCTACCCTCGCACCCATTCATCAAGGAAGTGTTGAATTAGGCAGGGGTGAGTCTAATGTCGTACAGGCCGAACTCCTGGAAACAACTCGTGTGTATTATGCTTCTCGGCGAAGAGAAGGGGGTGCCCTTGACATTGAGGTATTTTTGCGCGTGCATTGGGTTCCATTCCACAGGGATGTACGAGGGGCACTGTTATTTCTCACCTCAACCCTGGAGGCAAGTGGTCCATGGCCATCTGGACTCAATTAAGGGGTGGAAGGCCAAGTACTTAGTCGTTCAAAGTCTCGTTCCTTGGGACATCCCAACGAATTGGTCCTTTCACATGCCTAAGCACAGAGCTCTGAAGGGTCGGAAATTTACAAAGGAAGAGAAGGAGGAAGTGGATCAGATTGTCACTAGGGGGAGTATTGGATGGCCGAAGGTGACAGAGGGAGACCGGGCGGGGATTGGACTAAGCCCCACCGATCCTTGTATGTTTTTTGTTTCCTTTTTTTTTCAATCTTTTTTCCTTGGTCCTCACAGCTTATTTTTCTCTTTGCGGCCATGGGCAACGCTGGGATTGAGGCAAGGAGGGTCATCTTGGCTAAGAGGAAGGCTACGGAGCAGTCAAAAAGAAAGAAGAGGCTCGTGGCCCCATCCTCCACGGGGACTTCCGAGGCGAAGTCCAAGAAGGTGAAGGCCCTGACGATCGCTGGCACTCCCAACTCGACCAAGGGGACCCCTAGCTCGTGTAATCTTAGGGTTTTCGAGTTCATGAAGGCGGACCCTCTTCCTGTCCATCCAGAGGCGAAGGATACAATCAGGGAGGAGGGGATGGAACCATGGAGGCTGGAACTGGGCTGTTAAAGTGGCAGACTCCATCATGGAGGCTCAGGTTGCACTAGAGGTGGTGGAACACCTGGCCACACCTCGGGACAGGGAGTGTCCAGCGACAGAGACCTCCGAGTCGAGCTTCATGAAGTGGGCTCAGGCCGATATGATCATAAGCATTCTTTTACCTAGCTCGCTCGTTCTTTTTAGTTATTCTCGCATTTTCTTCTAAGTTTTTGCTTCTTGGATTGTAGGAGACTCTGCAGAGAGCGATGTTGAGGAAGTAGTATACTCGCGAGCTCAAGCTCACCGGCCAAAAGGCATTGCGGTTCGAGAGGGAGATGAAAAACTGAAGGTCCAAGTCAGCAAAGTGGTGTAATATCCCTAAAATATTTAACACTTATTTACATAATAATATTTCATATGTGAATATGATTGCACATGCTAACAAATAATCGGTTTAATTAGTTGGTTGTGTTGATACAAGTTGCAATTTACATTCTGTACAATTTGTGTTTGGCTTGAATTGGGACACTAAATTGTTGTGTATGAGTTGTAACCCAACATTTTAGAATTTTTTGGCTTGTGTTCAAGCCAACATGACTCTAGGCTTGACCATATGATACTACAACTTGTCATGCACACAAACATGTATACTGTACTATACAAAAACAACATGTAACCCTCGTGCCCGTTTATATGGATTTCTCTTTTTTTTTCCCGTATTCTTGTATTTAAAATTTTCCGTATAAATTATTCTATTCTTTTGAACCCAAATTTTTGCATTCATTTAAATACCCGACTATTTTGTTTGAACCCAGAATTTCAACCTACACTATTATGTATCACTATTTGATTATTTAACTCATGATTATTATTATTATTATTATTATTATTATTATTATTATTATTATTATTATTATTATTATTATTATTATTATTATTATATTATTATTATTATTATTATTATTATTATTATTATTATTATTATTATTATTATTATTATTATTATTTTGAAAAACCCAAAGATCCTAATTCATTCTATAAATTTTCTAGTTGATTATTTGATTGATGCTAAATCCCACCCTGTGATTTAATTATTGGATTTCCTTCCGAGTGAGGGCAGCCTTTAGAAACAACAGGTTGGTTATGAAGCCCAATTTTATATTCATTATAATTATATTTTTATTAATATATAGTTTTAGAGCCCAATCTCATATTCTTACTATTCATATTTGTGAAGCCCAAATGTAAAGCCCAAGTCTATTAACCCAAACCCACATTTATATACTCAACCCATTAACCAAATCCCCTAATTTGCTAATTATCCCAGATCTCTTCGCATTCCCGTAATCCCACATCCCCACAACTCGCTCCTTGTCCCCACTACCTCATAACTACCCCCAGTATCTCATAACTACCCCTTTAATTAATATTATTATTTATTAAATCTTCCCCCCATACCGTCTCTCTCTCCCACTCTTCTCTCTCCCCGTACTTCTTTCCTCCTTTGTTCCAAAACAAAACAGAGCGTCTTCAACCTCCGTCGAGCTTCACCCACTGCCAACCGCTCGACATTCCGTCGTTTTCTTCCTCCGCTCAAGCCCCGAGCGCCACCGCAGGCGCCTAGTTCCACCTTCTTCCTTCCTCCCCTGTTTTCTTCCGAAAACAGACCATCCCCGTCGAGATACCCTCAACGCCATTGTTGAACCTCGCCAGCCCCTGCACCTGCCACTGCAAGCCCTCGCCATCGCCATCCTCCGGCACAACTCTGTCACCCTGCCCTGTCTCTGCAACCTCCACCCACCGAAGCTCTCCCTCATCGACACACCCATCGCCACTGCACCTCACCCCCTCAATTCCTCCTCTATGCATTGTTGTCGCTCGTCTCCGTAGCTTTACCCACATCATTCATCTTATCAGAGTCAGTTTCAAGATCCCCTCTCAGTTTGAACTTCTTCTGCCTTGCCTAAGAGCTAGGGTATGCTCGATACTCCCTAACGAGTAATGCTTCTTTTCTTTTGATGCCCTTCATGTCGGCCTTCGTTTCCCGATACATCCCTTCGTCATGGGGGTTTTGAGATGGTACACGATTAGCCCGGCATAGTTTGTGCCGAATATGTGGAGGCAGGTGAGCGCCTTCATTCTACTGTGTCGGGCAGTGAGTGTCGAGCCGAGTTTAGCAGTGCTCAGGGTGCTTTCAGACTTCATCAAAAGAGCAAGTCAAAATTCCGTTGCTACCTTACTCCTTATGCCGGGGTGAAGCTAATTGAGGTCCTGAATTCAATCAAATTCTGGAAGGAGAAGTTCTCTATAGTGTTGTTGCCGCTAAATCTGGTGTGGGGGCAAACATATAGTATTTGTGGATTCTTAGGAAAACTGAATAGCAAACCTGTTACCTGTTCTGCCGGAGTTTGACCGTTGACTCCCGCCGCTCACCTGCAAAAAGTGCGAGACACCGGGGTTGTTCCCGGTGACGCACCCTCCGACGCTCAAGTCAGTAACCAGGAATAATTATGAAAGAGCGCAAAAACTAGCAAAAGGTTGATTACCTCTTAATGGAGATGGATGGGGGGTATTTATAGGCACCGCTGGGATCAGATTAGGAATGTAATCCCCCTGTGGTTAGATAAGGAATGTAATCCCTAATCCCCAGTGAAGGGATAGATATGAATCAGGGCCGTTGATTAGGATTTAATCAGAAACCCTAATTCTATCCCTCCTGGACCGGATTTGCTGCGGGTTGAAACCCGCACCCAGTTGAGGTGGATCCGTTCGCTGGTTAGTGGGTCTTTGAGGAGGAGAACCAGCACCCGCTTCAGACCCATTAGTAGGTGAAATTACCATTTTACTCCTGGGCTTCAAGATTCGTGCCCGATTTGGACGGTTCCGATTTAACCCCATTTTTAGCCATATCACGAGCCTCCCACTCCCGAAGACTGAGTTTGATCAGCCTTTGGGGAGTAGTTTTATTGTTTTAATGGCTAGTGGAGTTGTATCGGAGTCCAAATGGAAGGTTTTGAATCTTTGAAGGAGGTAGTACGGTGATTTTTCAAGTTGGTTGCGCTCTGAGTTCTTCTGGTCATGTGGTGTTTTCGCAGGAATATTCGTCTAACTTTGCGGAGTGTCGATCCGTTGTTCGGGGATCTTAATAGTTTGTCCATAGGAGTAATCACTTGCTTGGGGATTAAAACATGTTTCCCCAACTTCATAATTATCTTCCAGGAGTTTTCCTTAACTTTCTCGAATTTTTAATTGTTTATTCGCAATTTTTTGGCGAATGGCTCGGTTGTTTTCTTTCGTTGTGTGGCCTACATGCTTGTATCACACTGCCGACCCCTTCGAGCGCTCGCTGCCAAGGAGGTCGAAGTCCATGGGTGGTTCGGCGCCTTTTGTCGAAGAGCAGAGGCACCTCGGCCAGGTTGTGAGTGCGGAGAGGGAGTTCGGCGAGGTCCGAGGTAGCTTTTTCTATGTAACATGGTCGGTGTCAAGAATGCTCGGCAGCTGGTGCCGAGGTCCAGCTTTCCATGTAACATGGTCGGTGTCAAGAACGCTCGGCAGATGGTGCCGAGGTCCAACTTTCCATGTAACATGGTCGGTGTCACGAACGCTCGGCAGCTGGTGCCGAGGTCCAACTTTCCATGTAATATGGTCGGTGTCAAGAACGCTCGGCAGCTGGTGTCGAGGTCCAACTTTTCATGTAACATGGTCGGTGTCAAGAACGCTCGGTAGCTGGTGCAGATGTCCAATTTTCCATGTAACATGGTCGGTGTCAAGAACGCTTGGCAGCTGGTGCCGAGGTCCAACTTTCCATGTAACATGGTCGGTGTCAAGAACGCTCGGCAGCTAGTGCCGAGGTCCAACTTTCCATGTAACATGGTCGGTGTCAAGAGTGCTCGGCAGTTGGTGCCGAGGTCCACCTTTCCATGTAACATGGTCGGTGTCAAGAGCACTCGGCAGCTGGTGCCGAGGTCCAACTTTCCATGTAACATGGTCGGTGTTAAGAACGCTCAGCAGCTGGTGCCGAGGTCCAATTTTCCATGTAACATGGTCAGTGTCAAGAACGCTCGGCAGCCGGTGCCGAGGTCCAATTGTCCATGTAACATGGTCGGTGTCAAGAATGCTCGGCAGCCGGTGCCAAGGTCCAACTTTCCATGTAACATGGTCGGTGTCAAGAACGCTCGGCAGCTGGTGCCGAGGTCCAACTTTCCATGTAAAATGGTCGGTGTCAAGAACCCTCGACAGCTGGTGCCGAGGTCCAGCTTTCCATGTAACATGGTCGATGTCAAGAGTGCTCGGAAGCTGGTGCCGAGGTCCAACTTTCCATGTAATATGGTCGGTGTCAAGAACGCACGGCAGCTGGTGCCGAAGTCCAAGACTTGTCGTTTTTGGCGGAGCACGCCCTGCGGAGTTGGTGGCTTCTGCGCTCCTGGCAGATGTGGCAGCCATTAAATGTGATGGCTTCTGAACTTCTGACAGCTCTGACGGATGAGATGCTTATTTAATGCAGTGACCTCTGAGCTTCTGTCAGATGGGACAGTAATTAATGCGATGTACGGCTTAGCGTGGCAAACAAGGCAGCTGTTGAGATTGCTTTCGTCGTTTTGCGTAAATGGGCTGGCTGTCTGAGCCCATTAACCTCGTTTTGCGTGCCTCGCTCTATAAAACCACACCCCCCCCCTCATTTTTCACTTCTCCACTTTTTTACTCAGGCGGTTATTTGTGCTAAGCGAGTGCTTCAGGTGATCGTCGTCCGTTTTCCGGTGAAGTTTCCGACAGCATATCTTTAAGGTAATTTATTCTTAGTTTCTTTCCAAGTATAAATATGTCTCTTCCCTCTGTCTCCGAGTCTTCTTCTTCTTGGTCCGAGCCCTCCCTTGAAGTTGCCGAGGCTCGCACTCCGAGTCGCCCAGATAAAGGCAATAAGGTGTCTGGCCGAGATACGATCGTGGAAGATCCGAAGCGCATGGGGGAGTTTGGCAGGTTGTCGGGGCAACTGACGGGACTTCACAGAGTTCGAGAACTTCCGGAGGAGCATGCCGAGCGTATTGTTCACGGGAGGGGGAGGACTTTTGATGAGAATGAGGCGAGGGAGATGACCGAGGCGGATGAGACGGTGTCGATCCTCCGCGAAGAGGACTTGGCAGTGATCTGGGATGGTTTCCACATTCCGGAGGAGTACGAACTTATGCTACTAGGGCCCCGGGGTTAGGGCCAACTCGCCGTTGCCAGTGACTATCTGTTGCTGGCCGGTTGATGCCTTTATCGCCGGGGCTCGGCTACCTCTCCATCCGTTCGCAATCCTCGTTCTGAGGTGGTTTGGGGTCAGCCCCATCCAACTTATGCCGAACGCATGGAGAGTCATAAATGGTTTCGTGCTTCACTACCAAGCCGCTGAGATCGAGCCGGAGCTGAGTGTACTTCGGACGGTCTACGGGCTTCATCAAGCGAATCGGTCGGAGTTCCGGTATTACTTGGCTTCGAGGCATGGTGGTGGGCTCGTCATATGCCCCGACTCCATCAAGCACTAGCGTGAAAAGTATTTGATAGTGCGGAGTGCGGAGGCCTGGCCTATCCCCTCTAGCTGGGTGGAAGAGGTGTCGAAGAGGGTGAAGGCACTGCCCAAGCTTCGCCCCGAAGATGAAGAGGCAGTTCGGACACTCCTCGATCGGCCGAAGTATGATTGGCGGGAGCTGACCGAGGATGTCTTGTTCAGGGGAGGGCTCTATCGCGTAGATCCCAGTACGCGGCTTCTCTTATGTTTCCGTGCTTTCTTTTTCATACTTAATTTTTTATGACTTGTATTGTGTTAACAAACTTTGTTTTTAATGCAGAGGCGATGGACTACAAGGCGGTGTTGGCTTTGAGGGCTGGTCTTGCCAGCAAGGCGCCGAAGAAGCGAAAGAGGGTGGCCACCAAGTTACCGACCGCGAAGACTCCGAGGGTCACGGAGGTAGTCGAGGAGGTGGAGACCCAGAGAAGCCCGGCCGTTGCCGATGTAGGTGCCTCGGCATCAACTGAGGGTGGTGACTTCCCCAACGCCGCAGCCCTCAAGATGGCGATGCCCCCGCTGACAGTGGTGGCCGAAGAGCTCCTGACCGAGGAGCACAAGAGGATTCATGTTCCAGACTGGCAAGTTCGGAAACATGACGGGTTCCTCGGCAACTCCTTGGCGAGCATGCAGGTGGTCAAGCACCTGGCTACGTCGAAGGATCGGCCGCCATGGAGGCCGGGCTGGAAGGCGACGACGTCATCGAGATTGCTCGCTCGGCGGTCTCGGTAAGTATTGAATTTGTTGCCGTCATTGGTTTTTCTTATGTCTAATTTCTCTAACTCTTTTAACACCACGTCTCCTGTCGCAGATCATCGTCCACTTTCGTCACCTCTCGGAGAGGTTGACAGCTCTGGAGAAGGAGCTGAAGCAGGAGTCTGACCAAGCTCGGAAGGAGAAGGCTCGGATGGGGAACGAGCTCGATAAGCTCAGGGTCGAGTTCGAAGGGAGGACGACGAGAGTCGATTACCTCGAGGGTCAGGTCGCGAAGCTGGAGGGCGACCTTCTTCGCCAGAAGGAGGAGGCGGCCAAACAATTGGCCGAAGCGGCAGAGGCCAAGGCTGCCGCGGTGAAGGAGGCAGAGGACGCGACCATGGTGAAGGCGCAAGGCTTTCTTGCCCAGAACATGGCCAAAGCCTACGCCGAAGCCCTCACCCGGGTGACGAAGGCATACCCCGAGGTGGACTGTTCGGGATGGAGATTGTTCTCGGGCCACGTCGAAGGCTTCGACCCCGAGTCGGAGGGAGAAGAAGAAGAAGAAGGGGAAGACGAAGCCGATCCTGAGGTCGAGGTCGTCACCGAGGTCCAGGGGTCTGTGGTCACCCCACTGGCGGTGGTGACCCCTTCAAGGACGTCGACCCCCACCCACTCTCGCCGCCCCGGGAAAGAGGTCGCGCCCTGACTCCGCTTGCTTTTTCTTTTCTTCTGCTTTTTGAGTTCTTTCGTGTAATGCCTAATCGCGGACTGGCCACCGCTTTTTTGTAATGAATGAAAACATCTTTTTGGGCTCGACTTCGCGTCTCTCTATCTTTTCTCAAAAACTCTTGAAATTTGGCTAAGTGTAGGAGTTCGGCGATGTGTTGAAAATTTGTTGTTTGCTTCGACTTCTTTTCAGCTTGCGGTGGTGACTCAAGCCGTCGAGCCTACTTGCTCGGGGGACAGCACTCGTCCCGAGGTTGGCTTAGGGGCGATGAGGCTGTGCTTTACGAGGTGCCGAGAGCGGCTCTATGAAGTCGAGCTGGGGTTGCGCAGAGCCGTAAGCGAGCGGAACCACCTGCAACTCATCCTGGGTCGGCGGGACATCGAGATTCGGTGATTGGAGAGCAGGCTCGCCGAGATGGCCCCCTTAGGAGAGGATGATGGTTCATCGACCGCCTTTAGCTACGGCCTTCGGCTCAGGTGCATCTGCCATACTTTATCAAAAATAATAGCGAAGAGGGATGATCTGCTTTCTGAGATTCGTCACCTGCAAACGGTAGAGACGGAGCTTTGGACGGAGGGAGAGGGATTGACGGCAGAGGTGGCCAAACTGACGACCGAACATGACGAACTGACGGTTGGGGTCGACGCGCTAAAGAGAGCCACGGTGGACAAGAGCATCGAAGTCACTCATCTCCGTCATCTTATTGCCAGTCGCTCTGGCATTCCGAGCTCCGCGATACCTCCTCGCTTCGAGGTCGACGTAAAAGATGACTCTCTGAGGGAGCGGATCTCAGAGCTGGAGGCGGAGGTGGCTCGCCTCAGACCGCGTTCGGGGCCGATCAACGTTCGGAGCACTTCGTGTACTCGTGCGGAGAGCGAGCGGGGCATTTCATTTTATGAGCTCGCGACCCGTTCGCCCATCGGCCAACCTAGTCCAGGGGATGCACAAAGCGGGATTGCCATTTCACCGAGCGGAGCATCCGTCGAAGCGACTATTAGGAGTAGTGCCGAAGACACGTCTCAATTCGCTGGTTTGGGGTCTAGTTCCGGAGGCAAGCGTCGCCGCCCTCGAAGCGGAACATCCCTGCGCCAAGGAGGCGTTGAAGATCTTGCTTTTGAGGCCTTTGTATTTAGCCTAAGTGTAACAAGTCGGCATTGTAATTTTTGCTTTTTAACGCCTTGTAATCTGGTTGTATGGAAGAGTCGCCTTGTACTATGTCCCCACTCTTAATGATATTTCTTTCTTAGACTTGCGCGTTTTCATTGGCTTTGTGTGGTTGTTTTGTTTGTGACTGTGTTCATCGTACCGAGGACCCCGAACTGGTCTTCTGCTCGTTTGGAGGTCGGCATCATGAGCGTTCGGCCAATGGTGCCAAGCTCTGCTTCGGTCCTTTAACCTCGTGAATTTGTAAGATGAGTGAGCCTTATGCGGCGGAGGGGTAGCCTCCGCTTCTGCCTATTGCTCCCGAAGTCCTTTCTTCTTGCTCGCTTAAGGGCGAGCTTGCGAGGCAGGGCCGAGCCAAGTATTGGACTGGGGACTATCGCTGGAGTTGTTCAACGGTTGTGGGAGCAATTCCGAATGGCGACCTACTTCTAGCTCGCCTAAGAGCGAACTTGCAAAGTAGAATCGAGCCAAGTGTTGGACTCCGAACCATCGTTAGAGTAGTGCAATGGTTGTGGGAGCAATTCCTACTTCTAGCTCGCTTAAGAGTGAACTTGCGAAGTAGAATCGAGCCAAGTGTTGGACTCCGAACCATCGTTAGAGTAGTTCCACAGTTGTGGGAGCAATTCCGAATGGCGACCTACTTCTGGCTCGCGTAAGAGCGAACTTGCGAAGTAGAATCGAGCCAAGTGTTGGACTCCGAACTATCGTTAGAGTAGTTCAACGATTGTGGGAGCAATTCCGAATGGCGACCTACTTCTAGCTTGCTTAAGAGCGAACTTGCGAAGTAGAATCAAGCCAAGTGTTGGACTCCGAACCATCGTTAGAGTAGTTCAACGGTTGTGGGAGCAATTCCGAATGGCGACCTACTTCTAGCTCCCGTAAGAGCGAACTTGCGAAGTAGAATCGAGCCAAGTGTTGGACTCTGAACCATCGTTAGAGTTGTTCAATGGTTGTGGGAGCAATTCCGAATGGCGACCTACTTCTAGCTCGCTTAAGAGTGAACTTGCAAAGTAGAATCGAGCCAAGTGTTGGACTCCGAACCATCGTTAGAGTAGTTCAACGGTTGAGGAAGCAATTCCGAATGACGACCTACTTCTGGCTCGCGTAAGAGCGAACTTGCGAAGTAGAATCGAGCCAAGTGTTGGACTCCGAACCATCGTTAGAGTAGTTCAACGGTTGTGGGAGCAATTCCGAATGGCGACCTACTTCTGGCTCGCGTAAGAGCGAACTTGCGAAGTAGAATCGAGCCAAGTGTTGGACTCCGAACCATCGTTAGAGTAGTTCAACGGTTGTGGGAGCAATTCCGAATGGCGACCTACTTCTAGCTCGCTTAAGAGCAAACTTGCGAAGTAGAATCGAGCCAAGTGTTGGACTCCGAACCATCGTTAGAGTAGTTCAACGGTTGTGGGAGCGATTCTGAATGGTGACCTACTTCTGGCTCGCGTAAGAGCGAACTTGCGAAGTAGAATCGAGCCAAGTGTTGGACTCCGAACCATCGTTAGAGTAGTTCAACGGTTGTGGGAGCAATTCCGGATGGCGACCTACTTCTAGCTCGCTTAAGAGCGAACTTGCGAAGTAGAATCGAGCCAAGTGTTGGACTCCGAACCATCGTTAGAGTGAAGAGTAAAAGTAGAGAGATGTAAACAATTTTTACAAGTAAAATATGAAAAAGCTTTCTTTATTGATGACTAATGGTCGGCTGCTTCTAAAGTTGCTAGCCGTTATTACAAGAGAGAAATAAAAGAAAAACATTACAAGTAATGGGAGAGGAATGGTTCAACATCCCAAAATACTTAGAGAGGCGTTGGTGCTCTCTCTTGGTATTTTAGAAGATGGTCGGCATTCCAGGTCCTGGGGATCTCTCTGCCTTCGAGATCTTCTAGTCTGTATGTCCCGGGCCGAACTTCTTTGGCGATCTTGTAGGGTCCCTCCCAATTTGGAGCCAGTTTGCTCTTCTGTCCAGGAAAAGAGATGGCTAACTTTCTGAGGACCAAGTCCCCTTCTTTGAGGCCGGTAGGACGGACTCTCTTATTGTATGCCAACTTGATCCTTCTCCGGTAGCTTCGTTGACGAATGGCAGCTCTTTCACGGATCTCGTCAATTAAGTCTAGATTTGCTCGGAGCTCTCTGGCATTTTGTTCTTCTTCATAAGCCGTTAGACGAGGAGAGGGTATACCAACTTCTAGGGGGATCATAGCTTCGGACCCATAGGTGAGGTTGAATGGGGACTCGCCTGTGGGGGTCCGTTTTGTGGTGCGGTAGTTCCACAGCATGTTGGGGAGCTGATCGACCCATAAGCCTTTGGAACATTTATCCAACCTCTTCTTAATGCCGGAGAGGATCTGTCGGTTAGCATTCTCGACTTGGCCATTCGACTGGGGATGGGAAACGGAGGAGAATCGGTGTTGGATGGCGAGGTCTTCACATAGAGCTGGAAGGCAGCCCCGGTAAACTGGGTTCCGTTTTCTGTTATGAGGACCCGAGGGACGCCGAATCGGCAGATTATGCTCTTCCAAAAGAACTGAACTACCTTGTTCTCGGTGATCGTGGCCAAGGGCTCAGCCTCTATCCATTTTGAGAAGTAGTCGATTGCCACGACTAAGAATCTGAACTGACCGGGAGCCGGTGAAAATGGCCCTAGTAAATCCATCCCCCACATTGAGAAAGGGATTGGACTTGATAGGGAAGCGAGTGGAGCTTGTGGGAGGCATCGGATGTTGGAGTACTTCTGACACGAGTTGCATTGTCGAACGTGCTGTTCGGCGTCTTGTAGGAGAGTGGGCCGGAAATATCCATAATTCAACACTGCGGGCTAAGGATCTGGACCCTGAATGTGCCCCGCCGATGCCCTCGTGAAGTTCTTGTAGGGCGTAGTCGGCCTGCTCGGGGGAGAGGCATCTCAGGTAAGGCCTGCCGTCTACCTGTATGAAGGAGCATTTATATAGGATGCCTCCGATCAGTGTGTATCGCTCTGCTCGGGTTCTCACTCTTCGAGCTTCCTTAGGATCTTCGAGGAGGAGCCCGTCCCTTAAGAATTCGACGAGGGGTTTCATCCAGTTATCTTCAAGCAGGACAGGCAGCGACTCCATAGAGTCGAAAGTTTCATCCTCTATACGCGGCTTCAGGAGGACCTCTATCAAGGCGGTCTGCTCGAGACCTTGGATGGAGGAAGTGGCTAGCTTGGAGAGGGCATCAGCCTGGGCATTTTCTTCCCGGGGGATTCGTTGGATGAGGGCTTCTTCAAATAGTGCCATGAGGCTCCTGACCTTGGCTAAGTACTTAACCATTCGGTCATCACGTGATTCATACTCGCCGAGGACCTGATTTACGACCAGCTGAGAGTCGCTAAAGATCCGGAGGCATTGCGCCCCTGCATTGCGAGCCATTCCAAGGCCAGCTATGAGTGCCTCGTATTCTGCCTCGTTGTTCGAGGCCTTGAAGTTGATACGGAGGGAGTATTGGAGGATGAAGTCATCTGGGCCTGCCAGAATGATCCCAGCTCCGCTTCCCTCATTGCAGGAGGATCCGTCCACATACACCGACCAGACAGGTGGTCCCTTCATTGCTTGGCTGAACTCGGGGATGGTACTTTCAACTATGAATTCTGCTAAGACCTGAGCCTTGATCGCGGTCCGAGGCTGATAGGTTATATCATGTTGGCTCAGCTTGATAGACCACTTCATAAGACGACCAGAGGTCTCCGGCTTGTAGAGCACTTGCTTCAACGGTTGGTCGGTAAGAACAACCACCGAATGGGACTGAAAATACGGGCGAAGCTTTCTAGCGGCCATCACCAGGGCATAAGCTATCTTTTCTATCTTCAGGTAGCGGAGCTCGGCATCCCAAAGTACTCTGCTCACATAGTAGATGGGCTTTTGAGCCCGGTCTTCTTCCCTTACTAAAACGGCGCTGAGGGTCTGCTCGGAGGCTGCCAGGTAGAGGTAAAGGGGTTCACCAGGAATGGGTTTGCTGAGGAGAGGAGGGTTGACGAGGTAAGCCTTGAGCTGGTCGAACGACTCCTGTTGCTGCTGACCCCATTCGAAACCTTTAGCCCCCCTGAGGGCCTTGAAGAAGGGGAGGCATTTCTCCCCGGACTTCGAGAGAAAACGCCCTATGGCAGCTAGGCGGCCTGTTAGCCTCTAAACTTCCTTAACGTTCTTGGGAGGGGCCATGTCTAATATGGCCCTGATTTTCTCAGGGTTAGCTTCAATTCCTCGTTGGCTGACCATGAAGCCAAGGAACTTTCCTGACGAGACTCCGAACGCACACTTGTTCGGATTGAGTCTCATGTTGTGCTTTCTCAGAACATCGAACGCCTCCTGTAGGTCGGTCACATGGTCGGCCCCTCGGATGCTTTTTACAAGCATGTCGTCAACATACACCTCCATATTAAGGCCGATTTGAGCTTGGAAAACCTTGTTGACGAGGCATTGGTATGTGGTGCCTGCATTCTTCAACCGAAGGGCATAACCCTGTAGCAGTAAAGGCTCTGGTCGGTCACAAATGAGGTCTTCGGGATATTTGAGGGGAACATCCGGATCTGGTTGTAGCCTGAGAAAGCATCCATGAAACTGAGGAGTTCATGACCCGAAGTGGCGTCAATCAAAGTGTCAATACATGGAAGAGGGAAGGGATCCTTGGGGCAAGCCTTGTTGAGATCGGTAAAATAGATACAAATCCTCCAAGTCCCATTGGACTTCTTCACCATTACCACATTCGACATCCACTCGGGATAGTTCACCTCTTGTATGAACCGGGCCTTCAAGAGCTTGTCCACCTCCTCTTTTATAGCTAGCTGGCGCTCGGGGGCGAACTTGCGCCTCTTCTGTTGAACCGGTTTGGACCCCAGAGCTACGCTGAGGTGGTGGACCAAGAGCTCTTCAGAAATTCCGGGCATGTCTGCAGCTGACCAAGCAAAGAGATCTCGGTTCTTTCGGATGCACTGGACAATGTCTGAGCATAGGGCGGATGGGAGGGTCTTGCTAACAAAGAACTTTCGGGTTGGATCCTGCTCAGAGAAGAGCACTTCCTCCAATTCATCCACCGGCTCAGACGTCGGTCGGGCAGCATCTTGGGGGATTTCCAGAGTTTCTAGGGAGAGGACTGGACCGAGGGTAGAGGTCATGTAGCACTTGCGGACCGTTTCCTGATTGCCTTTTACCTCCCCTACTCCTGCCCGGGTGGGGAACTTCATCTTGAGGTGATAGGCAGAAGGGACGGCTTCAAGGGCAGCTAGGCCGGGCCGACCCAGAATGACATTGTAAGCTGCAGGAACATCTACGACCATGAAGTCCATCGACTCCGTTCGGGTAGTAGGAGTTTCGCCAGCGGTTACATCGAGGGTGATCACCCCTTCAATAGTCATTGGCACTCCCGTGAACCCATGGAGCGTGTAGCCGGTGGGCTTGAGTCTGTCTCGGGAGAGTTTGAGGCCTTTAAAAGCGGCGAGGAAGAGGATGTTAACGGAGCTGCCATTGTCCACTAGAATCCTCTCCACTTTGAAGTTCGCCATATGGAGATTGACGATGAGTGCGTCACAGTGGGGGGTGTGGACACCTTCAAGGTCTTCGTCTGAGAACGTGACGGGCACTCCGAGGCCTTTAGGAGGAGAGGTGGTGCGAACCGAATTGACTTCCCTAATGAATGCCTTTCGAGAGGAGTTTGAGGAGCCCCCCATTGGGCCCCCATGAATGAGGTGTAGGACACGCTCCTCTTCGAAGTCGGGCATTTCTTCGCGTTCAGGACGCTTGTTAGCCCCCCGAGGCGGGGGAGGAAGGTCGGCTCGGTCCTTTCTCACGAACCTGGTCAGCTGCCCCCTCTGGATGAGGGCTTCTATCTCATTCTTCAAGGCCCGACAATCATTGGTGTCGTGCCCATGGTCCCGGTGATAACGACACCACTTCTCTTTATCCCTCTTCTTGGCGGGGGTGTTCATCCTCGGAGCAGGAGGTATGATCCCTTCCTTCTCAACTTCCATTAGAATGGTGGAGACGTTGGCATTAAGGGGAGTAAATTTCTCGAATCTGGGGGGAGGTCGGCGCTGGCCGCCATTATCCTTCTGGAGCTTCTGGCTCCTTCCTCTTCTGTTCCCTTTCTCTTAGACCCGGAGGAAGACCCCTCCAAGTTGGGGCGGTGCTCAGCTTCTTCGGCCCGAATATACTTTTTGCTCCGGAGGAGGAGGTCAGGGAAGTTCTGTGGGGGCTTCTTGGCGAGGGAGGAGCGGAGGCTGGAGTTGAGGACGTTGGACTGAAATGCTGCTGCAGCGACGGACTGGTCGAGTGATGCTATGGACCTGGCTTCAGCTGTGAATCTTTTTACATAGTCTCTCAGCTTCTTACCCTTCTTCTGGTGGAGGTAGAGTAGCGAAATGCTGGTCTTCTCAGTTCTGCGGCTACTCACAAAGTGGGTGACGAAGAGGGTCTCGAATTGCTCAAAGGAAAATATCGAGGATGGGGCAAGGCTAGAGTACCATTCTCGAGCTGGACCCTTGAGAGTTGCGGGGAAGGTTTTGTAGAGGAGGGCATCGGAAGCTTGATGGATGAGCATGAGGGTCTTGAAGCTTTCGATGTGATCGACGGGGTCAGTCTCCCCAGAATAAGTCTCGAATTGAGGAGGTTTAAAGCCGATTGGTACGGGTGCATCCATTATGGTTCGGGAAAAAGGAGGTCTGCTAGGACGAAGGGTCCTTCCTCTAAGCTCTTCTTCTCGGTCTAACTGACCCAAGCGCCTCTCCATTTCGTGGAGACGGCGGTAAACAGCGTCGTCCCTTCGACGGTAATCAGCCGAGCCTCTAGACTCGTCTTCGTACGAGGGAGAGCGGGGGCTACGACGACGATAGCTCCGAGAGCGGCGAGGACTTGGCATGTGCCGGGAGTTGCTAGGAGCTGGAGGAGGAGTTGGGGACCGTCGGCGAGGACTTCGGACCGGAGGAGGAGAGGGGATCTTCGGAGCATTGATGTTGGGACAGAGATTGAGAGCTTGTAGGACGGTTGCTTGGAACTGCTGGAACTCGGCACGGGTGATGGGTGCCTCATCGTTCCTATGATGTTGTTGACCAGCAGGGGAACGGGGTCTTCTCCTGTGATGCTCGGGGGACTCTCTCCGCCCCCTTCGGATAGGGGACCTTCTGTTGTCTCGGTGGTGAGGAGATCGCTCATCCGGACGGTGTTGGCAGGAGGCTCCCTCTCGGGCCCGCTTTTCATCCAGACGATGGCGAAGATCCTCATCCTTCCGCCGATTGAGGACGGTGTTGCGAAGGTCGGAAGCTCGGGGATTGTGGGAGGCCATAAAGTCCGAAGAGGCATTGTGGATGGAGACGTGGTCCAGATGGAGAGGTTGTTTCTGCGGGTTGGGACCCTTAAGAGGTTGTTGATTTTGAGGAGGAGGCAGGTCCTGTTGGAGAGGATCCTCGGCTTGAGGCGGAAGTTGCCCCTGCTGTTGAACAGGTTGAGGGGGGACTTCCTGTTGCTGATCGGGGTTGGGTCCTCGGTTGGACCCTCTGGATCTGGCTTTCCTAGGAGGCATGGCTGGAGAAGATCTGACCAACGGAAAGAGGGGAGGCTGCTATTCATTGATTCCCACAGACGGCGCCAATCTGTTGCCGCTAAATCTAGTGTGGGGGCAAACAGATAGTATTTTTGGATTCTTAGGAAAACTGAATAGCAAACCTGTTACTTGTTCCGCCGGAGTTTGACCGTTGACTCCCACCGCTCACCTGCAAAAAGTGCGAGACACCGGGGTTGTTCCCGGCGACGCACCCTCCGACGCTCAAGTCAGTAACCAGGAATGATTATGAAAGAGAGCAAAAACTGGCAAAAGGTTGATTACCTCTTAATGGAGATGGATGGGGGGTATTTATAGGCACCGCTGGGATCAGATTAGGAATGTAATCCCCCTGTGGTTAGATAAGGAATGTAATCCCTAATCCCCAGTGAAGGGATAGATATGAATCAGGGTCGTTGATTAGGATTTAATCAGAAACCCTAATTCTATCCCTCCTGGACCGGGTTTGCTGCGGGTTGAAACCCACACCCAGTTGAGGTGGATCCGTTCGCGGGTTAGTGGGTCTTTGAGGAGGAGAACAAGCACCCGCTTCAGACCCATTGGTAGGTGAAATTACCGTTTTACCCCTGGGCTTCAAGATCCGTGCCCGATTTGGACGGTTCCGATTTAACCCCATTTTTAGTCATATCAAGTGCGTAGCCCGGAGCCTTGAGCGATCCCCACTAAGTGGCAGACAGCAGTGCCGAGGTAGGTTAGGGCAGACCCGGTGTTAGGGGAGGCAGAGAAGAAATTGTTGATGACCTCCTTAAGCGGGAACCCTTGAGGTGGAGGCAGGTCATGGAGGAGGTTCTAAGCCCGATAGACCCTAGTTTGTCTTTAGCTCTGTGTTTGCTTAAGTGTAATAGTATCTTGTTACCCTGTATTTTACTCCTTATTTTGACGTCATCCCGTGTTTTCCTTTGGTAGATACCGAGGGTATCGACTTTGTGGAGATCGTGGTGAAGCGCACTAGGCTTAGCTCCAAAGCGCCCGAGAGGAAGAAGAGGAAGCGGATGGCATCCTGGCTCGGAGGTATGGCGACTACGGGGAGCTTGTCTCCCTCCACACCTACAGTGGATCTAGTCTCACCCCAGGAATTTTCTAGGAGTCCCGCACCCAAAGGCATTACATTGGCATCTGTGCTTGAAGGGGAGTGAGCGTCCACCCTGACAACTGTAGTCGATGTAGCTCTCCCTGACCGGCTTAAGGTGATCTATGCTCCAGACTGGACAATCAAGATGCACGATGACTTTCTTGGGGATGGGGATCGCTGCAGGGAAGTGATTCGGCACCACCTGACCCCGAAGGACATGGCTAGGATGGTCGTTGTCCTCTTCTGCCTTGGAGTTGGCTCGAGCCAACATGTCGGTAAGTGTTATTGTTTTGCTTTCTTCCGTTCATTCTTGGAGTTTTCGTGTGATCCTCCTAAGTTTTGAAGTTCTTCGTTTTCTTTTTTGCAAATCACCTGCCATCTTAGCAACATGTTTAGACAGGTTGCGAGGGATGAGAAGCATTTGAGTTCGTTGATCGATAAGACCTATCCGGAGAAGGCAAAGGCCGTGAGGGCCAAGGAGGCGGTCGAGATGCGAGGAAAGGCTCTCTGTGAGCGAGTCGCCCAGCTTGAGGCGAAGCTGAAGAGGAAGGAGGAGGAGGTGATCAAGGCGAAAGAGGATGTGGTCGCCCGTGTTAGAGCTGAAGCGGAGGACCACATGTTTGCTAACATGAGAAAGTCCTACCGCAAGGGCATCGATGATGTTGTCAAGCGCATCTGTAACCCCCGTTCCCGCCAATACATATTGTCTGAATATTTTCTGTATTTTGATTATTTATAAATTCATTTTGTTTTTAAAATCATTTTAGAACTTCTATCAAAGTCTTTTCTAATCGGCAATTATATTTATTTCGAATGATGATATATTTTAACTTTATTTTCTATTCCTAATTGATCGACTATTTATATTTTAGCCCAAATCAAATATATTATTACTAGTTGGATTTTAATGAATTTGTTAAACTCAAATCCCATTTTGATATATTATTATTATTATTATAATTATTATAATTATAATTATAATTATAATTATAATTATAATTATTATTATTATTATTATTATTATTATTATTATTATTATTATTATTATTTCTTGATTGTTTATTAAAACCCAATTGTTGTTATTTATTAATTTGTGAAAGCCTATAGATCTTAATCTACATTTTATTATTATTGGAGTATGAATTTTATGTATACTATTTGATTTAATTAATATGTACTACTATATTATTATATTTTGGCCAAATCAAATCCAATCTTATTTATTTTGTGAATCCATACATTTGATTGTGTATATTAATAGTTGAGTATTAATGTAATGCATATTATTTGATTTAATTATTATATTATATTACTATTGATTTATTTGTTCAATTTTTAATCTAAACCCTATTTATTTTTCCTTATTGGATTCATCCTTAGTGGATCTCAACCCGCTAACCCGCTACCATATAAACCACATCCTAACCCTATATAGTCACTGTTAAACCCCAACCCTAATCACACTTAACCATAATTATCCCCTACAGCCGCCTAACGCCGATCCCCTGTTCACCCGTCTTCTTCCTCTGATCGCCTCCGCACCCATCGAAGATCGCTCCCGTTCATCTTCATCGCCCCCTATCCTTGTCACCATCAACGCCCTGCCTCCCTCCTTCATCTTCACCACCGAAGCCACTGCCCTGTCCCCCAGTCGCCAGCCCCCATCGTCCTCGCCATCCTACTCGCCTTCGCCTGATCCTCCACCCGTCGTCCTCGTTGCCCTTCAAATCACCTCGTCCTCCCCTCATCTCCATCTCACTCGACCCACCGTCGACCTCCTCATACCACCTTCGTCTCCCTCATCCACTGCATCTACCATCGTCCTTGCCATCCCGCTCGCTTATCCCCCGACCACCCTCCAGCCTCGGTAGCACCCATCCACCACCTCATCGCCACCACCATCCATCGTCTCCATCGCCCACCATTCCCTCCATTGCCTCTCCTCCTTCCATCACCGCAACCCCTCTACACCACCGCCAAAATCGACCACCGCCTCTCTCATCGACCGAACCCATCAGCATCTCATTGTCATCACCAGCCCTTCCTCGTCAATCCCTTGCCACTGCAGCCAGCCATCGATGTTGTCATAGATACCACTAGTATTGGCCGAGATTGATTGCTATTTGCTATTGCGAGGGATTTACGGTTGGCTGTTGTGCTTGCTATTGGCTGTGGATCCGCTGGTTGCTGTTTCATGTCCACTTTTGTTGTTTGCTGTGTATTCGCGGAGCTGCTGTGTTACTTGCAGTTAGTTTGCACATGCTTTTGCAGGTACGTGTGTTGGTTGTATGTAAGTTGAATGTGCATTGTCGGGATCCTAATCCCGTTATTCTCACTTTCGAATTAATCGTCTATAAGGCAAGTCAATTCCCTCTTGAATTGCATATTGTGTCAAATGCAAGGTTTTTATTGAAACTCCTCAAGTAGATCCAGCAACCTCCACCGCGACCTTTATAGTAGCCAAAACCAGTACATCACTCGCAAGCAATAAATAGGCATCCCTCTTGCTGTAGGGAATTCTCTCCCTCACTAAAAAAAAAAATCCTTTTGTAGCGTATTGTTATATTATTTATCTTCTGTCAAGTGTATTAAGGGTTTACACTAGCTAACCCAAGATATTCTTGACTTCGGGCCATCATTGACTCTAAAATATCAAAACTTTCATGCATTCATGTAGTATTAATAATAGAAGTTATTCATACATGACACCGCACATATAAACTATTGTAGAATTGATTATTAGGTTGTTGTGCTTTAATGATTGATTGATGCTTCGTTGATGTTAAACTAGTGGATAGATGTATTCTTGATTGTGCTTGCCATGTATTGTGTTTACTACGTTGAATATAAGATTTGTTAACTATTGAGTTGAAATTCATCATGTTTAGATTGCTTTTATTTCGTGAAATATGTTGAACCCCGATTTCCACTATCTGCCTGGAATTTGTGAGACCTTTTAACCCAGTATTTGACATAAAAAATTAAAGCTTTCTGCACTAAAATTGTAGCCCTGCGTATCTAGTTTCCAGAACATCTAAAATATTTGAATTCCGAGTTTTATTGCAAGAGTTATGGTATTTTTACTACTACTGCCTTTTACTTCCAGAATTCATGATTCATGTATTTCTTCATGTTTAAGTTATTAAAAAGCTAAGTTTTTTTTATTACGATAAAGCTAAGTTTCTTCATGATGGATAGAGCCTTACGGCTCCAGCCCACAAATTTATTACGATAAATAAAAGATGCATACAAATAAACCAAATTTTACGAGGAGTAAAACTAGGGAGGTAAAAAATGTAGCGGGGAATATGTAGAACCCCGTATTTTCAAATATTATTTTAATTATTTGAAAATGAATTTAAATGATTTTTGAGGATTTAATAAATGTTTTCTAAGAAATTTATTCTTTGGTACACGTGCAAAACACGTGCAAATGACTTTTAGAAGTTTGGAAAATTAAGTTTTCTTTATGAAAAATCATTATTTATTATTTGAGAATTATTTAGTATTTTTCCAGATTTTTCTGAAATTAATTATGCGTATTTGCAATTTTTGAGAAAAGAAGGACTTATTTGCAAAATTGACAATTTCAAGGGTTAAAATGCAAATTATAATTTCTGGGCATTCCGATCAGTATTTGTTGAAGTTTAGAAACATATTTTTCTATTAGACCCTAATTTAAATTATATTTGATTTAGTTTTCAAGGATACAATTATATATGTAAGATGTACTCTTAAAAGGATTATTTTGCAAATTGGGTGAAAACCCTAATATTTTAACCCGGCATATATAAGGGAAATCCCTTTCCCAGCCGTCATTCACAATATTTAGAATATTGAGATTTGTTTGAGGAACAAGAGGAGAATTCTTGGATCTAGCAAGGAGAAAGTTTGTGGATCCTTTCTTCAAATCAGGTGAGTTGGTTTGTTTGTTTTGCTTTGTTTTGTTTGTTTTGATTGGAAGATGACGTGAGATCTTGGTTATGTTTGTTTGTGATCATTATACCATTCTTTGTTAGTCCCATTGTATGTAGGACATGGATCTTTAATTCGATATGGATGATGAGAACTTTTATTTGATATTTGGACCATGATGAGAAAAGATTTAGATTTGTTGAGGATATGTTGATTTATGAGATCATGTTGTTAGAAAGCAAATTTAGAACTGATTATGTTAAGCTTGGATATTAAACATCTGGATCTAGTGTTTGCAAACCAATTTTGATTATGTGTTGAGGAAGACATTTAGTTTGGTTGAGAAAACCCTAATGGGAGAATTGAGAATTTAGATCATGAGAATATGAGATTGGAGAAATTGATTGATTGAGTAATGTAACCATGATAGAGATTGTTGAGAATTGTTCATTTGCCCGAATATAAATTAACTTTATGATCAGTAATTCTTTAGAAAACTTCAAGATGATTTTGTGTTCAGATCTGTAGCCGTCAGTCGACTGATCTGATGTGCAGTCGACTGGTACGAGCTTACAGTGTACTTTTGAGTCTTGAGATTTGTTCGGGACGGTCGACCTAGACTGTGGTCAGTCGACTGACCCTCTGCTTGTGGTTTTGTTCAGTTCTTTCGGGGCAGTCGACTGACTTCTTGGGTAAGTCGACTGGTCATGCCTTAGATCATTTTCGTAAAATGTTGGGATATGTCCTCTGGACAGTCGACTGGTCCATTGTACAGTCGACTGGTCCTGTAGGATCTTTGTATTTGATTTGAGATATTTTGTTTAGTGTTTGATTTTGAGATATTTGTTCAGTATTTGATTTTGAGACATTTGTTCAGTAGTTGATTTTGAGATATTTGTTCAGTATTTGATTTTGAGATGTTCAGTTAAGAACATGATTTTGAGATCTTCAGTTGAGCCACTTGTTTAGTGGGAATTTGTTTAGATATTTGATTTTGAGTCTCTAGAGGTATGTGACCCTAGTATACCGGTGTTGAGTTATTTGTTGAGGCCCAGTATGGCGAATTTTCAGTTATTCAGATTTTTAGTCCGGTAGGGTACGCTACTCTAGGAGATTTGTTCAGCAACCCAAACTAATAAGGACAGGCATTAGTAGTGTCATGACGAATGAGAACTTGAGTTATGCACCTCAGTATGACTTTTGATGTAGGATTAGTCTCCTGAATTATCCAAGTAGTTAACTTGAGATGTGTGATTTATCTCCGGAATTATCCAGGTAGTTAACCTGAGATGTGAGATATTTCTCCGGAATTATCCAAGTAATTATCTTGAGATGTGGGATTGAACTACGGAATGATCGGAGTCGAGGCGACGCTTTTGGGGTATTATTGTGGTTATGAGTCTATGTTTAGATGTGGGATGATCTCCTGAATTATCCAGGGAAAATACCTGTGATGTGGGATCAATCTCCGGAATGATCAAGCATGGGCAAATTATCATAGTTTATCTTCATCTCTGAGTAGTCATCGTTGTCAGCATGTAGTCATGATGTTTTCTTGAATCACTTTTATGCATTTGGATTTCCTGTTTTCGGCACACACTTGGCTTTTGGTTTTGATATCACCCCTTATTCTTTGTTGTTACTTCATACTTTAGTGTTTGATTATTATTTGTTGGATATTATGTTTAAGTTCATTTATGTTATTTGTTTTGATTTGTCGCCACTCACACCATTTTTATGGCTGACCCCTTTAGTTTGGGGGTTAGGGTTCAACTCTAGCCTCACTTGTTGCAGGTTACTGCTTAGAGTGGGAGGTTGGATGCTTAATGTTGCATTTGAGACTATTTGGACTATTTAGTTTGTGTAAAATTTGTAAAGACATATTGTGTGGTTATTGAGTTGTAAATGTAAAGAAATATTTGGGTTGAGATGTTTAGACTTCCGCTGTGATTTGTAATAATTGTTGTAATAAAGAAAGAAAATGTTAGTGGTGTTGTTGGTGTTTATTGTTCTATTGAAGTGGATTGCTGGGATTTCGCCACTTATTTTCTAAGCTCTCATATTAGAAATTTGGGGCGCTACAGAGATTGGTATCAGAGCTCCGCTTCAATGTAATAATAGACTTAGTATGACAACCAACCTAGGTGTGGACACTAGAGGGTGAGTACCTAGGTGTGGACATCAGAGCGTGAGTATCACATAGAATTAAATTATGATGTTTGGTTTGAAATTATGGATTGGGATATGGTTATAGTTTGTCCGAGGGTATTGATTTGAGTTTGAATTGTGAGTGTGTTGCTCTAACTTTACTCTCGTTTTGCAGTAATCAAAATGGTTGCACCCAGAGGTAGAAATGGTGGCAACAATGAGGATGGTTCTGGTAGTTCCCGAGGTAATGGGATCGACCTTGAAGCTGAGTTTGCCAAGGTATATCAGACGTTGAATACGCTGATGGCACTCAATGTGGCACAGCAGCAAGCGCAGCAGCAGAATCCGCCGCCCAATCATGGAGCTGGTCATGGATTGGTGAATGCCGACCCCATCAAGCAGATTGAATCCTTTAAGAGGATGAGGCCGCCAGTCTTTGAGGGGCAAGCTGATCCAACAGCAGCAGACGATTGGATTCGGAAGATGCAGACGATCTTCGAAGTGTCAGAGACTCCTGAAGCTAGCAAGGTGAAGTTGGCTTCGATGCAGCTGGAGAAAGATGCTGGTGTATGGTGGGAGTCATTGAAGAGGAACTTGGGAGATCAGCAGCTGACATGGGAAGGTTTTCTGGAGGAGTTCAGAGATCGCTTCTTTCCTCTGGATGTTCAGGAGAAGAAGGCGACTGAGTTCATGAACCTTCAGCAGGGGAGCATGACTGTTCGGGAGTATGAGACGAAGTTCGCTCAACTTTCGAGGTTTGCACCAGAATTGGTCATGGATGAAGCTAAGAAGGCCAAAAAGTTTGAGCAGGGCTTGAGGCCGAACTTGAGGTCAAGGATGGTTCCGTTGGGCATCCGAAGATTCGAGAAGCTGGTCAGGAGGGCCGCGATGACGGAAGAGGATATGGACTTGTTTCAGAAGAAGCAGGATTCTTGGAACCGGAACAAGAGGCCAGCATCAGGCCAGAGTGGGAAGGGATTCCCCGCGAAGCAGGCGAAGTTCAGTGGACCGGTGCAGAAGGCATCTGGAGCTCAGGGAGTGACCTGTTACTACTGCAAGGAAGTAGGGCATTACAGGTCAGCATGTCCGAAGTTGGCAGAGCATGTTTGTTCTCAGTGTGGGCAGACTGGACACTCAAAGCCCCATTGTCCACAACTGAAGAAAGATGATTCGGGTGGAAGCAAGTTCCCGAAGAGGCAAGGGCGAGTATTTGCATTGACCGAGGAGGATGCGAGAAACTCGGAAGATGTAATTCAGGGTATGCAGGAATTTTGATTTCTTTCATTTTTGAGTCAGTGTAATGAATAAAAGCTTTTCTTTCAGAATAATTTAAGATTGAGTATCATTCTTATTGTAACAGGGGTTGTTTTAATAAATGGAATAAAAGCAAAGGTTTTGTTTGACACTGGTTCATCGCATACATTTGTATCGCCAAGTTTTGCAAAGGGCTTAGGTTTGGAACCTAAATTGTTTCCAGGCAGAGTTTTGTCGGTGGCAACGCCGTCAGGTGAGGAGCTGGTAGCGGATCGATATTACGAGGGCTGTGATATCGAGATTGGTGGAAGGATGTTCGGCATCGACTTGATCGAGCTACAAGTGTTGGGAGTGGATGTCATAGTGGGCATCGATTGGATGGCTATTTATGATGCCACGATTGATTGCAAGCAGAAGGAGGTGTTGGTGAAAGCGCCAGGTGGACCCGCAGTAACTTTTCAAGGGAAGAAGAAGATCCCGCAGGTGGCTGCAATGGTATCTAAGAAGTCTATTGCAGATGAAGTCAAGGGCATTCCGGTGGTTCGAAGGTTTCCTCAGGTGTTCTTGGATGATTTTCCAGGATTACCGCCGCAGAGAGATGTGGAGTTTTGCATCAATGTTCAGCCGGGGAGTGCGCCGATTTCCAAGGCTCCGTACAGGATGGCACCTGTAGAGCAGGATGAAGTGAAGAAGCAGATTGAAGAGCTTTTGAGCAAGGGGCTTATCAGACCGAGTTCATCTCCGTGGGGAGCGCCAGTGTTGTTGGTTAAGAAGAAGGATGGGTCGATGAGGATGTGCATTGACTACAGGGAGTTGAATAGGGTGACTATTCAGAACAAGTATCCATTGCCGCGGATTGACGATTTGTTCGACAGGCTTCGAGGAGCAGCGGTGTTTTCGAAGATTGATCTGAGGTCAGGGTATCATCAGGTACGAGTCAAAGAGGAAGATGTGAGTAAGACAGCTTTCAGGACTCGTCATGGGTTGTATGAATTTTTGGTGATGCCATTCGGGTTGACGAATGCGCCAGCAGTTTTCATGGACATGATGAATCGGGTGTTGAGGCCATTCATTGATTCCTTCGTGGTGGTCTTCATCGATGATATCTTGGTATATTCGAAGTCGGAGGAGGATCATTCTAAGCACTTGACAGCGGTATTACAGACATTGCAAGAGCACAGCTTGTATGCCAAATTGTCGAAGTGTGAATTTTGGAAATCTGAGGTAGCTTTTCTTGGTCACATTCTTTCTAAGGAGGGAGTGGCTACTGATCCTCAGAAAGTGGAAGCAGTAAAGGGTTGGCCCAGGCCGACGTCAGTGAAGGAAGTGAGAAGCTTCTTGGGATTAGCTGGTTACTACAGGAGGTTTATTCAGGGGTATTCTCAGATTGCTGTCCCATTGACAGGTTTGACCCGGAAGAGTGTGGCGTTTGTGTGGACAGATAAGTGCGAGGAGAGTTTCCTTGAGTTAAAGGAAAGGTTGACTACTGCACCTATATTAGCATTGCCGCAAGCAGGGAAGGATTATGATATCTACAGTGATGCGTCTCTCAGAGGTTTGGGTTGTGTCTTGATGCAGGAAGGCAAGGTCATTGCTTATGGTTCGAGGCAGTTGCGTCCGCATGAGAAGAATTATCCGACGCATGATTTGGAGTTAGCAGCTATCATATATGCCTTGAAGCTATGGAGGCATTATGTCTATGGTGAGAAGGTTAGCATGTTCACTGACCACAAGAGCCTGAAGTATATCTATCAGCAGAGGGATTTGAATCTACGTCAGAGAAGATGGTTGGAGGTATTGGAAGACATTCGTCCTGAGATCAAGTATCATCCAGGCAAGGCGAATGTAGTGGCTGATGGACTTAGCAGGAAGAGTAGTTTGTCAAGGTTGATCACTACTCGAAGAGAGTTGGCAGCAGAGATCGATCAGGCAGGTATCGAGGTGGTACTGCGAGGTTTAGGGGCATCTTTGGCTCAGTTGAGGCTGCAGCCGTCTTTGAGAGAGAAGATTGTGGAAGGTCAGAGATCAGATTCAGAGATCCAGAAGATGTTGTAGCAGGTTGCAGAGGGCAAGTTATCAGAATTTCGTGTCCAAGATGGAGTTCTTTGGCTGGGTGAGAGGTTGTGTGTTCCAGATGATGCAGAGTTACGAGAGAGTATCTTGCAGGAGGCACACAGCACATTGTTATCAGTTCATCCAGGAGGTACGAAGATGTACAGGGACATCAAACCGCATTTTTGGTGGTCTGGCATGAAGCGAGATGTAGCAGATTTTGTGGCAAGGTGTCTGACTTGTCAGCAGATCAAGGCAGAGAATCAGAGACCTGGAGGTTTGTTGCAGCCTTTACCCATTCCGGAGTGGAAGTGGGAGAATATCAGCATGGACTTTATCACGGGTTTGCCGAGGAGTTCGAAGGGAAATGACTCGATTTGGGTTGTTGTGGACCGATTGACTAAGTCGGCACATTTTCTAGCCATGAAGATTTCTTGGTCGATGGAGAAATTGGCTGAGTTGTATATTGGAGAGATTGTGAGACTTCATGGAGTTCCTGTTTCAATTGTGTCTGACAGAGATGCAAGGTTTACTTCGAGGTTTTGGAAGAGTCTACAGGCAGCTTTGGGCACCAGGACTGATTTCAGTACAGCATTTCATCCGCAGACAGATGGTCAAACGGAGAGGGTGAATCGAGTACTGGAAGATATGTTGAGAGCTTGTGTTATGGACTTTGGTGGTAGTTGGGAGAGATACTTGGCATTGGTTGAGTTTGCCTATAACAATAGTTACCATGCAAGTATTGGGATGGCACCGTATGAGGCTTTGTACGGCAGGAGGTGCAGGACACCTGTATGTTGGTATGAGGTTGGCGAGAGGCAGATGTATGGTCCAGAGATCGTACAGCAGACGTCAAAGCAGATTGAGCTGATTCGCAAGAGGTTAGTTGAAGCTCAGAGTCGGCAGAAGAGTTATGCTGACACTCGACGGAGAGATTTGGAATTTGAGGTTGGGGATTCAGTTTTTCTCAAGGTTTCTCCGACCAAAGGAGTAATCAGATTTGGTAAGGGTGGCAAGTTGGCGCCGAGGTATATTGGTCCGTACAAGATCGAGGAGAGGATTGGCAAGACAGCTTACAGATTGAAACTTCCAGAGGAGTTAGCACAAGTACATGACGTGTTTCATGTGTCGCTACTGAGGAAGTATGTGGCCGATCAGAGGCACCAGTTGGTGGAAGTTCCCGAAGATCTACAGGTGAACCTGAGTTACAAGGAACAGCCTGTTGAGATCGTTGATCGTAGGGAGAAAGTCCTTAGGAGCAAGGTGATACCTATGGTCAAGGTATTGTGGAGGAATCAGCAGTTCGAGGAGGCTACTTGGGAGCCAGAGGATCGCATGCTGAAGGAATTTCCTGAATTGTTTGTATGAATGTACTTCTTGTATGTGAATGGAATTCTTTGGATGATTGTATTGTTGATTGACAAATGATGTATTCCTTTATTTTGATAGTGATGTTATATGAAATTGTTTGGGTGATGATCTATTTATGAAGTATTGTTTCCTTTTGTTGGTATGTGTTTGAACTCATTAGTAGTAGTTCTGAGGACAGAACTCTTCTAAGGAGGGAGTGATGTAGAACCCCGTATTTTCAAATATTATTTTAATTATTTGAAAATGAATTTAAATGATTTTTGAGGATTTAATAAATGTTTTCTAAGAAATTTATTCTTTGGTACACGTGCAAAACACGTGCAAATGACTTTTAGAAGTTTGGAAAATTAAGTTTTCTTTATGAAAAATCATTATTTATTATTTGAGAATTATTTAGTATTTTTCCAGATTTTTCTGAAATTAATTATGCGTATTTGCAATTTTTGAGAAAAGAAGGACTTATTTGCAAAATTGACAATTTCAAGGGTTAAAATGCAAATTATAATTTCTGGGCATTCCGATCAGTATTTGTTGAAGTTTAGAAACATATTTTTCTATTAGACCCTAATTTAAATTATATTTGATTTAGTTTTCAAGGATACAATTATATATGTAAGATGTACTCTTAAAAGGATTATTTTGCAAATTGGGTGAAAACCCTAATATTTTAACCCGGCATATATAAGGGAAATCCCTTTCCCAGCCGTCATTCACAATATTTAGAATATTGAGATTTGTTTGAGGAACAAGAGGAGAATTCTTGGATCTAGCAAGGAGAAAGTTTGTGGATCCTTTCTTCAAATCAGGTGAGTTGGTTTGTTTGTTTTGCTTTGTTTTGTTTGTTTTGATTGGAAGATGACGTGAGATCTTGGTTATGTTTGTTTGTGATCATTATACCATTCTTTGTTAGTCCCATTGTATGTAGGACATGGATCTTTAATTCGATATGGATGATGAGAACTTTTATTTGATATTTGGACCATGATGAGAAAAGATTTAGATTTGTTGAGGATATGTTGATTTATGAGATCATGTTGTTAGAAAGCAAATTTAGAACTGATTATGTTAAGCTTGGATATTAAACATCTGGATCTAGTGTTTGCAAACCAATTTTGATTATGTGTTGAGGAAGACATTTAGTTTGGTTGAGAAAACCCTAATGGGAGAATTGAGAATTTAGATCATGAGAATATGAGATTGGAGAAATTGATTGATTGAGTAATGTAACCATGATAGAGATTGTTGAGAATTGTTCATTTGCCCGAATATAAATTAACTTTATGATCAGTAATTCTTTAGAAAACTTCAAGATGATTTTGTGTTCAGATCTGTAGCCGTCAGTCGACTGATCTGATGTGCAGTCGACTGGTACGAGCTTACAGTGTACTTTTGAGTCTTGAGATTTGTTCGGGACGGTCGACCTAGACTGTGGTCAGTCGACTGACCCTCTGCTTGTGGTTTTGTTCAGTTCTTTCGGGGCAGTCGACTGACTTCTTGGGTAAGTCGACTGGTCATGCCTTAGATCATTTTCGTAAAATGTTGGGATATGTCCTCTGGACAGTCGACTGGTCCATTGTACAGTCGACTGGTCCTGTAGGATCTTTGTATTTGATTTGAGATATTTTGTTTAGTGTTTGATTTTGAGATATTTGTTCAGTATTTGATTTTGAGACATTTGTTCAGTAGTTGATTTTGAGATATTTGTTCAGTATTTGATTTTGAGATGTTCAGTTAAGAACATGATTTTGAGATCTTCAGTTGAGCCACTTGTTTAGTGGGAATTTGTTTAGATATTTGATTTTGAGTCTCTAGAGGTATGTGACCCTAGTATACCGGTGTTGAGTTATTTGTTGAGGCCCAGTATGGCGAATTTTCAGTTATTCAGATTTTTAGTCCGGTAGGGTACGCTACTCTAGGAGATTTGTTCAGCAACCCAAACTAATAAGGACAGGCATTAGTAGTGTCATGACGAATGAGAACTTGAGTTATGCACCTCAGTATGACTTTTGATGTAGGATTAGTCTCCTGAATTATCCAAGTAGTTAACTTGAGATGTGTGATTTATCTCCGGAATTATCCAGGTAGTTAACCTGAGATGTGAGATATTTCTCCGGAATTATCCAAGTAATTATCTTGAGATGTGGGATTGAACTACGGAATGATCGGAGTCGAGGCGACGCTTTTGGGGTATTATTGTGGTTATGAGTCTATGTTTAGATGTGGGATGATCTCCTGAATTATCCAGGGAAAATACCTGTGATGTGGGATCAATCTCCGGAATGATCAAGCATGGGCAAATTATCATAGTTTATCTTCATCTCTGAGTAGTCATCGTTGTCAGCATGTAGTCATGATATTTTCTTGAATCACTTTTATGCATTTGGATTTCCTGTTTTCGGCACACACTTGGCTTTTGGTTTTGATATCACCCCTTATTCTTTGTTGTTACTTCATACTTTAGTGTTTGATTATTATTTGTTGGATATTATGTTTAAGTTCATTTATGTTATTTGTTTTGATTTGTCGCCACTCACACCATTTTTATGGCTGACCCCTTTAGTTTGGGGGTTAGGGTTCAACTCTAGCCTCACTTGTTGCAGGTTACTGCTTAGAGTGGGAGGTTGGATGCTTAATGTTGCATTTGAGACTATTTGGACTATTTAGTTTGTGTAAAATTTGTAAAGACATATTGTGTGGTTATTGAGTTGTAAATGTAAAGAAATATTTGGGTTGAGATGTTTAGACTTCCGCTGTGATTTGTAATAATTGTTGTAATAAAGAAAGAAAATGTTAGTGGTGTTGTTGGTGTTTATTGTTCTATTGAAGTGGATTGCTGGGATTTCGCCACTTATTTTCTAAGCTCTCATATTAGAAATTTGGGGTGCTACAGAATACAACAACAAGGAGCCCCAAAGAACAAAAAACAAAACACAGCTGAGCTAAAAAAGGCTACACCTACAGTGTAACCAACTAGAAATGCAGAATCAGAGAAAAACAAACAAAAGGACATGCAACCATCAACTTCAATGCCCAGAGCCAATCTAGGAGAAGCTAGTACAGCGGTCCGGATGCCAAATCCGATCAGCCAATAGAAGGGACCGAGAAGAGGTGAAGAAAATAATTTCCACACGCTCAGTTGCACACCGACCGAAACCAGGCTCCCACCATACAGGAAGCAACTAAGCACGCAAACAAAAAAGCGAACAAAAAGTGCTAAAAACGGCACTGGGCCTAACCCCAAACACAGAACGCAAACGAATAACCAGACTAGGAGCAAAATCCAACAAAGTTCAGCACTGCATCACAGTCGCCACCAAAGAAGAAACCTCACAAAGCGTTTCCACCCACTGCAGCACAGTGACATCCAAACAAACAAAGCAAAACCCCCACAATTGCAACCAACAAGCAACAACAGAGCACAGTGCACAAAACAGGGCTTAACCCCAAACTGAGCAAAACACACAAAACAAACAAAAGGAAAGCAAAACAAAGAGCAACCCCTCCACTACAACGCAAACCAGACCCCAAGCAAGAAACCAAACAAACAGAACCCACACGCAGAAGCTCAGAGAAAAACACACAGACCAGGGCCGGTCAATAGCTAAACGAATATAGAGAGCTAACCACCAAGGGAGCAACCACAGAACATTACCAAGAGTTAAGTTTAAATAAGTAGAGGCCAAACCGGAGCCAAAACACACAGGCCTAAGAGGGGAAACACCCCGATAGGGTAAAAAAACCAGAACGCCATAACAGACGAACATAAAGGACGGGTGGAGCAACTTCAAAACCCGGCCCCAGCATGCCAGAAAGCAGCCAACCAAGATAACCAAAACAACCAACTGAAACAGAGAAGGACCAAAGCCGAGTCATGAGACTCGCTTCCAAAATGAACCAGCCAGTTCTCCAAAAAGAAGGCTCCAAACACAAAGCGACAACCTCAAGTCTGCAAAGAAAAGGCAACATAAATTAAATACAGTAACCAAAGAACAGCACGATTAAGAAAAATTAGAGCGATAATTACTAAACGCCACATCGAGACGACTTAAATGCAAAGCATTAACTTTATCCAAAGTTAGACTGGAGGGCCAAAATTTGGAATAGAAAATGAAGTCATCGATGATGCTATCAATTGAAGAGAGGGACTGCGAGAAGATACGCTTGTTCCGTTCGGACCAAATAACCCAAATGATCGCCATAATCGATAGAAACCAGGATTTACGAAATTCTTTCTTGATGGGCTGGAACGTCCAGCAAGAAGAGAATTCAGAAGGAATACTCGGCACTTGCCAGGCAGTTACTGCGATCATCCAAAGAGGTTGGATGAAAGCACACTTGAGGAAAAGGTGATCGGCATCCTCATGATGGGTAGTGCACAAAACACACAACTGGCCTACCGCCAGATTCATCTTGTTAAGCACTTCTATAGTGAGAAGCTTGTTATTCAGCGCTAGCCAGGTTAAGATTTTAGATTTGAGAGAAGCACAGCTGCTCCACAATGGTTTTGCACTCGGGGAGACAATCCCACTGAAATTGAGAAAGTTGTAGAAGGATTTAAGTGAATGGATATCAGAGCTAGTCCATCTCCATTTGAAATCTTCAATGTGATGCCCGGTATAAAGGTTAATACCATCAAAAAGCTGTTGAAGCTCAATCTCAAGAGGCGGAGGAAGAGTGCCCGAGAATGGAATAGACCAGAACTTTTGGTTATTGATAATAATAACATACTCAGACACCAAGGTATCGAAGTTGGACGCCAACTGAAAGATGCTAGGGAACGCATAAGCGAGTTTGATGTTGCCAAACCATAAATCCGCCCAGAATCTAGTCCTAGTGTCGTAAGCGCACTGATGAACCAAGCCACATTGGAATGGGCTAGCTACTTTCCAGACACCCAGAACGAAGATGATTTACGAGGAAGGGAGGGGGGAAAATCCCACAAATTAGTACGGGAATAACAATTGGAAGAGATCATGCGTGCCCAAGGCAGCTGCTCACATTTAAGAAATCTCCATAACCATTTGCCTAACATGGACAAATTTTGGTGTCTGAGATTCAGAACTCCTAAACCACCAGCTGCCTTAGAGGTGCAGATAATTTTCCAGCTGCAAAGATGAGTACCAGCTTTATACAAATCTGACCCTGACAAGAAAAAATTTCTTCTAATACGATCAATCCTCTTAATCACCCACGACAGAAGGTAAAAAAAGGAAATCATATATAAAGGGATAGAGGAAAGAACAGAGTTAACTAGGATAATCCTGCCCCCGCGAGAAAGGTGTTTACCTGACCACCGGTTGTGTTTCGATTCCACCTTATCTATCATCGGCACCCAATCAGCTTTATTAAGCTTCCCCCTCGCAAAGGGATACCCAGGTATGTGATAGGGAAGGAGGCCGAAACACAATTAAAGAATTGCACAATTTTCGTTTGCCGGTTATGGGAGCCAAAGAACAGAGGACTTTTGAAAGTTAATGGCCAATCCTGACGCACTTTCAAAGACATAGAGAAGTAACTTCAGGTTCTGTAAAGTGCACCCATTGGGTTTTGCAAAGATAATGGTGTCATCAGCGTATTGGAGATCCAAAACTCCACGGAAACTACTAGAACCAAGACCTTCAATAACACCAGCTTCCCCCGCATTACGCAACAGCTTACTGAACACATCTGCAATAAGAGCGAATAATAGGGAAGAAATAGGGTCCCCCTGATGAAGACCAGGCTTACATTTAAACTTGTGGCCCTCCGTTCCATTGATAATAATAGACGAAGTTCTAGCAAAAAGACTGGATTTAACCCAAGCAATCCATTTAGGGCTAAAACCACGGTGGAAAAGAATTTCTAGGAGAAAGTCTCAGCAAACACTATCATAAGACTTTTGAAAGTCAAGTTTTAACAGGATACCTTTCGAGTTAGAACTGTGACAGTTAGAAATGATTTCTTGGGCAGAAGCCATGCTATCAAGGATGAACCGATCTTTAGTAAAACCTGATTGCATGGGATCAATCAAAAGGGAGATAATGGCCCTAAGTCAAGAAAAGAGCACTTTCATGATGATCTTAAAGGTAGTGTTAAGGAGGCTAATAGGCCTAAAGTTCGAAATCAAGTTAGCACCCAAAAATTTCGGGATGAGGACGATATGCGCATAATTGATCCTATCAAAGGAAAAATTCCTTGATGCAGATCCGAGAACATTTTAAAAGGTCATCATTGAGGCAAAACTGTTGGAAAAAGAAAGCAGGAAAGCCGTCCGGCCCTGGGGCGGAGTTGCTCTTCAAAGAGAACACCGCCCGCTTGATCTCTTCCAAGGTGAAAGGTGCTTCCAAGCTAGATAGATCATGAGACTGCTGGCCATACAGATGCTGCCAGTCAAAATGAATAGAACAATGATTATTAGAGCCCAGCAATTCTTTAAAGAAGCAAAGGAAAGAAGCATGGATGTCTGACTCCGAAGATAATTCATTTCCATTGTCAAAAATAGAAGAAATATGATTGCATCGCTATTGGTGCGATGCGAAATTGTGGAAGAAAGAGGTGTTACCATCTCCCTCCTTAAGCCAGCGAAACTTGGCTCGCTGAGCCCATTTAATGTGATCATTTTGGAGAAAATCCGCGTAGCTTCTTTTACAAGAAGCCCGCTCGGATCGAAGGGAATCAGAGATAGGTCCCATCTCCTCCAAGTGATCAATGGAATCGATGGTCGACAGAAACACCTCTTTAAGAAAATTATTATTGGCCACTCTAGCTTTATGCCGAATTTTGCTACCGTATTTAATGGCATGGAGCTTAATCAGAATACGTCCTAAACTCGAAGAGCCCGTAATCGAAGAGAGACATTCTGTAATGAGATTGACAAAGGTTTGATCTTGCAACCAAAAATTTTCGAAGCGAAATTTGAACGATCTGGAGAAATTATAGTTCAACGACAAAGAGAAGGGACGTGATCTGATGAAGGGTTGGGCAAGGCCGACGCGAAAGGGTTGTGAAAAAAATTGATCCAATCGAGAGAAACCAAAAAGAAGTCGAGCTTAGCCATCATCGGAGGGAATCTCATATTCGACCAGGTGAATGATCTACCATTAAGGGGCATATCATTCAGTTGGAGGGAACGAATGCTGTCATTAAAGTGGGCAGAGTCTAAAGAGAAAGAGGAAGAAACCGATCTCTCTGAAGAGAATCTGGTAACATTAAAGTATCCACAGAAAAGCCAGTAACCATTGATATCGTGATGGAAAGAGTTAAGTTCGTTCCAGAAAGCATCGCGATGATCCGCTGTGGACGGACCGTAAACAGACACCACAGTGAGTTCACAATTGAATTGGAACCAATGAAGACATACCAAAAGTAAGAAAGTTAAGCGAAGAATCAAAATGAGAGAGAAGGTAGATTCTTTGAAATCGAAGAGGATACCTCCTCTAGTGCCTATGGCATCAAGAGAAATCCAATGGGAGATTAAGGATCTGCCTATCGATCGTAAGAAAGAAGGAGAGGGTGATTCAATTTTTGATTCTTGAATAGAGATCAAATCACAATGGGAGGAAGAAATAAGTTGAAACAACGCTTATTGTTTCGATGGACACCTAAGCCCCCGAATATTCCAAGAGATGCTAATCATTAAAACCATTAGTCTCAAAAGCTCTTGAAATTTCGTGACCGCGAATCGCATCAAAATCAGCAAAGTTATCCACGTCAACTAGGAATCCCATCTTCCTAGTCAAGCCAAGCATATCTAAATTGGAAAGAGAATCGAAGTGCACTTGGTATATGGATCCATACTGTTCCTTACCAGATGAAAAAGGGGAGGGGGGAGACGAATCGAAGCTGCGGAACTGAGCCGCTAGGGGCGACTGAGAGTCTGCCATCAATTTCGATTCTCGACTGGCTCGAATATGAGCACTAGAACGAATGACAGAGACAAGTTTATGTTTAACAACCTTTCTTTTTCTTATAGACTTGTTACAAAGAGCACCTAATTGCTCAGGACGGGTCCCAGCTAGTGAGTCCACAGGCGCCACAGTGGTGCCTGCTGAGACTAGGGCAAAAGAGTTCAAAAGGTCAAAAGGGCCCAAACAATGGCCAGCTAGGGGAAGGAGATCGTCGGTCGAACTACCACACCTTATGGGAAGGTATGGCTCACAATCAGTTCAAGAGGAAACCAACCATGCAAATGAAAGTGACTACGAAAGGCGAGATCGGCAACGTGGTTGACCCTTGTCGTGGAAAACGACAAAGGACTAATTTTTAAAACAACCAAGTTGAAATACTTCAAACAATTAGAAGATAAGAAATGATAAACAAACGAAATGGCAGGGAAGAATACCTGCTTTTGGGAATGGGAGTGATCCAGCTCTACCAATTCATCTTCTAAGAGATCATCTTTATCAACCCAAGCATCCGCCTTCAGAGAAGGAGCGGAAGAAACTTTAGTAGGCGAGGAGGAAGTTGCGGGACCAGAAGCATGGGTACAATGAACCGCACTCATGAATTTATCCCAGTCAGAATAGTAATGAGGATTCGCTTCCCAAGCGGATAATTTCTCAGAAGCAACAGTAGGAATTTGCTTAGCAGGAGTAGGGAATGAAAGTCCCGGAGGGACGGCGTGCTGAGGATCCAAGATAGATAGCGGGGAAGGGGGCTTAGGGATAGAATCAGCCATCGCACCCTGATGAGAGGATAGGGATTTCCCCGCTGCCAAATCTGGATTAATCCAGACCAAATTGGGAGCTTTAGAAGGAGAGATCTTGGGTTTGGGAGGTGCGATCACTGATCACCGCTGGAACGGAGTAATTTTTTTGGGTTGATCCTTGTGAGGCCTTCTC
The DNA here is from genome assembly GCA_017893485.1 of Hemerocallis citrina. Taxonomy (NCBI): domain Eukaryota; kingdom Viridiplantae; phylum Streptophyta; class Magnoliopsida; order Asparagales; family Asphodelaceae; genus Hemerocallis; species Hemerocallis citrina. The sequence goes on along the minus strand of CM030368.1, from coordinate 93,731,626 downwards.
CACTTGGAAGAAGGGAAGAACGACTAAGAAGAGGTACCAACGGAGAAAGAGGTGGGAAAAGAAGAAGGTATTCCTTGTGGAATGGTAGCCGCAATAGGCGAAGGAGCTGGCGATGGAAGGACAACAACGATATCTTGATAAGAGACCGAAACAAGAAACGAAGTTTTATGGTCTCTTAAAGAGAATGAATCAATCCTTTCTTTAACCAACGGACAAAAGAAATCAGCATCGACTGGAAGACATCCAGAAGCCAACATGGTAGAGGAGAAGATGCATTTTAACTCACCAATACATTTAGTAAACTCAGCCACAGTGCGATGAGAAACACAAAACAGCGAAAGCCCGAGCAACGTGACTTTAACAAGAGAGGGGATCAACGTGGGCGGGGGTAAACCACGATAGATCCATTTACGAACGGATAAGTGGATTGTTCCAATGGATAGAGAGTTGCAGGCAACTAGATCCTCCAAAGTTTTAATGGAGGGACAATTAATAACCACTTCCCCATTGGAACAACAGTCGAAAGCCCACTCCCAATCTTGCACGTTACAAAAATTGCTAAGAAATGCATTTAAGGTAGATTTAGAGACCGCACCCCCTTAAAAGAAACAGCACCATATTGCTCAAAGAACTTCAATTTGTCTGAAAATTCAGAATCAGAGATGAAAACCACATTGATCTGCAACGTACAAGTCTGTAAGGATGGAGCAGGATTGACGATAGGGCCGGTGGTGACTGCAGCAGGTATGCGCTGCGAAACTGGGGGAGTAGGGAGGAGCGGAGATGAGGAGGAGAATTTTGGGCGCTTAGGCTTAGAAGCTTGAAGAACCGCTAACTTCGATTGAAGAGAGGGGAAATCAAGCGCAGCGATGACTTGGTCGGAGATGGGGACTCCCACAGACAAGCCCAAAATTTGTTGTAAGGAAAACAATGATTACGGGAGTGACCCAACTTTGAACAAAACAAGCATTTCATGTTGGCTGTACATAAAACCCTGATATGCCCCACCTGGAGACAGCAGAAGCAACACAGAGGTGAAGAAGTTTTTGAAATGGAAAAGGGGAAAGAGGTAAAAGGGCGGTAAAAAGAAGGGGATCGATGCCCTAGAAGTTTCTTCTGGGCGGGCCCACCAGAGAAAGAAGGTCGCGAAGGGGGATACCGCTGAGACGACCCACCAAAATTAGGCGCCAACGAAAACTCATTGGAGTAAATACTTTCCATTTTTTTTAAAAAAATTTTTTTTTAACTACATCAATCCAAGATGAGCCCATTGCAGCCCAAGGCCCATTCAACAAACACAGAAGAAATGAACGGAGGTAGAAGAGCGAAATGGAAAAGTCAACGAACCAGAACTGTATCAATTCAGCTGAAACTCCAAGAAGCACCGAAAAAACAAGAGATAAGTGCTCAAAAATTCATATCAAAAAAAAAGAAAAAAAAACTACAATTAGAACCAGGCACCAAAGTGCCAGCCAGGGAACGAATAAGAACAATCGCAGGTAGATCAACCTGGAGCGAACGAGAGGTAAAATCGAAAAGAACCACCACCAACAGCACAATGAAACTAAAAAAGGCCCCAATGAAGATCCTGGCTAAGCTAAACGTTGTCAGGAACAGGCGGGGGGGGGATAAGAGAATTAAGAGAGGACCTCACAAAAAAAAGTGCCGCCAAGCGCTCGGAGCGAGCCTTAAACACCGCCAGAATACAAGAAAATCGAAAAAAATAAACTCATAAAGATAGGCGTGAATAATAACGAAGAGCTGGCCAATAGACGCAACGGTGGCCCAGGATCGCGAGCAAACCCTTTAACTAGGATGCAGAGAAAACAGAGAACGACCAACACCGCACCACGCTAACAACCAACCAAATACGACAGAATAGCATCTAGAGAGCACACCCAGATCCACCACAGAGACCCACACAAGAGGAACCCCACAGCTACTGAAGCACAATGATGAAGCACGCCTGCAAGCAGACACCACAGGGGAAGTGGGAGAGACCCACTGAGGGAGCTGGAGAGTAGACTGCCGAGGGGAAAGCCTCGAAGGGGAGGGCGGAAGAGGAAAGGGAGCGGCTACTGAAGCGAGGACTCGGGGGAAACTGAGGAACCGGGTCGAGAGATGGGAACGAGCCCTACACAATTAATGAAGGGAGGAGGGCCGATTATTAAAGAGAGAGACCGGATCTGGGGGGAGCAAGATCGAAGGAAGCCGGAAGGAGAGCTTTTGAAAATCATCATGAGATTCATTAAAAAGCTAAGTTAATGTTAGAATATTAACCTAATAAATTCCATATTATTAGTTTACATGATTAGGAACTTAATGAATATTTTTGATGAATTTAAAATTGGGTTTTTACTGATTTTACAAATATAACAACTTTATCTAGATTTTCGGTTAGAACATGTAATATGTAAAGAACGTGTAATTAGCCTATCTATTTTTATCTGATTTCATATTTTAAATGTGTTGGAATCGGGAAGGAGTCTACTTTCTAGAACTTTTGACAGATCCAATTTTGGATTTCTGTAGCAGTGGGAAACTTGATTTTGGTATAGTAACCTATTGCTGTCCAGAATTGTGTTTCTCTATTTTCTTAATATAATTGTATATATATCATTATATTGAATGTAATTGATGTGTCTAATTTATATATAAATATTTGTACTCATTTACCCATTAAAATTGCTTATTTTCGTTGATATTGTTTATAATTCATCTTATTTCTATAAGATTTCAATTAATTAATTATTTTTGAAGAAATAATATTTTTGATGCAAAAAGTGAAGATTTGTGGAAAAAATCAACAAACAAAGCATAATTATGGATTTATTAATTTTTATTGTTTTGTTGAGTAAAAGTGCGATAAATAATTTTAAAAGGATTTTAATGAGCTAATATGATTTTTAGTTAGTTTAATTAATTTTAAACTAATTAATTTTATTTTATTTTTAAATCCTAAATTATGGTCTTATTTTGTGTATGCAGCAGCGCGTGTTTGCAAGAAAAGAAAAGAGAAGAAGAAAGGAGAAAGAAATAAATATCTGGTTAAAGAATGAAGGAAATAAATGAAAGGAGGGGAGTTTTCTGCAAAACGCAAACCCTAATTCTCTCACCCGTTTGCCTATAAATATATGCCAAGGTTGGAGCATAATTCTCAAGAGGTGATGGCTGAACAAAGAATAAAAAAATTTTTAAAAAAAAGGAGAAAAAGTCAGAGAGAGAGAGACGACAGCTCTCTCTTCTCTGACTTCGGCTCAAAGAAATTAAAGGAAGAAGAAGCAACAGAGGCCTCACTTTGTTTGACGACTTCAGGAGACACGCACGCACGTGGGCGACGAGACAGCAAGCGGGACCCACAGGACGACTGCACAGGCGTGACAGGCCTGGGACGCTGACGTGGTGACTCGGCTGACTGACGCGCTGACGTGGACTGCGGCTGATGCAGATAGCTCCTGCAGACAGTGACAAGGTTTAATTGGTGCTAGCGTCTACTGTGGTGGAGCGAAAAACGAGGTGGCGACAGCTTTTTGGGTTCGGTTTTTGAGATAGAAGAGAGATACAGGCTTGGACTCGGTTCTAGGAGTTCGGTTTACATTATTTTTATATTTTTTGTATCTCTTCTTCTCTATATTTTTTGATGCAATCACAAACAATTTTTGTTAGCTACAAATTGAATATGAACTAAATTTATTGTTCTAGAGGCTAAGATGTAGCCTAGTTTTATAGAACACAATTTTAATTCCTTATTATTATTCTATTTTTCCTGGTTGTGTTTTGATTTTTATTATTTATGCGTACAATTGGTGGATAGACATTTGTATGATCTTTTAAATTATGAAGAGACCGAACTGGTGATTTGTGATTAATAAAAATTAAACACCGTTATTGGAGGACGTGACCATTAAGAAATCCATAAATTTTCAATTAATAATTTGATGGATAGGCAAATAATTAGTTGAGAATAATTTTTATACTGTGTGGATAGAGTAGTTAACATTTTTAGGATTTTGGTCTACAACTTGGAAAGATAATAATTTTATTCATAAGGAGTTATAATTTCTGTGCGTGATAAACGAGGTGAAGTCAAGAACCCTACAACTAATTTACAACTATCAAAGTACAAGAGCTTCACAGTTTCACAGCCCTCTCCCTCTTCACAAATTTAGTTAGCTTTAATTAGATTAATTTAACTTAGTTGTTTTATCCATTATAAATTTCGATCTTCCAAATATTGATTCATCTAGTGATATCGGTACTCAATTAAATATCTAGACCCTGTGGGTTCGACACTCTATTCACTTAAACTATACTACTTGTTGCGATTTTGTATACTTGCAAATATTCACACCAAGTTTTTGGCGCCGTTGCCAGGGACTAGTTATTCTTTCATTGATATTGAAAATTGCTAGATTATTGCTAGTTTGGATTTTTTTTGTAATTATTTTTATTTTATTATTATTTTACATCTTTATTTTCTTTTGACTAACTTTTACTTTTATTTATTTTTCTTATTTTATTTTTTTTAGTTTTTCTATCTTTTTTTTCGATACTTATATTTCAGGACATACACGTACATTATCATGGGGAACGATGAGAACAGGCCTTTGAGAGACTATGCTATGCCCTCAATTTATGAATCAAGCATAAAGAGACAGGTTATTGAAACCAACGATTTTGAGATTGAACCGGAGTTTATTCTAATGATTCATCAGACTATTCAATTTTGGGGACTACCGCACGAGGATCCTTATGCTCACATTGCAAACTTTCTAGAAATTTGCGACACTTTCAAGCACAATGGAGTATCAGATGATGCAATTAGATTGAGACTCTTCCCTTTTTCACTACGAGATAAGGCGAAGGCTTGGCTACATTATCTACCACCAGGTAGTATTACTACTTGGGAGGGACGTGCATAAAAATTTTTGGCTAAGTATTTTCCGCCAGCAAAGGCAGCAAGGCTAAGAAATGATATTTGCACATTTATTCAATTTGAGACTGAGTCTTTGTATGATGCATGGGAGAGGTACAAAGAGTTATTAAGAAAGTTTCCTAATCATGAACTACCGAATTGGCTGCAAATGCAAACATTCTATAATGGTTTGGGAGTTACACATTGATCTATGGTTGACGCAACAGCTGGTGGTGCACTCATGAGCAAAACTTACAAAGCAGCCTATGATCTTTTAGAGGAGATGGCATCAAATCATTACCAGTGGTCTTCAGAGAGAACAATGCAAAGAAAAGTGGCTGGAGTTTTTGAACTTGATCCTTTTTCTACTTTAAATGCAAAAAATAATATTTTATCTAAACAAGTAGAAAATATGAATTTTAAAGTTATTCATCTACTATGATTTGTGATTTTTGTGCAAGAAATCACTCAAATGCAGATTGCCAAGTGGGGAACCCTTTTGCTCCATCAAATGCCGAACATAAAAATTTTGTGTCAAACTTTCAAATGCAAAACAATCATTATGCAAACACATACAATTTAGGATGGAGAAACCCCCCCCCAATTTTTCATGGAACAACAATCAAGGAGTAGTTATATAACCTCAAAATTTTTCACAGCAAGAAAAGAAGCCGACACTTGAAGACATGTTTATGCACTACATGCAAAGGGCAGAACAATACATACAAAAGATAGATTTGGCAATCCAAAATGTTGCAGATTCAACTTCGGCTTCCATTCATGATCTTGAGGTACAAATTACCTAACTTTCAAATATTCTTAACGAAAAAACTGCAGGAACATTACCACGCAACACAGTTGTCAATCCCAAGGAGCATGTCGAGGCTATAACACTAAGCAGTGGGAGGAAAATTGAGCAATCACAAGAAAAAAATGACGAACAAAATGTGGTTGAAAAGCAAAGTGAGATTGAACAAATTGTGGAGGAACAAATTCAGCATGAGCAAGTAATGTATAATGTTTTTATTTCCATAAAGATTCCTCCTGAAGAACAGTCATCTATTCAAGTAAGTGAAACTGATTTAATTATGGGCGAGAAACATAAGGCTAAATTTGAAAAATTACCAATCGAAGTATGTCCAACAAATTCAGAAACTTTTGAACCTAAAAAAGAAAATATTTTTGAACATGTTATGTACTTGGATGCTGCACCTTCTATTTATTCATTTTTGCAGCATAAATTCAAGGAGGTGGGGAAATCAAAGACATCATCATCATAAAGGAAACACCTTAAACTAGAGGTTGAACCTGATCCACATCTGAAGAGAAAAATTAGAAAAGATGTTTTGATGTTGTTGGATCTTGGCGTTACATAACCATCTCACCTCCATGTCTGGCTGAAAACTTAAAACTTAGCACTTCTTGGGAGGCAACCCATGTTTTCTTTTATTGCATTTATGTGTGATTTATCTTTTAGTTTATTTTATTTTAATTTTTGATTTTATCTTATAAGATTGCATAAATTTTGGAAGCCGTCGGGCAGAGCTGTTTTGAACACCTTCATTGATGGCTATTTTTGAGCAGTATGGAGTCAGAATCTGGAAACCTAATTCAAAGAGAAATTGTAGCCTATTTTCTTAGATTTTCAGCAAAAAAAATTCAGCCCAATTGGACATCTACAGCTCCAGATATCGCCAAAATACTGAACGTTGCGCGTGCAGAAATTTAAAGACGAATCAGGGGAAAAATTCTAAACTTTTTGCATTCTTTTTGTTTTTCTTTTTCTGTCCCATTGAGGAAAATGTGATATTCAAGTTTGGGGGAAGGGTTACAAATTTATTTTATATATATTTTTGAAAAGAAAAACAAAATAAAAAATGATTTCAATTAGGCTCACCATTACACTTTTGAGTCCTTTATTGTGATAAGCATTGAAATAACTTTTTGGGATAGACAATTGCTTATAATGTAAGAGTAAGCATACTTATTTACTTTAGGATTATTGACGTTTACAATTCCTTACAAAATTGTGTGAGTCATGCTATTATACATAAAAGACAATTGTGATGCTTTTTCTTGTGATTATCCCCTTTGATCTAGTTCTAAATAGAGTTTAAGTAAATAGGGTAATAATGAAAAGAAAAAAAAAGAAAAAAAATTATGAATAAAGTCAATCTGCTCTAATGTTTTGAGTTGCTTAGTAACTAGGGGTATTCATCACAAATGTTTACTTTTACGTATAACGTACGGCAACTTGAAATATGAGTATGCAAAGCACTTTAAGTTTGTGACTTGTTGAGTAATCAGGTGAATTCATCACAAATATTTTGCATTCACGTCAAAAGGTAAGTGACAACTTAGAGAAGAGACTAAAATAAAAAAAACCTCTAGTTTGCTACTCGGTTTGTAGTAGAGAGAATGGATAATCACAGATTGAGTTGTTACATACTATAACTACATTAATTGCATGACAAATATGATTGGATTTGGAATTATGAATAAATAATTGCACTGGAGAAAGTGGGTATGCTTAGTTTTACTTTATTTGCTATTGTCTATATTTTTAATTGAATTTTTCATGCTTGCATGATAAGATCTCTTGGTATGATGGGTTGAGTCTACTATTATTATTCCCTTGTTCATGATTCTACTTTTTGCTCGAGGACAAGCAAAATCTTAAGTTTGAGGGTATTTGATGTGTAACCTCTGTTTTTCACTTTTGGTATTTTTGAGAATATATTCTTTTTTTTTACTTTTGTGGATTATTATATTCCATTGTATTTTTCGGAACAATATATTTAATTATTTTTATTTTATATTATTTTTCTGGCATTTTGATCTCCTTGTGCTGATTGTGCGCCGTTGTCCGTTTTCGTCATTTGAGATCTTTTTCTCATTTTCTTGGTCCCGTTCATGTTTAAATATTATTTTTGGGTCATGGTGGACTTTTATAGGAGTTTTGGTCAATTTGAGATTTTTGGCCCTTAAGGAGATTTTTAGGAGCCATAGGGTTCATTGCATCTTGTATCCCCATTTGAAATCTACCCAATATCCATTACCCAATTGTATACCTATTGTTTCCTATTGATATCCACTACCCATTAACCCACATTTGATCTCCTATATATACCCCTAATACTAATTAATCCCTAACCCTAATTCTCTCTCCCTCTCCTATTTGGTATCCCGGCCTCCCCCTCTCTTTGTATTCCCGGCCTGCCTTCCAACACCCCAGGCCGACCTTCCTTTGGTCTCTCCAACCATAGCCGACCACTATATACTCTTCCATCACACTTTTATACTACTTTGCTTCATAAAATACCTCGTCTCTCCTCTTTTTGTGACCGGCCAAGCATCAAATCAGCACCATACGACCCCAAGTTAGTGAACAACACCTCTCTTCGCTGATTTGAGTTGTGGGCATCTCCCACTTTGGTTCGTGTGTCAAAGAGATCAACCGTTGGCGCGTTTTGTTCGTGGGTTTCGCTCGAAATCGCGTTAGAAGGCGTCTTGCTCGTGGGTTTTCTTTGCTATGCTTGGATTCGTCGCGATCGTCGTCACAAAAAGGCAAGTAACTTGTACTTAACTTCATTAGTATGATACAAGTAGAAAGCTCACCCAATAGGGTAGTTGAGACTAGAGACGGCCAATAGGATGATTTTTATTTGTGGTTTTCGTCTCTATTGTATAAATTATGCCATAGATGACTTAGAACATGAGTTTTGATAAGGTTATGCCGTAGGTTTCGCCCCAAGCGCAATATTGATCGCATAGGTCAAATAGCGCTTGAGACATGTTTGTATGTTGCCCTTATGAACATATTAGGTATTGACATGTTAGAAACCTTCCATTATGATATTTGGACAATGGGTAGGCTGCGTTTCGAATTTGGAAGAGTTTGAATGATTTTTGAGGAAGTTATGACGTTTTGAAGTTTAGTTGAGAAATCTGGAAATTTGTGTTGTACTGGATTGATTGCTGTTTTTGCCTAGGTTAGAGTCCGAATCTCAACATGGCTATTTCAGAGTAAATTGTAGAGGACTGAACCTATTATCTAACCCCACTGGTTTCGCCCCGTTTGGAGTTCGTATGAATTAACTATGATTATTTTAGTGACTGTATATTGGTAGTTTCCAGTTTCAGTTCGGGGTAGAGTTTATCATCTATTTATTTTCAAGACCCAAGTTGTACATGATATCATACCACAATATTTTGTCCAGTGTTTCAACATGATGATAGGTAGTTCTCAGATTTATGTTGTATTTTAAAGATGAGTTTTGGATGATGATTCGTATCCTTTTCTATGTATCACTTTTGCTGTAAACTGCGTGTTGCCATATGTTGAATGTTGTTTTCACCCTAGTTATAATTACTGTATGAATATTTCATGTGAGATATGAAAGTTGGGTAATTGTATCTACTTTCACCTCTTTTCGACGGAAGTGGATTTCGATGCGCTGTTTGCAAGATAAGTTCGATCTTGTACAGCAGTGTTGAGAGATTTCAGATCCATCAAAACCAGGACTTGTGTTGTATTTCATTTTTGATACCATATCTATACTTTCTGGAAAATTATGAAAATTATTATTTTGACTATGCATATATAGGGGATTACCCCAGAATTTTTGTGGATTTAATTGATGACTTTGCTTGCTGTTTTTATGTGTTGGAAGTCATTCCCCTGTTTTCTGGCTGTATAGGAAATCTGTGTTGAAATGACTTTTAAGCCGTGATGTTGTGAACTAGTGTATATCTTTATTATATTCATTAGAAGCGTGTGGAAGTCTATTTTCCAGATCCTTCGACGGATCAAGATTTGCATGCCTGTAGCTCTGTAAATCACTGATTTAGTGCTGACTAGTCTTGCTGTCCTGATTATGAAACTTGTATATTTTGCTCGTATATGTGGATCTTTATTAACCATGCACACTAATTTGATAACCTGAACTTATACCTGATCCTACCATGCTTATTTGACACTAGTTTACACGTATACATGCTTTTTGGACATTAATACCTAAAAGTAATCAAGCCGGGGTATATGGGACAGATCTAGTAGTGGATAGTGGAGAAATGTGTACTCGGAAGAACCTGGTTTGGTTGGAGCTTGTTTACATGATATTTGGAGTGTTTGGAGTTAGAGCTTGTTTACATGATACATGGAGCTTGGAGCTCAATTACTTGCTTGTACCTGAGTATACTGCCCTGCATGGTCCCCTACGAAATCTAAAGCGAAACTGTTGTGATGTAGCAACCATGTAGGATGGGTTGTATGTCGTGCTACCCAGATAGTAATCACACATGACTTGAACTTAACACAAGAACATGATACATGACATGACACCCACTTGACTACATGATATATGAGACATGATATATGATACATGAATTACCTGAATATGATACATGATACATGACCACATGACACTTGACACTAGACGCATGTTTATAGGATGTTTGAGTTATGTCGTGACACTTGACACTTTTACCATGCTAGTTTTGATTCGGTTGACTTTATACCTATACCATGTGCTAGTTAGTTATCCCAATCCATGTGCTTGTATCCTACTCTATTTTGTGACCCGGACTTGCCATTGACGGGTACTTGTGTTTTCTCTTTCCCCTTTCCTGCATTCTATGAATTGCAGATTATGGCGGACAGGTTCGCGATGATGCTGGAGATTTGCAGTAGTAGTTGCTTTTGGATAATTATTATCATTTCTGTTTCATGCTAGAACATTATATGTAATTGTGAGACTTACATTACTTTCGTGCTTGAGACTTGATTATTATTTTGTACTTGGGCGATGTGACCCAAGAGAATTAATTGTTTTCCAGACTCTGTTTATTTGAGAATATGGTATTTAATTTCAAGTAATTTATGTTGGTGAGTTTGATTCAATGTTGCATGTTGGTTCCACTTTTGCTTCTGACTCTGTTAACTTTGATATATATATCTATATTGCCTCTGATGTGTTGCGAGGATTTCTCGAAACAGCTTCAGGATGATTATAATCATTCGCTGGGCTTTTGTTACGTACTCGTATTCCGTATTTTTGAGAAGCGGGGCGTGACATGATGTGTCTAATTTATATATAAATATTTGTACTCATTTACCCATTAAAATTACTTATTTTCGTTGATATTATTTATAATTCATCTTATTTCTATAAGATTTCAATTAATTAATTATTTTTGAAGAAATAATATTTTTGATGCAAAAAGTGAAGATTTGTGGAAAAAATCAACAAACAAAGCATAACTATGGATTTATTAATTTTTATTGTTTTGTTGAGTAAAAGTGCGATAAATAATTTTAAAAGGATTTTAATGAGCTAATATGATTTTTAGTTAGTTTAATTAATTTTAAACTAATTAATTTTATTTTATTTTTAAATCCTAAATTCTGGTCTTATTTTGTGTATGCAGCAGCGCGTGTTTGCAAGAAAAGAAAAGAGAAGAAATGAGAAAGAAATAAATATCTGGTTAAAGAAGGAAGGAAATAAATGAAAGGAGGGAAGTTTTCTGCAAAAAGCAAACCCTAATTCTCTCACCCGTTAGCCTATAAATATATGCCATGGTTGGAGCATAATTCTCAAGTGGTGACGGCTGAACAAAGAATAAAAAAAATTTAAAAAAAAGGAGAAAAAGTCGGAGAGAGAGACGACAGCTCTCTCTTCTCTGACTGCAGCTCAGAGAAATTAAAGGAAGAAGAAGCAACAGGGGCCTCACTCTGTTTGACGACTTCAAGAGACACACGCACGCACGTGGGCGACGAGACAGCAGGCGGGACCCACAGGACAACAGCACAGGCATGACAGGCCTGGGACGCTGATGTGGCAACTCGGTTGACTGACGCGCAGACGTGGACTGCTGCCGACGCAGACAGCTCCTGCAGACAGTGACAGGGTCTGATTGGTGCTAGCATCTACTGTGGTGGAGCGGAAAACGAGGTGGCGACAGCTTTTTGGGTTCGGTTTTTGGGACAGAAGAGAGATAAAGGCTTGGACTCGGTTCTAGGAGTTCGGTTTGCATTATTTTTATATTTTTTGTATCTCTTCTTCTCTATATTTTTTGATGCAATCACAAACAATTTTTGTTAGCTGCAAATTGAATATGAACTAAATTTATTGTTCTAGAGGCTAAGATGTAGTCTTGTTTTGTAGAACACAATTTTAATTCCTTATTATTATTCTATTTTTCCTGGTTGTGTTTTGATTTTTATTATTTATGCGTACAATTGGTGGATAGACATTTGAATGATCTTTTAAATCATGAAGAGACCGAACTGGTGATTTGTGATTAATAAAAATTAAACACCGTTATTGGAGGACGTGACCGTTAAGAAATCCATAAATTTTAAATTAATAATTTGATGGATAGGCAAATAATTAGTTGAGAATATTTTTTATACTGCATGGATAGAGTAGTTAACATTTTTAGGATTTTGGTCTACAACTTGGAAAGAAAATATTTTTATTCATAAGGAGTTATAATTTGTGTGTGTGATAAACGAGGTGAAGTCAAGATCCCTACAACTAATTTACCACTATCAAAGTAAAAGAGCTTCACAGTTTCACAGCCCTCTCCCTCTTCACAAATTTAGTTAGCTTTAATTAGATTAATTTAACTTAGTTGTTTTATCCGCTATAAATTTCGATCTTCCAAATAGTGATTCATCTAGTGATATCGGTACTCAATAAAATATCTAGTCCCTATGAGTTCGACACTTTATTCACTTAAACTATACTACTTGTTGCGATTTTGTACACTTGCAAATATTCACACCAGTGTTGAAGTGTATAAATTGCATTGCATGATCCTAATATGCTATTGTCACCATTCTAATTGATCGTCCTATTGTTACTTCTATTGATATCATCGTTATCGAATTTCTCTAAATTGCATCGATAAAATGTTTGGCAAGCCAGGGTTTAAGGGTGACCTAGTAGTGAACAATATAGGGAACTGTACTCGGAAGGGAGCTCGTGGTTTCCCTATTGTTACTGAACAACTAAATAACTGGGTAACTGAATAACTGAATAACTGAATAACAGGATAACTGCATATTATTCCTTGGACATTGCAACTGAATAACTGAATGACCGAATACTAAAAATTGTTTACATGTTTTCCCGAGTACATGATGTATAGAATTCACCACTAGAGTCTAAACGACATTGATTACATGCACCGAACCTGTAGTATGGGACACAGTAATACATGCATTAGTTAGGCTAAAAAATAATAAACTTAAGAATTCACACAATATTGATATTGCATGTTGAATATCGTCATTGCTATTGATATTGACATCGACCATTGAGTATTGACATCGAATATTGAAATATCGTTTATTGTTATACCCATCGCATATTGATTATCGATATCGTTCATTGTTATTGATTCCATTATTTTATTGAATCCATTGTCATACCGTATTCAATTGTTCATTGCTTTCTCTACTTGCTGACCATGACTTGCTCTAAGGACAATTTTCTCCTCTTTTTAGATGAGATAATTACAGATGATCAAGGAGAGTTACCTGCAGAACTTGGATAGCAGAGATTATGAGGATTGGCCACTTTTTATATTGTTGTTTAGTTGTTTATGTTATTGGACTGTATGCATCGACTTTTATTAAAACAGTGTATTATGGGCTTTTGACCCGGAGATTGTTACTTTGTTTTCAGATGTTGGATTATCGTATTTGATTATTTCATATTTTATTCCAAGTATTGTTAGTCATGTGATTGTTCTTATTGAATGTGTGGTTGTATTTATCTTGTTATATTGTTGAGTTAAACAAAATGTAACCTCTATTTTTCACTTTTGGTATTTTTGAGAATATTTTTTTTACTTTTGTGGATTATTATATTCCATTGTATTTTTCGGAACAATATATTTAATTATTTTTATTTTATATTATTTTTCTGGCATTTTGATCTCCTTGTGCTGATTGTGCGCCGTTGTCCATTTTCGTCATTTGAGATCTTTTTCTCATTTTCTTGGTCCCGTTCATGTTTAAATATTATTTTTGGGTCATGGTAGACTTTTAGAGGAGTTTTGGTCAATTTGAGATTTTTGGCCCTTAAGGAGATTTTTAGGAGCCATAGGATTCATTGCATCTTGTATCCCCATTTGAAATCTACCCAATATCTATTACCCAATTGTACACCCATTTAATCCTATTGATATCTACTACCCATTAACCCACATTTGATCTCCTATATATACCACTAAACACTAAATAATCCCTAACCCTAATATTATTTCTCTTTCCCTCTCCTATCTAAAACCGGCCTCCCCTACCTAGTACCCCCCGGCCTGCCTTCAAAAACCCCAGGCCGACACCTCCCCTCTCCTCTCTTGCCTTGGCCGATCACCAAAAACCCTTCCATCCATTATTCTATACTACTTCGCACCAATAATACTTCGTCTCTCCTCCTTCTTGTGGCCGGCAAGCACCTAGGCAACACCCAACCATCCCAAAACAGCACCTAATCATCTCCCCTCGCTGTTTTGAGTTGTGGGCATCTCCCACTTTGGTTCGTGTATCAAAGAGATCCATCGTTGGCGCGTTTTGTTCGTGGGTTTCGTTCGAAATCGCGTTAGAAGGCGTCTTGCTCGTGGGTTTTCTTTGCTAGGCTTGGATTCATCGCTATCGTCGTCACAACAAGGCAAGTAACTTGTACTTAACTTCATTAGTATGATACAAGTAGAAAGTTCACCCAATAGGGTAGTTGAGACTAGAGACGGCCAATAGGTTGATTTTTATTTGTGGATTTCGTCTCTATTGTGTAAATCAGGCCATAGATGACTTAGAACATGAGTTTTGATAAGGTTATGCCGTAGGTTTCGCCCCAAGCGCGATATTGATCGCATAGGTCAAATAGTGCTTGAGACATGTTTGTATGTTGCCCTTATGAACATATTAGGTATTGACATGTTAGAAACCTTCCATTATGATATTTGGACAATGGGTAGGCTGCGTTTCGAATTTGGAAGAGTTTGGATGATTTTTGAGGAAGTTATGACGTTTTGAAGTTTGGTTGAGAAATCTGGAAATTTGGGTTGTACTGGATTGATTGCTATTTTTTCCTAGGTTAGAGTCCGAATCTCAACATGGCTATTTCAGAATAAATTATAGAGGACTGAACCTATTATCTAACCCCACTGGTTTCGCTCCGTTTGGAGTTTGTATGAATTAACTATGATTATTTTAGTGACTGTATATTGGTAGTTTCCAGTTTCAGTTCGGGGTAGAGTTTATCATCTATTTATTTTCAAGACCCAAGTTGTACATGATATCATGCCACAATATTTTGTCCAGTGTTTCAACATGATGATAGGTAGTTCTCAGATTTATGTTATATTTTAAAGATGAGTTTTGGATGATGATTCGTATCCTTTTCTATGTATCACTTTTGCTGTAAACTGCGTGTTGCCATATGTTGAATGTTGTTTTCACCCTAGTTATAATTACTGTATGAATATTTCATGTGAGATATGAAAGTTGGGTAATTGTATCTACTTTCACCTCTTTTCGACGGAAGTGGATTTCGATGCGCTGTTTGCAAGATAAGTTCGATCTTGTACAGCAGTGTTGAGAGATTTCAGATCCATCAAAACCAGGACTTGTGTTGTATTTCATTTTTGATACCATATCTATAATTTCTGGAAAATTATGAAAATTATTATTTTGACTATTCATATATAGGGGATTACCCCAGAATTTTTGTGGATTTAATTGATGACTTTGCTTGCTGTTTTTATGTGTTGGAAGTCATTCCCCTATTTTCTGGCTGTACAGGAAATCTGTGTTGAAATGACTTTTAAGCCGTGATGTTGTGAACTAGTGTATATCT
Source organism: Hemerocallis citrina (assembly GCA_017893485.1). Classification (NCBI taxonomy): domain Eukaryota; kingdom Viridiplantae; phylum Streptophyta; class Magnoliopsida; order Asparagales; family Asphodelaceae; genus Hemerocallis; species Hemerocallis citrina. The sequence continues at coordinate 93,715,843 of CM030368.1, read as the reverse complement.
TTATTATATTCGTTAGAAGCGTGTGGAAGTCTATTTTCCAGATCCTTCGACGGATCAAGATTTGCATGCCTGTAGCTCTGTAAATCACTGATTTAGTGCTGACTAGTCTTGCTGTCCTGATTATGAAACTTGTATATTTTGCTCGTATATGTGGATCTTTATTAACCATGCACGCTGATTTGATAACCTGAACTTATACCTAATCGTACCATGCTTATTTGACACTAGTTTACACGTATACATGCTTGTTGGACATTAATACCTAAAAGTAATCAAGCCGGGATATATGGGACAGATTTAGTAGTGGATAGTGCAGAAATGTGTACTCGGAAGAACTTGGTTTGGTTGGAACTTGTTTACATGACATGTGGTGTGTTGGAGTTGGAGCTTGTTTACATGATATTTGGAGTGTTTGGAGTTGGAGCTTGTTTACATGATACATGGAGCTTGGAGCTCAATTACTTGCTTGTACCTGAGTATACTGCCCTGCATGGTCCCCTACGAAATCTAAAGCGAAACTGTTGTGCTGTAGCAACCATGTAGGATGGGTTGCATGTCGTGCTACCTAGATAGTAATCACACAAGACTTGAACTTAACACAAGAACATGATACATGACATGACACCCACTTGACTACATGACATACGAGACATGATATATGAGACATGAATTACCTGAATATGATACATGATACATGACCACATGACACTTGATACTAGACGCATGTTTATAGGATGTTTGAGTTATGTCGTAACACTTGACACTTTTACCATGCTAGTTTTGATTAGGTTGACTTTATACCTATACCATGTGCTAGTTAGTTATCCCAATCCATGTGCTTGTATCCTACTCTACTTGTGTTTTCTCTTTTCCCTCTCCTGCATTCTATGAATTGCAAATTATGGCGGACAGGTTCGCGATGATGCTGGAGATTTGCAGTAGTAGTTGCTTTTGGATAATTATTATCATTTCTGTTTCATGCTAGAACATTATATGTAATTGTGAGACTTACATTACTTTCGTGCTTGAGACTTGATTATTATTTTGTACTTGGGCGATGTGACCCAAGAGAATTAATTGTTCTCCAGACTCTGTTTATTTGAGAACATGGTATTTAATTTTAAGTAATTTATGTTGGTGAGTTTGATTCAATGTTGCATGTTGGTTCCATTTTTGCTTCCGACTTTGTTAACTCTGATATATATCTATATTGCCTGTGATGTGTTGCAAGGATTTCTCGAAATAGCTTAAGGATGATTATAATCATTCGCTGGGCTTTTGTTACGTACTCGTATTTTGTATTTTTGAGAAGCGGGGTGTGACACAAAAACAGCTTATGGATGATGCAAGTCATTCGCTGGGCCAATGTCATGCACTTGTATTCCGTGTTTTTGGGAAACGAGGCGTGACAGCATCCCCCACTTCACCGGGAAGGGGTACCACCCCCCCCCCCCCCCCAATCCTTGACTCCTCTTCTTCACTTTTGACTTAGCTGTTTAGTTGCTTATTGTATGTACCTAATAGTGGATTGACCGCCGCTTGATGCTTTTTTTTGAATTACAATGAAAACTCCTTTCGTATTTGATACTTGTGACTTGTGTTCTTGAGAGCAGACGACTATGTTTTTTTTTATGTGTTGAAGTTCTGAGCCTTTCCATCTCGTGCAACTTTGATTACCACCATTGTAGTGACCCCCTGTTATTTCCTGTTAGCAGGTTGTTATGTATGATGGGAGTGGGTTACATGTGGAGAAGTTGGGGCTTACTTGCGTACAGGAGAAGCTATTTAAGGCTGAAGTGGAGCTTGGTTACTTGAGAAGAGTGTTGATGAAGAAGAATATCGAAGGGGGTTACCTTGGTGACTGTTCACGAGAGATGCCTCCACCCGAGGTGGAGGGATGCTTGCACGATGGTGAAACTCTCCCTACTGAGGCAATTGTTGGAAGGGATTTAAAGATTAAATCGCTTCGTCGTTCTTTGCTTGTGGCTACCACCGAGAGGGACGAGTGAAGAATGTAGTGCTTGAGACGAGCTTAGAGGTTGCTCATCTGAAGGAGGTCATCCCTGAATACTCATGAGAGGCTCATCGGCGTGCACTCGTCTGGTCCATTAGAAGATTACGGTGAAGGATGCCTACCTTAAGAAGAGGCTTGTTGAACATGAAATAGTGATCTATTGGCTGTTGCGACTTCTTGAGGGGGCTAGGACTAGGAGCACTTCTTGCTCTTATGACATGATGAATCAGGGGAGGTCATTTCATGAACTGGCTTTACGTTTGCATGGGATCTCGAGGAGTCCAGTAGATGCCCAAAGCGGAGTGGCTGGTTCGTCAAGTGTTGCCTCGATTGGAGGGCCAACGCGTGTTGATGGCCACGCGGCTCAGACTCAATCTGCTGGTTTGGTTTTTCCTTTAGATCATTTGAAAGATCGAGGTGTTGCTTTGGTAGCCAGGGGGATGTATGCTACGTGTGTCCTTTAACAAGAATATCCCCTTACCACGAGGGAGTAGACTTGATTCTGATGAAGACTTGTAATCTTGTTGACTGCTTTTTTGAACTTATATGGAGATGTTGAAGTGAAATGAAAATCTTCTGTGTTAAGAGTAGTTGTGGCCACTCTAGTAGACATTTGGACCTCTTGCGCCCTTGTTGCAGCAAGTTGCGGGAGTATCTTTCGAGAGAGGCTTAACCCCATTTTTTGTTAGTTGGGGTAGCTATCGCGTTGTGATAGCTTGTTTCGAATGGCGAGTTAATCTCTCTAATTCGGTTGTTCGTATGTTGCTAAAGCAACTTCATGCCAAGGGTGAAAACTTTGGACTTGTTCTTTAAGCGTCTCAGGAGCAGTGCGAGTGGTGAGTTGACTCTCTAAGCTTGCTCAAATGCATTTTGCTAGACCAACTCTATGAACCACGAATATGGACTCCAAACGAGTTGACAACAAGTTTTAGGAGCAGGTCGAATGGCAAGTCAAGTCCCGCACTTGCTCGATGGAAAGCTGTTAGAGCAACCATACGAACCATGAGTATGCACTTCGCACTTGTCCGTTGATTATTTTATGAGCAGATAGAGTGGCGAGTTGAGTTTCTAAGCTTGCTCGAGTGCATGATATTAGACCACTCTGTGAACCACAAGTATGGAATCCGAACATGTTGACAACGAGTTTTGAGAGCAGATAGAATGGTGAATTGAGCCTCGCACTTACTCGGTGGCAAGCTACTAGAGCAACTTTATGAACCATGAGTATGGACTCTGCACTTGTCTGTTGGTTATTTTGGGAGCAGATTGAATGGCGAATCGAGCCCCGCAGTTGCTCAGTGAAAAACTGTTAGGGCGACTCTATGAACCATGAGTTTGGACTCCAACATGTTAACAACGAGTTTTAGGAGTAGATCAAATGGTGAATCGATCCCCGCACTTGCTCGATGGTAAGCTGCTAGAGCAACTCTATGAACCTTATGATTTGCCATGCATATGCTGATTACAAGTGTGTCGCAATGGGGTGTACGAACACCTTCGAGGTCTTGGTCTGAGAATGTTATTGGAACCCCAAAGCTCTTGGAAGGGGGATGTTGTGTACTGAGTTCACTTCGCAGCTTAATGCTTTCCTAGAGTGTAACCCCCGTTTTCGTCTATACAAATTTTTCTTGTAAAATTGGATTTGAATTTTCTATAAATTCTCCTATTCTATGAGCCCAATTGTATACTCAATTCTTATTTAAATCCTCCCTAATCATCATTTGTATTTGTAGCTATTTTCATATGATTATAGATTTTAACCTGAATTATATTCCCTTCTATAATCTTAATTCTTTTTTTCTTGATTATGTATTTTAACACGAATTTTATCGCATTCTAACATTTTATTTTATTTGGTTAATTACTTATATTCTATCCCAAATCAAGTCCAATTTTATTATTTGATTATTGATAAAGGGTGAGATAAAGGGTCTAGACCATAAACTCTTTTTTTTAAATCCATTATATATATATATATATATATATATATATATATATATATATATATATATATATATATATATATATTATCTGATCACTATTTTGAAACTCAAATAAACCTTGGTCTCTTAAACTCAATTGCATCCATCGGCTCAGTCAATTAATTTTAGAACCCCGAAATTATATTTTAAAAGTAATCGATTATTTAACTAATATTTATTATTTATTATTTGTAAAGCCCAAAACTTCATTCTATTATTATTGAACTTTTGTTGGTTTTAACCCAATTTTATAAACCCTATAATCCTAAACCCAATCCGGTTACCCAATATCCCATTCTTATTTAACTATTTATATTAAAACCCAAACCCATTAACCTGTTACCCTAAACCACATCCTAAATTCCCTACATATATTAATTATCATTAACCCTAATTAATTAACCTAATTATCACCTAATCTAATCTACCCCCGCAGCCTAATCCTTCTACTTCCCCTGTTCGACTTCGAACCCATCCCCGCTGCTTCTCCTCGTCGCCCGCCGCCGTTGCCAACTACCACCTCACCATCTCGCAGTCCCTTGCCTCTTTGCCACCTCTCCTCCTTGTCGATAGCCCCTGCCCTCTTCCTTCACCGAAGTCGCAACCGTCATCACACCATGGTCGAGCCCCTCGCCACCCTCTCCAATAACACCCACTACTAATACCCTGCCACTCCTGCCATCATCGTCGGCTCCTCGTCCACCAAGCCATCGCCTCCAGTCTCGCTGCCATCGACCACGTGCGACCTCCTTCGCTGGCCCTTGCCCCTGCACTCCCCATCATCTTCCGTTGCTCGACAACCACCACACCGCCACAACAACCACCGCTGCACTCCTCCTCGCAACCCCGTGCAGCACCAACCCATGCCTGCACCCCTATCACCTCTCCTTCACTACTGTCCTCACCGACCACCACCCAGAGTTGACTACAGCGTCCCCGTCGACTGCCATTGCCGATGCAGTCGACTGCTGAAGTCCCTGCCGCCATCGTTCCATGGTTTGCACGTGCTGCCATTGCCGTGTTTAGCACGTGATTGTTGTGTACGTAGTTTGCACATATTTTTGTCATTTAATCTTTTCGTATCATTTTCATTAATATTCGGAATAATCGTCTATAAGACAAGTTTCCCTTGAACTAGTTTATTATTCCTCTCCAAGAATTTTCATTGATCTCCGCAGTTAGTTCCTCTTTCATCTATCATATTTTATTTGTTTGATACCCTTCAAAGAGACTATTACGGATTCATCGGCGAAACCAAGTAGTAGTCCTCTTTTCGTTTCATTCCCTTGATTCAAACCCAAACCTTGTTATACATCGTCATATGCATATACGACACGAATACATAGAATAGAATCATGCTATGTAGAAAATGATGATTGAATGCTTTTCGATAGGATATGATGTTCATGCTATGTAAATAATAATAATTTGTCTTGTTAATAGTAGATTTTCACCCTAACGTTGAGTACAATTTCCTGTTAATTATTGCTATGAAGTTATATGCATGTGTATTTCGTTGTGTTGCTAAATAATAATAATCAACTTGCTGGATTGTTGTTTGTTCCATGTTGTTTTGAGTTTTTGACCCAGTTTCTATTATAATTTAATAGAACATTGTAAACAACATTTGTATCCCTTTGAATATATGTTCCATATCTTTTTACGGATCTAAATTTCGATTTATAAATTGTAAGTTATCATATTTTTAGTACTGCTAGGTTTTTAATTTCCAGAATCGAGCATGTATATGAAATCAGTAAAGAATGAACTTGTAATACCCCATTTGATATGGGCCTTCATGGTGGGCTTAGTAATTAATTCATGGTTAGATGGACCTATAGATTTGGTAGTGTGTATAGAGCCTATAGAAAGAATGAATTAATTACTATGGGGCCATGGTGTTCATGGTAGGAGGTGGTGACTTAGTCTCGCATGGAAGGTGAGTTAGGATTGTGTGTGAATATATTAGGAAGCCTATGACCAAGAGGCACTAACTAGTCATAACACCTTTTGAGAGGCAATCTGTGGTGGGCAGTTGTTAGAATTTGTTTGAGCAAGGTCAGGGGCATTACAAATGGTATCAGAGCCGACTTTCGATACCGATTGTGGGTAAGAGTGGGTGAGATGTATGCCTGGCTGAGGACAGTACGCTGGTAGAGAGACCAGGGGCAGTACGCTAGCAGGGTACTCTACTTCACATCGGCTAAAAAGGGATCCTGAATCAGGTTGCAAGTCCCGGTCTCAGCGAGGACGCTGAGATCTCAATGTGGGATGTATGTAATACCCCGTATGAGATGGGCCTTCATGGTGGACTTAGTAATTAATTCATGGTTAGATGGACCTATTGATTTGGTAGTGTGTGTATAGAACCTATAGAAAGAATGAATTAATTACTATGGGGCCATGGTGTTCATGGTAGGTGGTGGTGACTTAGACCTACATGGAAGGTGAGTTAGGATTGTGTGTGAATATATTAGGAAGCCTATGACCAAGAGGCACCAACTAGTCATGACACCTTTTGAAAGGCAGACTGTAGTGGGCAGTTGTTAGAATTTATTTAAGTGTGGCCTGGGGCATTACAAATAGTATCAGAGCCAACTTTCGACACCGATTGTGGGTAAGAGTGGGTTAGATGTACGCCTGGCTGAGGACAGTACGCTGGTAAAGAGATTAGGGACAGTACACTAGCAGGGTAATCTACTCCACATCGGCTAGAAAGGGATCCTGGATCAGGTTGCAAGTCCTGGGCTCAGCGAGGACGCTGAGATCTTAAGGTGGGGTGTATGTAATACTCCGTATGAGATGGGCCTTCATGGTCGGCTTAGTAATTAATTCATTGTTTGATGGGCCTATACATTTGGTAGTGTGTGTATAGTGCCTATAGAAAGAATGAATTAATTACTATAGGACCATGGTGTTCAGGGTAGGTGATGGTGACTTAGTTCCACATTGAAGGTGAGTTAGGATTGTGTGTGAATATATTAGGAAGTCTATGATCAAGAGGCACCAACTAGTCATTACACCTTTTGAGAGATAGTCTGTGGTGGGCAGTTGTTAGAATTTGTTTGAGCAGGGCCTGGGGCGTCACAGAACTTATACGCCTAGTTATTCTATTTATAGTATATCATGTGAATATGCGTTGGAACCGATAGGGGGTCTAGTTTTCAGAACCCCGAACGGAATCTGATTTTCTTTCCTGTAGCAACGGGAAAGTTGATTTTTGTACAACAACATCTTGCTGTCCAAAATATGTGTTTTGTGTTTTTTTGTATGTCTATATTTGATTTTGCATCTAGGGAATAGAATTAGTTATATCATGCATTGCATGGTCTTGACACCTCCTTTTGACATCGCCTTGATACTTCTTTACCTATTGCATGTTCACATGTGAGTGTAATAAAATATTAACAAGACGGGGTATTAAGGGTCGACTTAGTAATGAACAATCATAAACTGTACTCGGGGTGGGCCCTTTGTTCTCGATTGATTATTTTTGTAGATTGTGGATTATTGATAGTTGATCATTGATTATTGTGCCAAGTACACGATCTGTAGAGTTCACCACTGTAGTCTAAACGATCACTGTTTACATGCACCGAGCTCCGAAGTTAGGAGACGCCGTCCCCGAGTGTCTTTGAACCGAAACATCCCCATTCCAAAGAAGTGTTGAATAAGTTGTAATTATGCTTCTTTGAGTTTTTGTAGCGCCCCGTAGTAGTAACTCGGTCTTGTAATTTGGGTTCCTTTGTCAAACTTTTTAATGAAATAAAAGCTCGTTTTCCTTCTGATGTTCGTGTGTTGGACGTGCATAGTAGTTCGATTCGAAACGAGTCATAAGAACCAAACGTTAGCTCTTTTAAGTACTTTTCTCCCATGTCTAGTCTAGTTGTAGAAATTTCGCATGCGTCGACGGTTGTGGGAGCAATTCCGAATGGCGAACCACTTCTAGCTCGCTTAAGAGCGAGCTTGCGAAGTGGAGTCGAGCCAAGTGTTGGACTCCGAACTCGTCATTTGGGTATGTTTCAACGGTTGTGGGAGCAATTCCGAATGGCGAACCACTTCTAGCTCGCTTAAGAGCGAGCTTGCAAAATGGAGTCGAGCCAAGTGTTGGACTCCGAACTCGTCGTTTGAGTATGTTTCAACGGTTATAGGAGCAATTCCGAATAGCGAACCACTTCTAGCTCGCTTAAGAGCGAGCTTGCGAAGCGGAGTCGAGCTAAGTGTTGGACTCCGAACTCGTCGTTTGAGTATAAAGAAGGTAAAAAACAGAGAGATACAAGCAATTCACAAGTAAGATATGAAGAAAAATGTTCTTTATTGAAACCTAATAGTCGGCTGCTTCTAAGTTGCGAGTCGTTATTACATTGGAGAAATGAAGAAGCAAAAGTAAAATACAAGTGAAGGGAAAGGAACGGTTCGACATCTGAAGGTACTCAGAGAGGCGTTCATGCGCTCTCTTGGTAGTTCAAGAGATGGTCGGCATTCCAAGTCCTGGGAATCTCTCTTCCTTCAAGGTCTTCTAGACGGTATGCCCCGGACCGAACCACTTTGGTGAACTTGTAGGGTCCTTCCCAATTTGGTGCTAGCTTGTTCTTCTGACTGGGAAATGAGATAGCTAACTTTCTGAGGACCAAGTCCCCTTCTTTGAGGTCGGTGGGATGGACCCTCTTGTTGTAGGCCAGCTTGATCCTCCTTCGGTAGCTTTGTTGGCGAATCGAGACTCCTTCACGGAGCTCGTCAATCAAATCCAAATTCACCCGAAGTTCCCTGGCATTCTGCTCTTCTTCATAGGCAATGAGGCAAGGTGACGGTACATCGACTTCCAAGGGGATCACAGCTTCAGACCCATAGGTGAGATTAAACAGCAACTCTCCTATAGGGGTCCGTTTGGTAGTGTGGTAATTCCACATTACGTTAGGGAGCTGATCAACCCATAAGCCTTTAGCGGACTTATCCAGTCTCTTCTTAATACCGAAGAGGATTTGTCGGCTGGCATTTTCTACTTGACCATTTGACTGTGGGTGGAAAACGGAGGAGAAGCGTTGTTGGATGGCGAGGTCTTCACATAGAGCTCGGAATGCGGCCTCTGTAAATTGTGTTCCATTGTCTATTATAAGGACTCGAGGGACCCGAACCTGCAGATGATGCTCTTCCAGAAGAATTGAAGTACTTTTTTCTCGGTGATTGTAGCCAAGGGCTCGGCCTCTATCCACTTTGAAAAGTAGTCGATTGCCACGACTAAGAATTTGAGCTGGCCAGGAGCTGGGGGAAACAGCCCCAGTAAATCCAACCCCCACATTGCAAAAGGGATCGAACTTGATAGGAACGTGAGCTGAGCTTGGGGTAGGCGACGAATGTTGGATTACTTTTGACAAAAGCTGCACTGCCGAACGTGTCGTTCGGCATCTTAGAGGAGGGTAAGCCAGAAGTATCCATAATTCAACACCTTACGGGCGAGTGATCTGGACCCTGAATGTGCTCCACCTATGCCTTCGTGAAGCTCTTGTAAGGCATATGTGGCTTGTTCCGGGGAAAGGCACCTCAAGTAGGGTTGGCCGTCTATTTGAGTGAATGAGCATTTGTACAGGACCCCCTCAACAAGGGTGTACCGCTCCACTCTGGTTCTAACTCGACGAGCTTCTTTTGGGTCTTCGGGGAGGAGCCTGTCCCTTAGGAATTTTATCAGGGGTTTCATCCAATTATCCTGAAGTTGAACAGGTAGTGACTCCATCGAGTCAGAAGTTTCTTCTTCTATGCTCGGCCTCAGGAGTACCTCAATCAGGACAGTCTGCTCGAGACCTTGGAGGGAAGAAGAGGCTAACTTGGAGAGGGTATCTACTTGGGAATTTTCTTCTCTGGGGATTCGCTGAATAAGTGCCTCTTCGAACAGAGCCATGAGATTTTGGACCTTGGCTATATACTTAGCCATTCGGTCATCTCGTGCTTCGTACTCGCCCAAGACTTGATTTACGACCAGTTGAGAGTCACTAAATATCCGGAGATGTTGTGCCCCTGCTTTGCGGGCCATTCCGAGACCGGCTATTAGGGCTTCATACTCGGCTTCATTGTTGGAGGCCTTGAAGTTGATGCGGAGGGAGTATTGGAGAACAAAGTCATCTGGGCCTGCCAGAATGACCCCGGCTCCGCTCCCTTCAGTGCAAGAGGATCCATCTACATATACCGTCCAAATAGGAGGTCCGTTTGCCGCTTGACTGACCTCGGAAATGGTGCTCTCAACTATGAATTCAGCTAAGGACTGAGCTTTGATTGCGGTCCGAGGCTGGTATGATATATCATGCTGGCTCAGCTCGATCGACCACTTCATGAGACGGCCAGAGGTCTCTGGCTTGTGAAGGACTTGCTTCAACGGTTGGTCGGTAAGAACGACCACCGAGTGGGACTGAAAATATGGGCAAAGCTTCCTAGCTACCATAATTAAGGCGTATGCCATCTTCTCTAGCCTTGGATAACGAAGCTCGGCATCCCGAAGTGCCTTGCTTACATAATAGATGGGCTTCTGAGCCTTGTCTTCTTCTCTCACCAAGACAGTACTGAGGGTTTGTTCGGAGGCAGCTAAGTAGAGGTAGAGTGTTTTCCTGGGGATAGGCTTGCTGAGGAGAAGGGGGTTGACTAGATAGGCTTTAAGTTGATCGAACGACTCCTGCTATTGTTGAACCCATTCGAAACCCTTAGCCCCCCTGAGAGCCTTGAAGAAGGGAAGACACTTCTCCCCTGACTTGGAAAGGAAGTGCCCTATAGCTGCGAGGCGCCCAGTTAGCCTCTGAACTTCTTTCACATTTTTGGGAGGAGCCATGTCCAGTATGGCTTTGATCTTCTCGGGGTTGGCTTCAATTCCTCTTTGGCTGACCATGAAGCCCAGGAATTTCCCCGACGAGACTCTGAACGCACACTTGTTCGGATTGAGCCTTATATCATGCTTTCTTAATACATCGAACGCCTCCTGCAGATCGATGACATGGTCGGCGCCACGGATGCTCTTCACAAGCATATCATCAACATATACTTCCATATTGCGGCCGATCTGATTTTGGAAGACTTTGTTAACGAGGCGTTGATAGGTGGCTCCTGCATTCTTCAACCCGAAAGGCATCACCATGTAGCAGTAGAGGCCCTGATCGGTAACAAAGGAGGTCTTCGGTATATCCGAGGGAAACATGCAGATTTGATTGTACCCGAAAAAAGCGTCCATGAAGCTGAGAAGATTATGGCCCGAAGTGGCGTCAATCAGGGTGTCGATGCTTGGAAGAGGGAATGGATCTTTGGGGCATGCTTTATTCAGGTCGGTAAAATCGATGCAGATTCTCCAGCTCCCGGTGGCTTTCTTTACCATCACAACATTTGAGAGCCATTCGGGATAATTGACCTCCTGTATGAATCGAGCCTTAAAGAGCTTGTCCACCTCTTCTTTTATAGCTTGTTGGCGCTCGGGAGCAAATTTGCGCCTCTTCTGTTGAACCGGTTTGGACCCCGGTGCAACACTCAGGTGGTGGACGAGGAGCTCTTCGAAGATTCCTGGCATGTCGGCAGCCGACCATGCGAAGAGGTCACGGTTCTTTCTAATGCATTGGACTATGTCTGAGCTTAGGGCAGATGGGAGGGTCTTGCTGATAAAGAACTTGCAGTTCAGATCTTGCTCAAAGAAGAGCACTTCCTCCAATTCATCCACCGGCTTGGACGTTGGTCGGACACCGTCTTGGGGGATTTCAAGAGTTTCGAGGGAGAGGACTGGACCCCCAGTAGAGGTCATGTAGCATTTGCAGGCCATTTCCTAACTGCCTCTTACTTCCCCTACTCCTGCCCGGGTGGGAAACTTCATCTTGAGGTGATAAGCGGAAGGGACGGCTTCGAGAGCAGCTAGGCCGGGTCGGCCTAGGATCACATTATAAGCAGCAGGGACATCGACGACCATAAAGTCCATCGGCTCTGTTCGGGTAGTAGGAGTTTTTCCAGAGGTTACATCGAGGGTGATCACCCCTTCAATAATCACTGGCACTCCTATGAACCCATGGAGTGTGTAGCCGGCGGGCTTAAGTCTGTTCTGGGATAGTTTGAGTCCTTTGAAAGAAGTGAGGAAGAGGATGTTAACGGAGCTACCATTGTCCACCAGGATCCTCTCCACTTTAAAATTCGCCAAATGGAGGTTGATGACTAGTGCGTCACAATGGGGGGTTCGGACACCCTCAAGGTCCTCATCCGAAAAAGTGACCGGTACTCCGAGGCCTTTGGGAGGGGGCATGCCATGTACTGAGTTGACTTCCCTTATGAATGCCTTTCGAGAGGAGTTGGAGGTGCCTCCCTTGGGCCTCCATGGATGAGATTTAGGATACGCTCCTCTTCGAATTCGGGTGTCTCATCACGTCGTTCAGGATGCTTGTTAGCCCACCAAGGAGGAGGAGGAAGATCGGTCCAGTCTTTTCTCACAAATTTGGCCAGATGTCCCCTCTGGATGAGGGCCTCAATCTCGTTCTTCAAGGCCCGACAATCATTGGTGTCGTGGCCATGGTCCTGGTGATAGTGGCACCACTTCTCTTTGTCCCTCTTCTTGCCAGGGGTGTTCATCTTCGGGGCAGGAGGTATTACCCCTTCCTTCTCAACTTCCATGAGAATAGTGGAAATGTTGGCGTTAAGAGGAGTGAATTTTTTGAATCAGGGGGGAGGGCGGCGCTGACCGCCGTTGTCCTTCTGGATCTTCTTGGCTCCTTCTTCTTCACCTGCCTTTCTTTTGGTTCCGGAGGAAGGCCCCTCAAAGGTGGGGCGATGCTCAGCTTCCTCAGCCCGGATATACTTCTCGCTTCGGAGAAGGAGGTCGGAGAAGTTCTGTGGGGGCTTCTTGGTGAGGGAGGACCGAAGGCTGGAGTTAAGGACATTCGACTGAAATGCTGCTGCAGTGACCGACTGGTCGAGGGAAGCGATGGACCTGGCTTCCGCGGTGAACTTTTTTACGTAGTCTCTCAGATTCTCACCCTTCTTCTGGTTGAGGTAGAGTAGCGAAATGCTGGTCTTCTCAGTTCGGCGACTACTCACGAAGTGGCTGACGAAGAGGGTCTCGAATTGCTCGAAGGAGAATATTGAGGATGGGGCGAGGCGAGAGTACCATTCCCGGGCCAGACCCTTGAGAGTAGCGGGGAAGGTCTTGCACAGCAAAGCATCGGAAGCTTGGTTGATTAGCATGAGGGTCTTAAAGGTTTCGATGTGATCGACGGGATCAAACTCCCCGAAATAAGTCTCGAATTGTGGAGGCTTGAAGCCTATTGGAACGGGTGCCTCCATGATGGTCCGAGAGAAAGGAGGTCGCCTCGGGCGAAGGGTCCTTCCTCTAAGCTCTTCTTCTCTGTCTAGCTGACCCAAGCGCCTTTCCATTTCGTGGAGACGATGGTAGACAGTGTCATCCCTTCGACGGTAATCAAACAAGCCTCTGGACTCGTCTTCGTACGAGGGAGAGCGGGGGCTACGACGACGGTAGCTCCGGGAGTGACGAGGACTATGAATGTGCTGGGGGTTGCTAGGAGCTGGGGGAGGAGTTAGGGACCGTCGGTGAGGACTTTGGACCGGAGGAGGAGTGGGGACCTTCCGAGCATTTTTGTTGTTGGGTCGGAGATTGAGGGCTTGTAAGACGATTGCCTGGAATTGCTGGAACTCAGCACGAGTGATGGGTGCGTCATCGTTCCTCGGAGGTTGTCGACCAGCAGGAGAGTGAGGTCTTCTCCTATGGTGGCTGGGCGACTCTCTCCGCCCTCGCCGAGGAGGGGACCTTCTGTAGTCTCGGGGATGAGGAGATCGGTCATTTGGACGTTGTTGGCGGGAGGCTCCCTCTCGGGCCCGCCTTCCATCCAAACGGTGGCAAAGATCCTTTTCCTTCTGCCGATTGAGGATGGTATTGCGAAGGTCGTCGGAAGCTCGGGGGTTTTGGGATGCCATGGAATCGGTAGAGGGATTGTGTACGGAGACGCGATCATGTTGGAGAGGTTGTTTCTGAGGATTGGGCCGGGAGCCCCTCGCACCGGGATTCTGAGGCCCAGTTTGACCGCGAGGGGGTTAAAGATTCTGAGGAGGAGGTTGGTCCTGCTGTGGGGCCTGATCAGGTTAAGGAGGAAATCCCGCCGGCTGGATGGTTTGGAGGGGGATCTCCTGTTGTGGTTGAGGAGGAGTCGGTCCACGGTTGGACCCTCTGGATCTTAGCTTTCGAGGAGGCACGGCTGGGTAAGATCTGACCTACGGGAAGAGGAAGGGCTGCTATTCGTTTCTTCCCACAGACAGCGCCAATATGTTACCGCTGAATCTGGTGTGGGGGCAAACAGATAGTATTTGTGGATTCTTAGAAAAACTGAATAGCAAAAACCTGAAATCTTCTCACCGGAGTTTGACCGTTGACTCCCACCGTTCACCTGCAAAAAGTGCGATACACCGGGGTTGATCCCGGCGACACACCCTCCGATGCTTAAGTCAGTAATCAGAGAAGATTATGAAAGAGCGTAAATTGGCAAAAGATTGATTACCTCTTAATGGTGGTGGATGGGGGATATTTATAACCGACATTGGGATCAGATTAGGAACGTAATCTCTAATTCCTAGTGAAAGGATAGATGTGAATCAGGGCCGTTGATTAGGATTAATCAGAAACCCTAATTCTATCCTGCTGGATCGGGTTCGCTGCGGGTTGAAACCCGCACCCAATCGTGGTGGATCTGTTCGTGGGTTTTCGGGTCGTTGGAGAGAAGATCCAATACCCACTTCAGACCTGTTTGTAGGTGAAATTACCATTTTACCCTTAAACTTTGAGATTCGCACCTGATTTGGACGGTTCCGATTTAACCCCATTTTTAGCCATATCAGTATCAGAGCCTAACAAGATCTAGGCTAGCTGAAGAAGAAGAAGAGACGGAGGTATTCGGATCTGACACCTCCATCCTGACCTGATCTCGACCAGTCACCGACATCTCTGAACCCCTGACGCCCCTCTCTGTCGTAGTCAAGTCATCGACCCCAAACCCCGAATCCGTCGTCTCACATCAACTCCATCGTCGACCCAGATCCCAGATCCCAGATCCCAAAGCCGTCATTGTTCCAGATCCTCTCCATCGTTCAAGAATCTGCCGTCGTTCAAGATCTGTCGTCGTCCTAGATCCTCTCCGTTGTTCAAGAATCCATCGTCAATCAAGAATCCTCTCCCAAAGCAGTCGTTGACCCAGTTCCCGTCGTCGACCAACTCCCGACATCTCTTCCTCGTCTGCTCCGGCATCCGCTCCGACCTCGACCTTCCTACGCCATCTCCAAAGAGCTCGCCTTCGACCTCTTCTGCACTACTCAGCTCATCCCTGACCTCTGGGACCTCGTCTGCTCCGACATCCCTTCCTTCTTCCCGAGCACCCTGACGCCCCCTCCTACCATCGTCACCGTGTTCGAGCCCGATGCCACCACCACTTAGCAATTTGAGACCAGATCAGATCGGTTCAATCGAGATCCATTGTTTTTCGATGCTGAAGATCTAGTGTGTTGAAGATCAAAAATTTCGTTTGCAGTTTGTTGAAGAATTGGAGGACTACATGGCGAAGTTTCGGCGTTTGCTATTGGTTGCTGAAGATTAGATCCGTTGTTTTTCTTGTGCCGCTACCATGGGACAAACTAATGGAGCTGAGAAGAATATTGGACTCGCCTCTTCATTAGTTACAGCTGCAGGTAATAATGATAAGGTATTTAATATTTCTACCTCTGTTATGAATAATGCATGGATAATTGATTCGAGTATTACCGACCATATGACTTTTGATTCTAGACAAGCTTAAAATTTTCAACCATCCACCAAATCAACTGTGTCCACTGCCAATGGTGATCCTGCCACTGTTACTGGCGAGGGTACCATACCTCTCACAAACAACCTAACCTTAGATACTACCCTAGTTGTGCCATCCTTGAATTTTAACCAATTATCTGTTGCTCAAATAACTACTGCCTTATATTATATTGTAGTCTTTTGGCTTTCACATTGTGTGTTTAAGGATATTCGGACTCGCAAGACGAGTGGTTATGGGGTTAGACACGGGAAGCTCTATTACCTGGATCTAGAATCTGAAAGTTCAAGCAAGTTGACTCAAGCTTTAAGTGTGGAAGGATCCGAATATGAGAAGAAGAAATCAGATATTTGGCTATGGCATCGACGTCTAGGGCATGCTTGTTTTGGTTATTTGAAGAAATTATTTCCAAGTTTATTTTTGAAGTTGGATATTTCTACCTTTCGGTGTGATGTGTGTGAACTCATAAAAGGTCACTGTATCTCTTTTCCTCCAAGTCCAAGTAGAAAATCTCTTCCATTTATGATTATTCATTCTGATGTTTGGGGTCCATCCAAAACCACTATATTCGAAGGAGCCAAATGGTTTTTGACATTTATTGATGACTGTACTCGTATGACCTGAATTTGTTTGATGAAGTCAAAAAGTGAAGTTAGTGGCTTATTTCAGAAATTTCACAAGTATGTTATGATTCAGTATAAATAACAGATTCAAGTTCTTAGGAGTGATAATGGCGGAGAGTACCTGAGTTCGAATCTACAACAATATTTGCTGGAACACGGCATTGTTCACCAGACTACATGCACATATACACCTCAACAGAATGGGGTTGTAGAAAGAAAAAATAGACACTTGCTCGAGGTGGTCCGTACTTCTTTTATCCATGGAAATATGCCACTCATTTATTGAGGGGAAGCACTTACTTCTGCTACATACTTAATCAACCGAATTTCCTCTAGTATCCTAAACTTCCTCACACCATTTCAAGCATTAACCGAAGTTGTGAATGCACCAAAAGTCGTCAACTTGCCACCTCGTGTATTTGGGTGTGTTGCATTTGTTCATCTTCATCAACATGAATGCAATAAGTTAAATCTTCGAGCTGTCCGTTGTGTTTTCGTGGGATATGCACAGAATAAGAAAGGGTATCGGTGCTATCATCTACCAACTGAAATGATGTTTGTGACTATGGATGTTGTGTTCCATGAAGATGAGATGTATTTTTCTTCTTCTACGACTGAACTTCAAGGGAAGTACTGAAGTGAAGTTCAGACTCTTGGGTATGATGAAGGAGTTAGTGATGTTCAGACTCTTGGGTATGATGCAGGGGTTAGTGAAGTTCAGACTCTTGGGTATGATGAAGTAATTACCATTCAGAACGAACAACTGGATACAAATAATGGCGAACACTTGAATGAAGACCTAGCAAGGGAGGAAGACCCTCATGAAGAAGTGCAACCAAGGGAAGAAGACCCTCTTGAAGAATTGCAACCAGTACCGAATTTTAGTGAGAGTGAACCATCAGATCCCCAAAACCAATCATCATCGTTGTCCAAAGCTCCCAGAAGAGAACTTCCGCACCGTACTAATAGAGATATTCCAAAATCCACTTATGAACCTGATCCCACTAGTAACATCAAATATCTCATGAGTAATTATGTATCTACTCACCGCTTGTCGAAATCAAATAAATCATTTGTAAATCAATTATCTACTGTATCTATTCCTAACAGTGTGCAGGAAAGCCCTTACTGATCCAAGGTGGAAAGCAACTATGGATGAAGAGATGAAGTCCTTGAAAAAGAATGAGACTTGGGAGATAGTCGAGCTGCCAGCAGGAAAGAAGCCAGTACGATACAGATGGATTTATATGGTGAAGTATAAGTCTAATGGTTCAATAAAGTGATACAAAGCAAGGCTGGTTGCCAAAGGATACACTCAAACGTATAGAAATGATTATGAAGATACATTTGCACCTGTGGCAAAATTCAATACTGTTCGAGTCCTACTGTCACTTGCTGCAAATCTTGATTGGCCGTTTGAGCAATTTGATGTGGAGAATGCATTTTTGCATGGGAATTGACAGGAGAGGTTTATATGGATCTTCCACTAGGGTCGAACAGACCAGTCCAGCACAGCAATAAAGTATGTCGTTTGAAGAAAGCATTGTATGGACTTAAGCAGTCGCCAATAGCTTTGTTTGGGAGATTTACAAAATCAATGAAGACATTCGGATACTATCAAAGTAATTCAGATCATACTCTGTTACTAAAAAGGAAAGAAGGTAAAATTACTGCTTTCATTATTTATGTGGATGATATGATAGTAACTGGAGATGATCCTGAGGAGAGGAAGGCATTAAAGAACTATTTGTCACAAGAGTTCGAAATGAAAGATCTTGGCTCTTTGAGATACTTCCTTGGTATTGAAGTTTCTCGCTCAAGAAAGAGAAATACTTTTGTCTCAAAGAAAGTATGTTCTTAATTTATTAAAGAAAACTGGAATGTCTGCATGTCAGCCGATTAGTACACCGTTAGAATGACTGAAACTGTGCAACGAAGCTGATCATGTACCTTGTGATAAGGAAAGATATCAGAGATTGGTTGGATGGCTGATATATCTTGCACATACACGGCCAGATTGGTCATATGCTTTAAGTGTGGTAAGTCAATTTATGCATGCGCCTCAGGAACAACATATGGATACGGTGATGAGAATTATGAGATATATTAAGTCTACTCCAAGAAAAAAGGTCTTATTTGCGAAACATGGTCACTTGAAGGTTGAGACATATACAGATGCTAATTGGGCAGGATCTATAATTGATAGGCGCTCCACTTCGGATACTTCACCTTTGTTTGAGGAAATTTAGTTACATGGAGGAACAAGAAGCAAAATATTGTTGCGCGCTCTAGTGCAAAGGCTAAGTATCGCAGAGTAGCTTTAAATATAGCGGAAGCTTTATGGCTGAAACTCTTGTTGCA
This sequence comes from Hemerocallis citrina, assembly GCA_017893485.1. Taxonomy (NCBI): domain Eukaryota; kingdom Viridiplantae; phylum Streptophyta; class Magnoliopsida; order Asparagales; family Asphodelaceae; genus Hemerocallis; species Hemerocallis citrina. Next base: position 93,697,053 of record CM030368.1, on the reverse strand, counting down.
AGACTTAGGCTATGGTCCGAATAAACCTATGAAAGTATATTGTGATAGTCAAGCAACGTGTGATATTGCTGCTAACCCGGTTCAGCATGATAGAACGAAACATGTAGAGGTGGAAAGATTCTTCATCAAAGAAAAAGTAGATGAGAAAGTCATTGAGAAGTCGAAGTGAAGTCAAAAGATCAGCTCGCAGATATCCTAACCAATGCAGTTTCGAATCGGCTCTTCTTGAAATTTGTTGACAAGTTGGGTATGTTCAATATCCATGCACCAACTTGAGGGGGAGTGTTGAAATATAGTAATTGTATATTCTGTTTCCTAATCTATAGGAGACAGATTCCCCAAATCTCTCATCTCCCCAATCTTCTCTCAATCTTATTTCTTCTTCTCCAAGAATGTAACTCTTATATATAGATGTATACAGTAGCGAAATATATGAATAAGAATAACAATTATTTTTCCCCAAATTTGTTTTCAACATTAAGCAGAGCGCATATTTTGTGGAGGAGGTGCTCGTGAAATGGGAAGATTTGCCATATAATCAAGCTACATGGGAGAATGCGGCTACAATGGCTCAAGCCTTTCCATTATTCAACCTTGAGGTCAAGGTCAATGTCGAAGAGGGCGGCAATGATGCAGCTAGGAGCAAAGGGAGAGCTGCGAGAGTGAGAAGAGCGCCTAAAAGGTTTTTGCAGTAAAGCAGAGCACATTAAATGCACGTAGAATTCATATTGCAAAATGGTAGGAAATGAACAGTGACAGATGGCAACTGCAGAGCGGAGCGCAATCGTCTTCTGTGTTTTGGAATGTATAAATAAATGAGAGAATTGTAAGAGAGAATGAGCTAACAGAATTTGTCATTTCTCCTATCTCCTTCTGGTTCCTTCCATTTCTTATTTTTCCCAAACCCATCTCAGATCTATTTCTTTCCCTGTAATAGTCCAGTTTCTTCAAGCTTGTTATAAAAAGTATTCGTTTATGTAATTGATTTGATTGAGTTCACTATCCTTTGAGAATTTGACTGCTTCAGTTTTTTATATTACTTGAAGTTTCATGGGGATAATATAAATACAGAATTTTCCGGGGGTTATAGGAAAATAGGAAAAATTAGGATATTTTAGTTTACATTTGGGTTTATATTTGGGTTTATATTGAAGCTAATGATATCACTGCCATAAAAGGAGCTAAGTGCTTAAACTTTAAATAAACGACTTGCTCCGACACAAAATACTCATTGCATAAAATTGCACAATGAAATACTCATTGAATAAAGGACATACATGAATCAAAGACTTACTCCGACAAAATTTGCTTTAGTTCTTATTCCGTGCAAGTAGGACTTAGCTTTGCAATGAACAAAGTCGGGCAAGGTGAAACATCATTTGACTATGCCTTGTTTGCCTTGGCCTAGCAAAGCATATGAGCATACATTATAAACTGGATGATTACCAAATATGTATTTACACACAAAACATGTATAACGAGAAGAAAAGAAAGAAAGTTAAATTTACAACAGAAGAAAAATAAAAGTTAAATATACATAAATTAGGACATACCCTATCCAAGAATCTTGTCCTCAAGCCTCTTCAGTTTCTTCTTCTTTCTCTTATCTTGTTGCTTAGCTATGAATTTATCCCCTTTACAAAAGACAGACATGAGGCTTTTCCCTTATGCTAGAACCATTTCCCCAAAAGGATAGTTTGGACAAAGTGTCCACCTTTTTGCTCAAACTTAGCCGGGTTTTACAGACATAGGAATCTTCCCACCATGTGAGAATGGCATTCCATCCAGAATATGCATGGCCAACGCAACAGAAGGTTCCTATATAACGAACAAAAAGAGTTATAATACATAATGCCAAATTGTTTGTTTAATTTGATAGAATTACTTAAATTTGAGTAATGCAAACTTATAACAATACCTTCAAGTATGACACAAGTGCATCCCCTTTTACCCTACCAATTTCTTTATCAACATAAATCTTCACTCAGGGGCTTTTTTGTCTGGGGATCCTACATATGGTGACAGTATATCCATGAGCATCCATATTAGAAACAAGAATTAAACCACAATCAGTTAGAATTGGGATTCTTGAGTTTTGTTTCCAAAATAATATGACAGTTTTACATCCAGAAATATTATCAATCCGGAAAACAATAATCAGGATCTGATGGTCCATACTAGAGACCATATAGAACTAAATGAAAATGTTGATCTTTCGGTGCATACAACAGTCTTCTTTGGCTGAAGTTTCACAGCAAAAACAAAAAACAAAAACAAAAACAAAAAACAAAACTAAACAAAACAAAACAAAACAAAACAAACAAAAACAAAAACAAAACAAAACAAAACAAAGCAAAACAAACAAACAAACTAACAAACATCGATCAGGAAATCAACTTAGATTTAGTTACCCCTAACAATCAAATAAAAACTTCAATGGGTTTTAGACTATAACTAAGCCACACAGAAAAAGACTCAAAATGTACCAAAATATCCTCATTTTTTCAACAATGCATTAGTTAATGAACTAAAGAAAAAGAGATGTAGGATGGTGGAACAAAAACCGGTAAAATAGAGATGTAGGATTTTGCAGCATGTACAGTTCTATGCTTAAGTCATTATCACAATTATTTAAATATTCTTATCAACATAGCTTAAAGAACATTTCAATTAACACAACCTGCATGTTTGACCAGACGCTATCAACAATAAAAAAAAATAGATATATCAATTACGGAGATACCTTAATTCAAAACAGAAATTTGAAGTTTATATATGGAAAACAGGCAAACCATCTTATCCAATTAGCTCTGTAAGGAACTGTCAAACTAATATATATCATATCATTCTTAACTGGCTGAATCCAATTCCAGCTAGGGGTACCACAAGAATTTTCTCCGTAAGTTATAATTCTTTTTCTTCCTAGCTAGCACCATTGTTTGTCTCCATTCTCCATTGTCATCCGAATTGATTCTCCTTCATTTTACCCTCAATTGCAGTATGAAATTAAATCTATGTGAAAAAAATGATATGGTTCCAACTTCGTATAAGCAAAATGTGTCTGAGATTCTAAGGATTTATCAGAAGAATTTAAGTCTACTTGCTAAAAATTATGAATACCTACTACAGAGAAGGCATGCAGGCTTACAGCGTTGCCATGTATCTTTTCCTATTGATGCTTCCTGCTGGAACACCCTAACCCTGTATCCATAGTTTAGACCGAATAGGAAATATGTAGAGCCATACTTGTACTATAATCCTTGTTAAGCCATGGATCCTAGGCTACACACAATAAGAACACAAACTCTCTATTCCCCATGAGCGGTGATAAATTTGCAAGCTTGCTTATTTGCATTAAAGAGTAAATTGATTCATGATTATAAAGATCTAAAGTTACATCAAAGAATCAGTATATTGCACAATGAAATGACATTAAGCTAACCTTTATTGCTATTTAGGATTTTGTGACCTCCTTTTTTTATTTTATCTCTATTTTCTTTTAGCCAAGGTTTTGAAAGTGTTGTTCAATAGTATGTGCAATTATCAGTGCAGAACATGGAAATCTGGAAATGAGAAAAAACAATACTTAGAAGCATCAAGTTACTACAGGATAACAGATTCAATAAGTCAATAAAATCATAAAAGCCATTTACGCCAAGTGATTCCCTAAATTCAATTTCTATTGAAACTACAGAAATTTCCCTAAATTTAATCTCACATACATCTAAACTAATGGGGGAAATTTTGTATCATCCAACCATAAAGAATGTAACAGAAGTACAGCATCAACAAAAAGATGAATGTTTAATAATTTGTTGCATTGAAGAGGCAAAGATGAAAGTATTTCATGGAGATAGAGATTTGCTTACCAGAAATCTGCCATTTCGCTAGTTGGAATCTGCTTGGACAAGGATTCATAAAATATTGTAGCCACCAAGAAGAAACCAGATCATAAGATACAGTAGACAATGAAGCATACCAATGTTTATCTGAAACAAGAACCCGTGGACACAAAATCTAGCTGCAGTGCCTCTTCAAGGGGCTCGTGCTTCTCACCAGCCAATGTATATACCTTCTTCTCCACTCTTTTAATCTAATCTTACCTGAAAAGTAATCTAATCTTTTTCTTAACATAAAAACAAAAATAAATCCAATCTAATAAATAAATGAAAAAATAAAATCACGCGTTGCCCGAATCTTTAACTATGCTTGCATAGAGATGGAGAGAAAGATACCTAGATCGGAGCTAAGGTTTGAGAGAGGGAGGAAGACGATGGGGATCAAGTTAGGGTTTGAGATATGTCTTGGGGGGGCACGTCGGCGAGAGGAGGATCGGGTTTGATGAGAGAGGGAGAGAGGAGTTTTAGATGGAGAAATGAAATAATTGTGGGTGAGAGAGGGAAATGATATATTTGGGGTTTTTTTTTGGTTCCTATCCCGTCGTCTTTTTTTTTGTAAAAACGTCAGTATAGACTATCCCTATTCCGATCTTTTTATACACGCCACCTAAAAAAGGCCAAGATATAGTGGGCTGAAAATAGGACTATTCTATCCTGGCATTTCTTATTGATATGGGTCAGATGACGTGGCCCCTTCTGGGCCACAGGATCCCCTCAAAAGGCGTTTACCACCGGATCATCTGGGTCTGCCACGTCAGCCTAGAAACCACCCAGGTCTCTGCCACGTCAGCCCTAAACCACCTCAGGCTCGTGCCACGTCAGCCCAATACCACTTGGGCTTCTGCCACGCCAGGCCCACGGGCAACCGGGTCCTGACCCAGCTAGCTTTTTCTATAAATACCAGGCCCCCTACCCCTTCCAGAGGTAATGAATCTTTCCCCTCTCAAACCCTAGTTACTATTACTCTCCTTCAGTAACTGACTAGATCATTGGAGGGTCTACCACCGGGACCAACCTCGGTGTTTCTAGACCGAGTGCAGGTACACGAGACCTCTGGATCCGAGCCTCCAGATCTGAGCCGAGCATCCAATCTCCACCTCACTCTCGCCTACTCCTGAGTCGTTCCCCCGACTGAGGGTCGGGCATACCATCCATACCGAAGCTCCTGCAAAAATACAAATCGAGAAGAACTCACACCTGGTGCAGCCACCCCCTAAAAACAAACTGCATCAGGTTGGTGCCGTCTGTGGGAAGCAAGTGCAGACGCCGGCCCGAGCTCAGCCATCAACGGTATCCCGTCAATCTGAGCTGACATGGCACCCAAGGACAAGAGAGCCGTCACCTCTATGCGCCGCCAGGACGTCCCTCCTTAGGACGTCCCTGCCGACACTCATGGATCCAACAATTCGGGTATCAGCCTCGGACACTAGTTGGGTGCCTCTCGTTCGGTCGTACCCGACCTATGCAGAGTCATCCAGAATCGATAGGCAAGCCGGACTAGGGGAGTCATCCAACTCGGTCCCGAACCATCCCAGACCTCCGCCCCAAGGGTGGGAGCCGGTGCTCAGCCGCATCGGCCGGAGGCCACCGCCCCAACGTAACCAGGCTGAACGAGCTCCGGTCACCCACTAGGAGTTCCAAGACTTTCGGAAAGAGATCATGGAGGCTATCTGGGGGACCCCCGTCGACGAGACGCTCCACCGCACTCACTCGCATTCGGATGTCGAGGACAGCGCGTCCCGCGGCCCGACAGTCTCGCCGGAGTATGACAATGACGTCCTGAAACGTCTCCAAGAAATGAAAGACCACCTCGACCACTTCGGCGACGGCAGCCCGAGGCCGGCTCAGGGCTACAGGCCGACCCGACCTCCTTTCTCCATCGCAATCCTGCTGGCGGAAATACCCTAGAATTTCTACCCACCACAATTCAAGACTTATGACGGCGAGGGTGATCCTGTTGATCACATGGAGGGCTTCAAGACCATCATGATGATTCACAGCGCATCAGATCCCCTCCTGTGCCGCGCCTTCCTCGCCACCCTCCGGGGTCCGGCTCGAGAATGGTTCTCTAAGCTCCCCTCCGGCTCCATTTAATCTTTCCACCAACTGGAGGGCAACTTCCTTACCCACTTCGTGACTAGCAGGAAAGCTGAGAAGACGAGCGCGTCCCTGTTGGGTCTCCAATAGAAGGAAAGGGAGTCACTCCGGCTGTTCGTCTGAAGGTTCACCACGGAGGCGAGGTCGATCTCCTCCCTCGACCCAGGGGTCGCCTCGGCAACATTCCGGCACAACGTCCGGCATGGTCAGCTGAAGGCATTCCTGGTGAAAAAGCCTCCGATCAATTTCCCTGACCTCCTCAATCGGGTCGAAAAGTACATCCAGGCCGAGGAGGCCCTGAATCCAGAGGACTCCAAAGAAGTTCCCGGAAAGGGGAAACGCAAGGCCGACGAGGCGGAGCCAGCAAAGAAGTTCCCAAAAGACGGGGGCATCGCGAAAAGGGTCCCTCCGGTCCCTCGCTTCGAGAGGTACACTCCGCTGATGCAGAACATATCAACTATCCTCTTAGCAATCGAAGACAGGGACCTCGTCCAATTTCCTCCTCGACCTGACCAACAACAACAAAAAGAGGGATCAGCGGTTCTACTGCCGCTTCCACCGAGACAACGGGCATGACAACGACCATTACCGTGCCCTGAAGGACGAGATCGAGGCCCTCATCCAACGAAGGTACCTCTGGGAGTTCAAACGGGAAGACACCAGGGAACAAAGAGACACGAGGAATAGGAGGCCTTTTCCTCCTCCTCGAGCACTCAGACAGCGTCCCGAGCGGGACCCCGAGCCAGAAGAACCCAAGGGCCAAGCCATCTTGCATTGCGTCCATGGGGGGCCCATGGAAGGGGAGTCCAACACTTCCTGCAAGGCAATGGTCTGAGGGGTCAATGCCGTCCAGGGCCCCCTCTCCCCCCCAGGTCTAGCAACTCCCTGTCTCCTTCTCTGGGGAAGACCTGGAAGGAGTTCGGCTCCTGCACTGCGATGCGCTCTTCATCAGCCTCAGCATGGCGAACTTCGAGGCCCGTCAGATCCTCGTAGGCAACGGGAGCTCAGTAAACATCCTCTTCTTGGAGGCATTCGAGAACCTAAAGCTTTCCTGGGATAAGCTGAATCCAGCCAGGTACACCCTGCATGGGTTCTCCGTCATCCCAATGCCAATCGAGGGGATCATGACTTTAAACATCAATGTCGGTACGACCCCTCACAGGCAGGACCGATTTGATGGACTTCTTGGTTGTAAACATCAAGGCAGCCTACAATGCCATCCTCGGCCGTCCCGGGCTCTGCTCCCTCCAGGCAGTTCTCTCGGCCTACCACCAAAAGTTGAAGTTCCCCACCAAATCAGGCGTCGGAGTTGTCTTAGGGAACCAAGAAGCGGCACGATCGTGCTATATGACGGCAATCGGGGGTGGTGTGTTCTCCCTGGATGTCGTCGAGCTGCAGCCCAAAAGAAGCCAGCCAGAACCTGAGCCGGCGGACTGGGCGGACGAGTTAGAAGAAGTCTCGTTCGAGACAGGGGACGCGTCGAAGTGTTTCCGAGTGAGCTGCTCCCTCGCTCCCAACCTCAAATATGCCCTGATCGACTATATTCGTCGCAATGTCAACCTCTTCGCCTGGAAGACCTCCGATATGCCCAGTATCTCTAAAGACCTGATCATGCACAAACTCAGTGTGACCCCCGGCTCGAAGCCGATTGTCCAGAAGCGGCTAAGTTCGCCCCAGAGCGGCAGCAGGCGGTGAAAGCGGAGGTGGACAAACTCTTGTCCGCTCGTTTCATACAGGAGGTCAGCTACCCTGAGTGGCTGCCGAACATCGTGATGGTCAGAAAGGCAAACGGGAGCTGGAGGATTTACATAGACTTTATCGACCTCAACAAGGCGTGCTCCAAAGATCCGTTCCCTCTCCCCAGCATTGACGCTCTGATCGATGCTACATCGGGTCACGAGCTCCTTTCTTTCATAGACGCCTTCTCAGGCTACAACCAGATCCGAATGTTCCCTCCTGATATAGCCAAGACGTCCTTCATCATGGACCAAGGTCTTTATTGCTACCAGGTTATGCCCTTCGGGCTGAAGAATGCCGGCACTACTTATCAGAGGCTCGTTAACCAAGTCTTCAAGGATCAAATTGAGCACAACATGGAGGTGTACGTCGACGAAATGCTCGTCAAAAGCAAGCAGGGACAGGATCACGTCGCCGATCTGGAAAAGGCCTTTGGGGTCCTTCGAACCCACAATATGAGACTCAATCCGGCGAAGTGTGCGTTCGGCGTCTCCTCGGGGAAATTCTTCGGGTTCGTCGTCAGCCAGTGCGGCATCGAGACGAACCCCGAAAAAATCCAGACCATAATAGACATGGCCCCTCCCAGAAACATCAAAGAAGTCCAGAGGCTCATGGGAAGGCTGGCGGCCATCGGCCGTTTCCTCTCCAAGTCCAGAGAGAAGTCTCTTCCATTCTTCAAGGCTCTGCGCGGAACCAGAGGTTTTGAATGGGGCACTCAGCAACAAGAGGCGTTCGCCCAATTGAAAGAGTACCTCGCCAACCCTCCTCTCCTCAGCAAGTCCGAACCAGGTGAGCCCCTTTTGCTTTACCTTTCGGCTTCGGAAAACATGCTCAGCGCTGTCCTCGTTCAAGAAGAGGACGAAGTCCAAAAGCCTCTGTACTATGTGAGCAAGGTTCTGCTCGCCGCCGAGACCAGATATTCTAGAATGGAGAAGCTAGCATATGCCTTGGTCATGGCTGCACGGAAGTTCTGTCCCTATTTTCAAGCGCATTCGATTCAGGTGCTCACGGACCGCCTCTGAAGGCCGTGCTCTACAAGCCCGAGAGCTCCGGATGATTGGTCAAATGGTCGATCGAGCTCAGTCAATACGACATCGACTATCAGCCAAGGACGGCCATCAAAGGACAGGCTCTCGCCGAGTTCATCACAGAATGCACCATCTCCGAGCAACCCGAAAGTAAGGAGGCCGACCAGACATGTGAAGTGTACGTCGATGGCTCCTCCTGCGAAGCGAGGAGTGGTGCTCACTCATACTAATAAGTTTGAATTTAGTGTGTTAGATTTTCAGGATCAAAGATTATCAAAAAGAGATCCAAGAGAGATTCACAAATATACAAACAAGGAAAGCAATAAATAATAATGGCAATAGAGGAAGATATTCAAAAAGAATTTTTGATTAATTGGTCCACATACAAAAGAGGAAGATATCAATAGCTGTATTTTTCTTTCTAATTTCGTGTGATTATAATTGTAAAAGATTGATTTGAGAATGATTAGTTTATCGTAAGAAAACAGGGTGGGTTCGGAATAAACAGGGCATGACCGGTCGACCGCAATTCGTGATTGGTCGATAGCATGGCAGTCGACTGCAACTTTAGTTGTTCGTGGAGCAGTCGACCTTTCACCTCTCTACTTTAGGTCAGAGAGCTGAATGGTCTACCACACCAATATGACGATCGACCGCACACTACGCTATGTATATTCTTGGAAAGTATCATTTCCATTTTTGGATTGATACTCTTCCTCATCTATTAATATTGACGAATTAACTCTGTCTTTCTCACCTAATTACTTCTGAAAAAAAACTCTTGAGAACTAATCCTTCAGTAAATCAATTCGAGCGTGAGTGTTTATTTGGTTGTATTCTTCAGTCAAGATCTTTAACGATCTTGAGGTTTTCTTTTCATTTCTTTTCCACGTCGGTGAGATTGACGGGACTTGGATTAGAAGTCCTGTGGGTGTAATAAGTCTCTCGGCCTGAATTCGAGAATCACTGTACAAGGGTTTTGAGTATAGTGGAACGCTTGTGGCGGAGAATTGCTACAAGTAGGTGGTTTTGAGTATAGTGGAACGCTTGTGGCGGAGAATTGCTACAAGTAGGTGGTGTGGACGTAGACCTGGGGGTCGAACCACGTTATATCGCTGCGTCATCTGTGTTTGCTTCTCTTATCACTCTTGCCTTTACTTTACTTTATTTTAATTTTTTAATTCCGCACGATCACCCTATTCACCCCCCCCCCCCCCATTAAGGTGATTTACAATGGTATGAGAGCGATGTGCTTATAAAAAGCTTAAAAGCTTAAGCAAAATGTCCATTGGCCGAAATCCCTCCTCCCCAAAACTTGTACTCATCGGAGCCCTTCGTCTCCAATGGGACAAGTCTTACACGATCACCATTTTTTGATGGAAAATATTATGACGTCTAGAAAGTTCGTATGTCTCATTTTTTACAGATGCTTGGAGAAGAGATATGGAATGTATGTATCAACAAAACAGAATTCCTGGTGAGCAATGGAAAGAAGGCATTCACACCGGCGGAGTTATTCCTCAAAATAGCAAATTCCAAAGCCATGCCGGCTCTTTATGCAGGGTTGAATAATGAAGAGCTAATGCGATGCGGGCGTAACTGCAAAACAGCCTACGAGATCTGGAACAACATGCTGAAGCGGCATGCACAAACCGCTTCCGAGGTAAAAGCTTAAGTGAATTTGTGTTTTTATAAATTTGATGTGTTCCGCATGTTGCCAGGTGAAAATGTGGACCAAATGCTCGCCTATTTCGATATCATTGCCCACGAGCTAGTGAGCTTGGGTAAAGGGCTTGATGATGACCGAAAGGTCAGAAAGCTCATAAGCTGTCTCACACCAGAGTGGGATGTTAAGGCCGCGGCAATAAGAGAGACTCTCGAAGAAAAGGGATTTGACTACTGTACATTTCAAGAAAAGCTAAAAACTTACGAGATGGAAATGATGGAGATAAAAAGATACAAGCAAAATATCGGGATTGAACCAAAGACTAAGGAGAAAACCATTGCACTAAAGGCCCGACCATCAAAAGCTGATTCAGATCATGAGGAGTCAGACGAGGACATTTGTAAGACCCTGATTTTTCAATTAATGAAAAATTATTTATTTTGCACGTAGTGTGCACGTGCAATATTTTGTTTGGATTATTTTATTATGATGTGTATAAATATTTAAATATTTCTCAAATTATTTTTGTACAAAAAGCCTTTCTTTAAATAAATAGAAAGCCTTATTTTAATTTAATTAAAAAGGCCTTTTTCTTAAAAGCCCAAATGTATTTTATTTTATTTATTTTAATAAACTATTTTGGCCCAAGAATAAAGCCCATGGATTAATCTTCTTTTATTTAAACTTGTCATGTAGAAGACTAAATTATCATTATTTTATTTTTGTACAAATTAAAATGTACAAATTTGGCCTAGTTGCATGCACGTGCACTACACGTACACGTGCAATGCACACTCTTGAATAGGGCCGGTTTGCATCTTTTTGGAGGGGGATTTGATTTTTGTCATGGTGATCATGGAGGTGGTTGTATAGTTGTGGGTAGTTTTTATAACTCCTACTCTAATCTTGGCCCTCCATTCTACAACCAACCAATCAATCTTGACCCTTCATTTCACTTATTCTCTAGTATAAATACCCCCCCTCTCATGGCTATTTTCATATACAATTTCATATTTCCAAACTATAGTCTTATTTTAATATTAGTGTGAGTTATAAAAGAGTGAGAGTTGTGTGCAATTTTGCTTGGAGAGGCCGGCCATTGAAGGAGAAGAAGCATTCGGTTTTGCTTGGTGGCTTGGAGCTTGTGCGCGCTTTTGGCTATGAGGAGGTGCATCTTGTTGCAAGGCTTGTGTTGCTAAATTGTTTAGTTCTCTCCATACAAGGTGGGTAAAACATTTCATATTTCTAATATAGGAGTGTATGCTAGATCCAATTAGCAAATTGCATGAAAAATGATTAATAAGAATGCGCCTCTAATTGAATAAATAATCTCTAGTTGATTGAATTATTGACATGTGAATTATATGTGATTGTATGCCATAAGAATGTGATTACAAAGTGAGTTGATCATCTTTTGTTTCTAATTAGAATAATTCATGGAGAATGTTAGTGGATTACATTTTTTTAATGGAAAGTTAGTTTACAAATTGATTAGCATGATAATGAATAATGTGCATGTGATTATTATTGTTAATTAAGTTGTAGATAAAATTCTCCATGCTCATTAGAATAAATGAATGATGCTAGTATTGATGCTTGAGAACACTAATGAGGTTGTTAGTTTAATTAAAAAATTGAAGCATGCAAATTGATTAAGAAAGAGCACGCTTTTTGAAAGAACAACTTTCTTGTATGTTGATGTGTGAACCTAATAATTGATAAATGACTATATATTTTTGTGATGCACATGATGAACTAGAAGTATATGCTGATTCAAAGAAAACACTTTTTGCCATCATTAATTGCATGAAAAAGAAAATCTATACCTTGTTAGTGCTAATTTGTGAAGAGACCTCCTTAATTATTGTGGGAATGGACAAATTAAAAAGAAGTAGATTTGTGTGTTAGATGAAAGATTAATATCAGCAAAATTTGTATAAGAATTTTGGGTAGAAGAGATTTGAAGACTAAGTGTAACCAATGTCGAAAATAAAGAATATAGTGGTTTTGATGAATAGTTCATGGATTTGTGTGAAAAAAAATATATTTTTATTAGTGCAAAAATTATTTTAATCTTACTGATATGAAGATCATGTAAGAGAAAGCTAATCTGGAATTTTTCAGTAACTTTCACAAGAGCAATATGAAACTAAGTTTATTTGAACATCGAGTTGTTTTAACAACAGTATCAAAATAATTCATATGGGCTTTAATCTAGTACTGAGACAACCTGAGTTAGTAGCTCAGGCGGTCACTGAGTGCGGTTGGCTTCTCTGGGTTGAGCGGTTCGAACCCCAGTGTCTGCAACATTTTTTCTACAAAATTTTGAGAGTTTATAACTCTCGGCCTGAACACAATATGTACCATTTCGACCCCTCTTATGTCGCTAGCACAGTTCGGCCGGTTGGCGAGTGCTCTTGGCTTTGGTTCCGTTGTGCCTGGGTTCGATTCTCCCCCTCGGCATTTATAAAAAGATATTTTTTTTGAGAGTTTTTGATGTCCAAAAATTATGAAAAAAATATGGTTATTTTCATAAAAATATAAGGAATTTTATAAGAGTGGTTTGGGTATTATTTGAATGAAATACAATATGGTTTGTGAACAAAAGGCACAATTAGAACTATGGTTCTAAAATATACACTTGTGAAAAATTATAGTTTATAAAGATAAAGTGAATTGGGCTATTATAAAATAATTGACAAAAAGAACCTTGTTGTGTGACATGATACTATTTATTCTCACTTGAGAATATTGTGCAAAATATGAAGTATAAATGTCTTTAGTGATGTGAATTTCAAGTGTGAAATTATGAAGTGCATGAGTTCATGTATGATATGGATTAATGAAGGAATTAGAAATCATGTTAATGAAAAAGAAATTTGTTGGCTATGAATATGAATTTTATGAGTTATAAGTATTCATTATGGACTTGTGAACAAATTGAAATCATGAATTGAAAAGAGAATGTACATGTGAGTATGAGAACTCAACATGGAAATTGTATAAGTTGAAGATTGTGAAATGAAATTTGAAATAGAGTAGCTAAGTCTCCCCGGCATTGAGAATTGAGTTGAAAAGAAATTAGACCAAGGTTGGTCATGATGAAAAGAATGAATAAGTCCGGTTGATGGAGAGGCTAACTCTAGAGATTAATTTTGTTCATGATTTTTAATAAAATTAAGGACTAGTGCATAGTGAAGATGTGATGAAAGTAAGAGAAAAACATTGAGTATGAGGGCCCTGGGTAGTGGCGAGAGCGTATCCCAGGAATTCCCATGACGAGTCTGGGTGAGGATACTGCTCCAGAGTACCGTCCCAGTGGCGACGCTCGTGGGATGTTTGAAGACTACGGGTGGTGTCATGTTTATGGTGAGAGCGTATCTCAGGAATTCCCATGATGAGTCTGGGTGAGGATACTACTCCAGAGTGCCTAGACATGAGTTCGTAGGTCAGATAACATCTAGGATACTTACCGTAATTACCGTAGTAGATTAAATCATAACGGGGGATTGAACCCTATCAAGATGAAGAACGAATAAGGGCTTGCCCTCGGACCTATGTAGTATGGGATGCATAGAATCCGAACAAGTGTGCATTAGTGTCATGTAACATAAATAAATGCATTAAGGATTAAGTGCACAATCACAACACGACATCAATAGGATAGTCCCTTTAGTTTGATTGTGACAAGTTTGTGTTTGTTAAATATGGAAAGTTAAGTTATACTATTTCCAGCATAGAGAGGATGGCCGTGTATAATGTTCGTCGGTTGAATAAACTGACGTACCCACAGTCTTATATACAGGTAAATGACTTGTTAAAGATTAAAGAGGAATGGATGCTTAAAGATTATATCATGCTGTTGTACTTTTATTCAATTGTTGTAAATTTTACTTCCGCTGTGCAAAAGAAAAGTGTAATTTTGATGTAATTTCTGATGTATGATGAAAAGTTTTAATTTCCCTGTAAAAGTGTACTAAAAAAAGTGAAAAGATCCTGTAGAACATCTCGAATTCAGTGTATTTGGGATTCGGGGCGTTACAACATTGCTCTATTAACAAGACAATTTCGTAAGTAACTCAAAAACAAAAAATATTGCAGGTATCAAGAAGAAAGGGAAAAGGAGAAGGAGGATGTGTGCTACAAGTGCAAGAAACCCGGACACATCCGTGCAAACTTCCCTAGTCAACAAGACAGGAACAGGTAATATTATCGCTCAAATCCAAGTCAGAAGAAGAAGGCGCTTGTAACTCCTATTTCCCGTATCTGTATTTTTTTTCTACTGTATTTTCATTCCTGATATTTTTGTATTCAAATTGAGATCCTATATTTTGTTCCAATTCGAATAAATATATTCTTTGGTTTCAATTCAATTTTTGGTGCCAATATCTAATTCAATTGTATTGTACGTTCTGCTCTTTTGTGTCGTTCTTCACGTAGAAATGGACTATTCATTCCATCTATCTCTTTTTCCCCATTTTTAATGAATTTTGACCAAATCTCCAGTTGGATCCCCTCAAAACCGCTAACCAAATACCCATTAACCCAAACCCTAACTATATAACCCTAACCTAGTTTACCCTAACCCTAAACCTAAACCTAATTACTATTTAAACCCCAAAGACTACAGCCGCCTACTCTCCTTCTTCCCTTCTGTCTTCTCCCCCTGCATTCGATCGCGACCCATTTCCCTTCACCGTCGCCACTCCCAGTTGTCACCTCCGATCGTCCCCACCACCGCCTCGCATCGCCTCACTCCCCTCCTCGCCATTGCCCCAACCCCATCGCCTAACCACCGTCTTCTCCGCCATTGCCGAAACTCCGAAAACCCATCCAAACTCGCCTTCGCCATTTCCCTTCGTTATCGCACCACCACCGCATCGCCGATACCCATCTGCTCATCACCTCGACCTCCTCTCCGACCACCATCGTCAACCAAAACACCCCAGAACTACCCCCGTCGACTCCTTCCCTCTTTCGAACCCAAAAACAGAGCTCAATGTCACCGCCGCCTGCCACCACTCATCGTCTTCGCCGAGGCCATCGTTGTCCTTCACAGTCATCGCGCCAGCCCAGTGCCGTCGCTCTATCTCGCTGTCATGAGGAAGAAAACAAACAGCGAGTGGTCGGTCTCGCTATTCGGTGCTCGGGCGCATCGGATCGCCATCCTCTGTCCCATGTTTGGGGTGGATCCGCTGTGAGGGAGATCATCCATTGGCTGCGTTTGCTATCCCGCATTGTGTGCACAGCAGACCGGCTTGCTGTTCGCTGTTCGGGGTGGGATCTGGTGTGGGGTTTTTATAGTTGCTTTTGGATTCTTTGCATGTGGTTCGCACGTGCTTTTGGGAGATTTCACCCGGGATTTTCGACCCCGTTATTCTCAAATTATTGGATCTAATCGTCGTCAAATCAGGTAAGTATTCTCCTTGTACAATTTATAAACCTAGTACAAGCATTTAATTGAAAATACCACAAATAGGTTGTAGTTGTGACTCCTTCTTGTCTTATCATTTGTTGATCTTGAATATTTTACCTCGATCCCTAAATCTTAAGAGTCACAACACCTTCGTTGTTATATTTACAATTATTTGGACTCATTTTATCTCCTAGTCACATGAACACATGAAATTAAGAAACCCTAGATTTGTAGATGTGTGTTGTATCTTATATGTGATGATCTTGCACCCATTTGAGTTGAGAAATAGATGTTGCTTGCTGATTTGATAACCACTACACCCGCATTTGTATCACACAATAATCTAGGCTCATAACGACCAATTATCATGCAACTTATATATGAAATACATTCACACTTATTGCTTTCCTGAACTTTACTTGCTGTTTTGACCTTTTTAAAATCAGAATCTGAACCTGACCCCTGAACAGTAAATGTATATCTAGATGTCTAGATGTCGATAGCCTCCAGGATTTTTGAATTTCAAGTTACAGTTTAGGAGATATCGCAATTTTACTGCAGCTGTGTCGGTAGTCGCAGATTCACAAAACTGCTGCACATCTTTAGTTTGCAAATTAATTTAACTATGTTAACAGTAAGCGTTTGACTTGAAATTTTGCATGATGTTGCTGGACACCCTAGAGAACATCCCTAAATTTTATCAGAATTAATTAATAATATTTCAATACTGTTTCACATGTATAAACTCAGATTCATAAATTCTGGTTGAACACAAAAATTGTATAGTTTGATGTTTTGACACATGTTACCACAACTTTCTTGTACCTTAATTATATGCGTTGGAACCGGATAGGAGTATAGTTTCTAGACCTCCTGACGGATCCACTTTTGCTATCTAGTAGCAACGGGAATCACAGTTTTGGTACATCAACGTCGTGCTGTCCAGAGTTGAGATTTTCGTTGTTCTTCATATTTTGATTCGTGTTGACCCTCGAATATACTACATAAATATCTCAAACTTGTCCCATGTACTTGATTATGTTTGCTTGACATGTTTCGCACACTTTCATTCTTGTTTGATGATAATAATAAATAATAAGCCGAGGTTTAAGGGAAAGACCATAGTAGTGGACAATATAGGTAAGTGTACTCGGAAGGGGGCCCGTGTTTCCCAATACGTGGTTCATGAACTTGTTGTATCTTGATTGATTCATTGAGCCAGTGACTTGGCTCATGAACTTGTTTGATTCATGAACCCACTGTGTGGTTCTTGAACTTGTAAGTGGATTCGCAAACTTTTTTCGTGAACTTGTTATTTATTTTCCGATTCATGAACCATGCTTACTTGATACTTGATACCTGAGTACGCCGCCCTATAGACTCCACCACTAGGCCTAAACGTAAGTGATTTGTATGTAGCAACCATGTAGTAAAAAGATGGATGCATGAAGTGCTACCTAGATAGTAATAACCACAAAACTTGATACATGAAACTTGAACTTGATACATATTTACTTGATACTTGATGACATGATATATGAGACTTGATACTTGAATCTAATACTTGACACTTGCAACTTGATACCTGAGACTTGACAACTTGACACTAGGCTTGAGTCTTGTTACCTGACACTTGTACTCGTTACTTGTGACTTGATGTTGGATACACCTACACGTTCACTTGTCACTTGCTCCACTATTAGTGTTTGTTACCCAACCCGATTTCTTGAGTTGTCCGTCTTGCTAGTTAATTCTTGAATTCCCACTACTTATTGCATCCCTATTATATTCTTGATTCCAAATTTTGTTCTATGTTTCTTGTACTCGTTTTTACTATTTGTGGCCCTAACTTGCATTAAGGACGTTTTCTCTTGTTTTCTCTATTTTTTCCATTTTATATTTATTAAACAGACTTTGGATATGTGCTGCCTGCTGGGATTGGTGAGCAGAGATTTTAGACTTCAATTGGAGGAAGGACATGCTTAATTCATTTGATTTCTTTGTGTTATTTATCTTTGTTACTTAAAACTTGTAACGGGCTTATATGCCCGAGTTTACCTTTTGTTCCAGACATTGAAAACTATTTGGATATTATTAATGTTTCAATTATTTTCTGTTGCTTAATAAATTATTCATACATGCTTGGTTGTATATATATCTTGTTATATCCTTGTTGTGATGCTGAGTCGATCCTATAGCTTATGGATGATGTTAAAATCATTCGCTGGGCTTCGTCACGCGCTCGTATTCTATGTTTTTGGGAAGCGGGGCGTGACAACGCTAAAGGCAACTTGGCTAGACTCGGACTCAAGTGAGGGAGAGCAAGGCTACGACGACGTCGGCTTCATGGCTCTTGGCAGTGGTGAGGTGCAATCACCCCCTCAAGAAGAGGTAATCAAACAACCAACTTATGATGAACTTGTAGATATATGTAATGATCTGAAAGACTATGCCAAGAAATTAGGTCGTGAACTTAGGCAATATAAACAAAATTCTAATGAAATACATGATGCTTGCATAACAAAAAATCACAAACTGAAAAATAAGAATGCTCTAATTTTGAAAAAACTTGAGTCGTGTCAAAAAGATTATGATATTTTGCTAGAAGAAAATGAGACTTTAAAACAACAAATTTGTGAATCGCTAGCAAAGCATGATGATCACTTAAAAGAAATTCAGGAGAAATCTGTTAATATTGCTAAGCTCACAAATGATTTAGATGAATGTAAAAGAAAATTTGATGAAGTAGTGGAAGAATGTAATGAAACCCAAAAAAAAATAGGATTCTTGATGCCACACTAGATACTCTTCGTTGGAATACAAAAGACGATGAGATAACTAGAAACAGTTTGTGTAAAAAGGTAATTGAGCTTGAAAAGATTGTTGAAAAACATGAAGGGCTCAGTTACTTTATTACAAAAGATTCAAGATTCTATCATGATAATCGAGGGCTTGGTTAAGAAGAGCCAATACTCATCAAAAATGTAAATCATCAAGTCACACACACTTGCATAAAATCCAACTAAAGCATAAACTAATCCAAAGTTATGCAAGTGTGCATGACCCAAGGCATAATCGAATCACATGTAATTTCTGCTGTAGACTATGACATATTTCTTATAATTGTTCACTAAAATGGAATACTAACCTTGTGTGGATGAGAAAAGATACAAATGCAGGTTCAAAACAAATTTGGGCATGCAAAATTATACCTACTAATCGTGATGTAGGTACCCCAACGCATCAAGACTAAAGATCGGTGGTACCTTGATAGTGAATGCTCAAATCACATGACTGGTGACAGCAGATATTTCTCTTCACTATCAAGGGAAAAAGGGAAGGACATCATCTTTGGAGACAATAGTACTGGTCAAACCATTGGTAAAGGTAAAATTAATTTTGGTTCCTCATGCTCCATTAAGGATGTTCTATTGGTAATAGGTCTAAAGCATAACTTAATTAGTATTAGCCAACTATGTGACAAAGGGTACACTATCACTTTTGATAAAAATACATGCACTGTACTAGATGACAATAAATTTTGTTTACTTCTTGCTCACAGATGCAACAATGTATATGTCATAAATTCAAATGAATTAGCACAGGATAGTATGAGATGCTTTGTTGCACAAAATGAGGATGGATGGTTGTGGCATCGAAGGCTTGGTCACACGGCCATGGACAATCTCAACAAACTTGTAAGTAAGGAGCTTGTGAGAGGAATTCCCAAAATCAAATTCGAAAAAGACAAACCGTGTGAGTCTTGCCAATTTGGGGTTCATGTTGAAAAGAAATAGGTTCATATTGAAGAAGAACCACAAGAAAATGATCAAAATCAAGTGGTGCTTTAAGACAAAGATGAACCCAAAAATCAAATCAATGAGATTCCTACACAAAAAAATTGATGTCATAGAAGATGAAAATATACAGCATCAAGGTTCAACAAGTGAGAGACGTCCCGCATGAAAAATCATGTCTAGTCATCCTTCATCTCTTATACGAAGTGATATGTCCGAAGGGGTAACTACTCACACTCAAGCTCAAAATTTTATGTGTTTTATCGCTTTCGTTTCCATACTTGAACCTAAGAATATTAAGGAGGTCTTGCAAGATAATGATTGGATCATTGCAATGCAAGAAGAACTTAATTAATTCGAACGAAATCAAGTATGGAGACTTGTTCCTCGATCTCATAATAAGACTATACTTGGCACTAAGTGGGTGTTTAAAAACAAGTTAGGCGAATTCGGCTCCATCACTAGGAATAAGGCCCGTCTTGTTGCACAAGGTTATAATCAACAAGAGGGTGTAGATTTTGATGAAACTTTTGCACCAGTTGCTAGGTTTGAAGCCATTCGTATTTTACTTGCTTTTGCTGCATATATGAATTTTACTCTCTTTCAAATGGATGTTAAAGTGCATTTTTAAATGGATTTATTTCGGAAGAAGTTTATGTGGCACAACCGCCGGGATTCACTGATCCCATACACCCGAACCATATTTTTTGGCTTGATAAAGCTCTTTATGGTTTGAAGCAAGCCCCTCGGGCTTGGTATGAACCACTGAGTTCGTTTCTTCTTCACATATGATTTTCTAAAGGAAAAGTAGACACTACACTATTTATAAAGCATGTTTTTAAATATATTTTAATCGTTCAAATTTATGTTGATAATATTATATTTGGATCCACTAATGAAAAATCTTTGCAAGGAGTTTTCAAAGCAAATGCAGGATGAGTTCAAAATGAGTATGATGGGAGAACTAACGTACTTCCTTGGACTTCAAATACAACAAAGAAAGGATGGTATATTTATAAACCAATCCAAGTACACAAAATTTCTTGTTAAGAAGTTCGGACTTGATAATGCTAATGCATACAAAACTCTGATGGCCACTACCACTAAGCTATCCAAAGACGAATCTGGTAACAATGTTGATATTTCTACTTACAGAGGTTTGATCGGCAGTTTACTTTATATTACTGCATCTCGTCCGGATATTATGTTTAGTGTCTATTTATGTGCACGTTTTCAATCGTGTCCCAAAGAGTCACATTTGGTTGCTGTTAAGCGTATCATTCGATATCTTAAAGGCACACCGAACATTGGCCTTTGGTACCCAAAAAATAGAAATTTTTCTCTTGTAGGATACTCTGATACAGATTATGCCGGGCGCTTGACAGATAGAAAGAGCACTAGTGGTACATGTCATTTCTTAGGTGACTGTCTTGTCTCATGGGCATCCAAGAAACAAAATTTTGTTACTCTCTCTACTACCGAAGCTGAGTACATTGCGGCATGAGCATGTTGTGCGCAGGTATTATGGATGAAACATACTCTCGAGGATTATAAGGTATTCTTTGATCATATTCCAATAAAATGTGACAACACTAGCACAGTTCATATGACCAAAAATTCTGACCAACACAGCAGCACGAAACACATTGATATTAGGTATCATTTCATTAAAGATCACTTTCAAAAGGGGGATATTTTACTTGAGTATATCTCTATCGAATCGCAACTTGCTGATATTTTTACAAACCCTTTAGACGAAAAACATTTTTACTTCTTGAGAAGCACACTAAATATTATTGATCTTTTTGCCTAAAATTTTTTGGGTCGGTCGACTGTATGGTCGACCGGGATGCTCTTGGTTTCTTGATCACTTTTCGTCTTAAATAACTTTTGCTTATTGCAGTCGACCGTACGGTCGACTATTTCGTCCTCTGTGGGCTCTGTTGGTTTTGCGTACGGTCGACCGGTATGCTCTCTGGAAATCTTTTGAAAAACTGCAGAGTACGGTCGACTGGTTCTCTCTCTGACCTATGTTTTCAGTCTTCTAAAATTATTGTTCCTCTCTCAAAATTTTGATTTTCTTTTCTTGATTTCATGTGTATTGGGGGAATCTCGAATCTATGATATTATGAAAAACTCTCACTGTATAGCAAAAAGTCTCGCTATCATGTAAGATGATTCTCTTCCATTTCTTTAACAAGATTGTATTCATTATAAAATCATAATATGCTTTCAATTTTGGCGTTCTTATTGATGATTTATTCTACGAACTTTTCAAGATTTATTTTTGAGCTTATGTCTCCTCTATTTATCCCCTCTTGGTGTGTTCCAAAAAGGGAGAGAATTATAACAATTGAATGTTTTCAATATGACTTCTCCTACTCTTTTATTTATATCAAAATCTTCTCTTTCTCTTTTATTTATATGTGCTAAATTCAGGGGGAGTATTCATATGTTGTGCTTTAAATTTTCAAACATTCATGCATATTTTGTTTATACCAAAAGGGGGGGATTGTTGACTTCTAGTTTGGTGTGCACAAAATGTGCTCACTCATACTAATAAGTTTGAATTTAGTGTGTCAGATTTTTCAGGATCAAAGATATCAAAAAGAGATCTAAGAGAGATTCACAAATATACAAATAAGGAAAGCAATAAATAATAATGGCAAAAGAGGAAGATATTCAAAAAGAATTCTTGGTTAATTGTTCCACATGCAAAAGAGGAAGATATCAAGAGCTGTATTTTTCTTTCTAATTTCGTGAGATTATAATTTTATAAGATTGATTTAAGAATGATTAGTTTATCGTAAGAAAACAGGGTGGATTCGGAATAAACAGCACGTGACCGGTCGACCGCAATTCGTGACCGGTCGACCGCATGGCAGTTGACCGCAACTTTAGTTGTTCGAGATGCAGTCGACCTTTCACCTCTCTACTTTACGTCAGAGAGCTGAACGGTCAACCGCACCGATATGACGATCGACCGCACACTGCGCTGTGTATATTCTTGGAAAGTATCGTTTCCATTTTTGGATTGATACTCTTCCCTATCTATTAATATTGACGAATCCACTATGTCTTTCTCACTTAATTACTTCTGGAAAAAAACTCTTGAGAACTAATCCTTCAGTAAATCAATTCGAGTGTGAGCGTTTATTTGGTTGTGTTCTTCAGTCAAGATCTTTAACGATCTTGAGGTTTTCTTTTCATTTCTTTTCCACGTTGGTGAGATTGACAGGACTTGGATTAGAAGTCCTGTGGGTGTAATAAGTCTCTCGGCCTGAATTCGAGAATCACTGTACAAGGGTTTTGAGTATAGTGGAACACTTGTGGCAGAGAATTGCTACAAGTAGGTGGTGTGGACGTAGACCTGGGGGTCAAACCACGTTATATCGCTGTGTCGTCTGTGTTTGCTTTTCTTATCACTCTTGTCTTTACTTTACTTTATTTTAATTTTTTAATTCCGCACGATCACCCTATTCACCTCCCCTTAGGGTGATTTACAGTCTCATTAGTCACGATCAGACGGGATTCATTAAAGGGCGATGTATTCAGGACAATATAACTATGGCTAAAGAAACTATCCACCAATGTCACACATCGAATGCTAAGAGCTACCTCCTGAAGCTGGATTTCGAGAAATCCTATAATTCGGTTGAATGGGACTGTCTACTGGTAGCGCTTGCTGGAAGAGATTTTAGGGATAGATGGATCAGATGGATCCACAAATGTCTTACCACTAGCAGAACTGCAATTTTGGTAAATGGGGTGTCAGGCCACCCATTTTCGTGCAAACGGGGCCTCAGACAAAGAGATCCGCTCTCGCCCCTTCTCTTCACCATTGTGGCTGGCGTACTTCGGTCCATGATGGGTAAATGCAGTAGAGAAGGTTGGATTGTACCAGTGGCCAAGGGAGTCAATCGCCAAGGTTGCTCAATCCTCCAATATGCAGATGACACTCTCCTATTTGGTATTGGCAACTTCGGGGAAACAACCGCCTTCAAAGGAATATTATATAGTTTTGAGCTTGGTCTGGCCTCAGGGTTAACTTTCGCAAAAGTGCTCTCATCTCTATTGCC
Source organism: Hemerocallis citrina (assembly GCA_017893485.1). Classification (NCBI taxonomy): domain Eukaryota; kingdom Viridiplantae; phylum Streptophyta; class Magnoliopsida; order Asparagales; family Asphodelaceae; genus Hemerocallis; species Hemerocallis citrina. Next base: position 93,673,334 of record CM030368.1, on the reverse strand, counting down.
CTTGCCCTGACAACAGAGGAGGCACTAGAACATGCCACAATTCTCAATTGCTCCACAGAGAGTTTTCCCATTCAGCACCTGGGACTGCCACTAAGATCCGGAAAACTCAAAAAGGCTGATTGGCTACGCAATTAACTATGTTTTAATATGTGAATATTCTTCATGATGTATGTCTGTAATCGTGCACTTGTACAAATTTCTTTATAGCAAGGGAAATTTGAAGCCTTGCTCTGAATCTTGTTTGCATGTAAACATCGAGTCCAATGAAGTATAGGTCATCTTTCCTTCAAGCTATGCTAAGGCCCCTTCCTGTTGGTATATATTATGGCCAGGTGAATTGGCTTCAATTTGTAGAAATGTTATCTTAGATCAATTTCAAGTTGTTAAATGATTGCCCATACTGTGGATTTTTTTTCTCAACTTTCAGTTCAGGCTCGGTTAGTAAGAAAATATTCACTGGGTAAGGTTTGAGTGATAATGATTGAGATGATAAATTTAGAACGATTATACGACTCCTTTAAGTTAACGGATTAAATTTCAAATAACTCTACTGAGTTTTACAACTTCGACAGATAATCATACTGAGTTTTACAACTTCGACAGATAATCATACTCAATTTTTTTTTTTTTTAGGCATATAATCCTACTGAAATTTATTTTCTGTTAAGAGCCCAGTAAACTACCGACACTGCTATCTTTGTTTGATTTGTTTTTTTCTTTGTTGGTTTTTTGATCTAGAAGCTAGAAGTTAGAAGTTAGAAGTAGATCTTGGTAGTTTCTTTTAGAGTTTCTTTTTCTTCAATAAAAAAAAGCTGCTTCTCTTTTTGTAGAGCTTTTCAAAATATATGTTTGGTCCAGCTTCTCCTTCTAAGCTAATTTTAAGCTGGGCCAAACACTACCTTAGTATGTAGTGTCTAAAATAATCTTAGATGACATTCTTAACCTGTAAAGTAACTAAAAAAAAAATAATTTAAAAACCTAATAACTGTTCCTTTCCCCTCTTAACCCAATCTAACATCTTCCCCAAATCCCACAATCCCCCAAATCTTGGGCCAAAACGGTCATCGCTATGAGCTCGCGAAGCATCGAGAAACCTGCGGCGCGTGGTGCTCCTCGCTTGATGCCTCCTCCTACTCCACCTTCCTCCTCTCCCTCTCCTCACTGTCAGCTTGGCACTCCATCTCCCCCAATCCCGAACTCGATCACGATCTGATCTGGACGACAACACGAATCTCAAAGCACGTTTCCATCTCCAACTTGGAGCTCGCGCGTTGTTGTTCGATGGGGCGATGATTGCTCTCTTCCAGACGCCGAGCCCGAACCCTAATTCTTCCATATGCGGAAAAATAGCGACTGGAGATAAGGCAACGAATGGTACTATCTCTCTCTCGGTCTCTCATCATTGAGGTTAAAGGGTCTTGTCTTGTTCAATTAAGATATTGCCTATGCATTTTATTGTGGTGAACACAAAGTGTTGCGTACAAAATTTGTTGTGAAGCTAAATTGTTTGAAGTAAGATTATTTTGAGAACTTGGTTGTTTAAAGTAAGCTAAATTTTAACTTGGTTGTTTAACTTGGCTGCACAATAAAGCTAAATTTTTATTTAAATTGTTTGGAGTAAGCTAAATTGTTCGGAGCTAAATTGTAAGGGGGAAAGGGAGAGAGGGAGGGAAACCAACTTTAGAAATGAGACCTATACATGAAAGATTCCTAGGAAGTTTGACAGCTGAAAAAAAATGGTTTCAGGTGGTTTGGTGAAGCCTTAAAGAAACCTACAGCTCATAGTTGCAAGAGACTTGTGTGGATTTCATATATCCTAAAATACTTTATTGTGAATGCTCAGTACACCTGAAGTTCATGAACACATAAGATGTATGTCATAGTTATTGCATGAGGATAGTCAGGATAGAAGTTCTTTTGACACTATACTGAAGGAATATAAATACCAATGAAACAGATATTCTCTTGTTGTCCTTATTCTCTCTCCTTTGCTGCAAGAAGCTATGTTCATGCTTGAAGCTTGAGGTGTCTGACAGTGCTTTTGTTGTTGGGAGGCTCTTATACTAATGTCGTAGCTACTACATGTCTACAATATACCTAAACTGACACCATCCACTTTGTCTGGTTATTGCATTCTCCGAAGTCTGAATAACTGTAATAAGCCATAAACTATGCTCACTTCTTGATGTGGGTCAATATGTATTTAATAATCACACGCTAGGCACATTGTAGTTAGTTTGTTTATTTCCTTTTCAAATGTTTCTCATTGTTTGCAATGACATTTCCTGAGAATAGATTATCATGATTGTTGCTCATGTTGATGCTTCATCTGTGGAGGATGAGATAGCAGACCTCAGCTTGACAATAGTTACTATTGAGAGACCAATCATGAGGAATGTAATGAGAAGTATTTTGCTATATAATATCTCTAATAAAATTAAAGTCAGGAGCCTAACTGCGTGAAGTAGGTTGCAACCTTTTTTCATGAGTAGTGCTAATTTACTTCTTTTTTGTACTACTTTGGCAGTACTTACACATCTAGACTAAGCTCTAGTCTAGACTCCAGGAGGGGGTTCCCACAAATAATTGATGCAAAGTATTTTACATGGGCTCTAGCCTCTCTACCGCCTTGAGTCTAGAAGTGTGTTAAGTAGTACTAAAGTAGTTCAAATAAGGTTGTACATTTTACAATTTCCTACCTTTTGATTAATGCGCAGAAGGATTCAGTTTCTCTCGCTTTATTAATTGAGGAACTTTGATGTTTTACTTTTCTATTTTTGGCTGCCATAATCTGTTCTATGTGATTTCAATTTCATAGAGTGCGCCCTCCAGCCTTTTTTTCTCTTCCACCTGTACATAAAGTTATGCTTCTGTTAGGGATTTTTTCGTTTTGCTTGGCCAATCACTCTTACATTTTCCTGCAAAAGTAATAAGTCTTAGGTGTCTCTTACATTTTCCTGCAATAGTAATAAGTCTTAAGTGTAGCGATGATGCTCAAACTGATAGATCTGTATAATAGTTAATTTTGAATGCTTCATGCCAATCTTATTATTTTGTAGGGTTCTAATTTATAAGTTATGCTCACTGTTATCTATTGCAATAGATTATAACAACCCTCCTGTAGGTTCTTGTCACTGTGTGGCTTTGGATGTTGATGGTCGTTGCTATACATGGGGAAGAAATGAGGTACGATTAGAATGAGCAAATCTTTTTTCCTGTTCAACTTCGTTGTTTACTGAGTTCTCACATGCTATGTTACCCCCATTGTCGCCAATATGTATTTTCTATGTATTTTTGGTATTTCGAATTTTTTTAAAAAAATTATTTTCCACTTTTAAATTCTCTTTGTTAAAATGTGTGGTTGGATTCCCTAATAAAGTCTATTTCTATTCATTAATTATATTTGTCGCTATTTTCAAACGACAATATATTTTAATACAAATCTTATTTCCATTCTGTAAGTTTATTTTCTTGTTCGGTTAATTATTTAACCCAAATCAAATATATTGTTATTGGATTATTTCGATAAATGTGTTAAACCCAATTTTTATTATTACCATTATTATTATTCTTGGTCGTTTATTTAATCTATATTTTATTATTATTGGAGTACGAATTTTATGTATACTATTTGATTTATTTGTACCATTATATTACTATTGATTTATTTTATTTTGAAGCCCAAATTATAACCCATATTAATTGATTATTTTTATTTATGTTAAAGCCCAAGTTTTCCCAACAATTCTGTGATAATGCTATTTTATTAATTGATTATTTTAATATATGCGTTGAACTCTAATCATATTTTGTTATATCATCTCATTATTATTATTATCATTATTATTCTTTTTCCTTTTTTGATTTTCATTGGTGAAAGCCCATAGATCTCAATCCATTATATTATATTATTAATTGAGTTTTTTTCTAACCCAAAACATGCACCCGTAAACCCTATAACCCAATCTCTTATTAGATCCTAACCCGTTAACCCCACATCCTAATTATCCCCTATATACACCCCTGTTAACCCCTTAACCCTAATTACTAACTTAATCACCCTCCCTAATAATGCCGCCTCCTGTTCACCTCCTTCCTCCTTCTACTGTGCTCCACCTCCGAAGCCGCCACACCGAGCCGCGCCGCCGCCTACTTGCAGTCACCTCATCCCTTGCCGTTAAGCCCTGTAACCCCGTCGATCCACCTGCAAATCCATTGCCACCACTTAGCAACCCCCGCGACCCCGCCATTGCCACAACTCCACCCCATCTTCAACTCCACCCTCGCAACCGTTGACTGCCGCCTCATCTCCTTATCTTCTTCCTCCTCTGCTCTGAAACAGAGCGTATCGCCTGCATCGTCACCACCTCGACGCCGCACTCCCGAACCCATCATCGCATCGCCGAATGCCCTCGCCACTGCTCGCCATTGCCTCGCCCACACCCTCGACTTCCACCACTGTTGACCTCTTGTTGCCCTCTTCATCCCTTTGTCGCCTTCCAGTTTCCGCCATCGTTAGCATCGCATCCTTCCATCGCTTGGCCTCACCCCACTGCAGCAACTCCATCGACAGCACCCCGCTCTCCTGTCTGTTGGATCCTGTAGGCAAGGTAAATAACACTAGAGGGGGGGTGAATATTGTTGTATAAAAATTAATTAAAAACTTGAACTTTTCGTACTGTTAAGTCGATTAAAAATAGGTATACAGTCGACTGTTGCGTCAGATAAAAAGAGTATTTTACTGAAGAGTTACAAGTCTGATCAGTCGACTTATAGCAGAAAACCAGTCGGTTTACCAGACAAGTATTTGAAATAAAACTCAGAGAAATTGAAATTGCAAGTTGAGAGAATACAACCACAGAGAGTCCATCACAGCCAAACATAACGATGTATTCTGATTCGGCCCTCCCGACCTACATCCAGTCCCCAAGCAACCCATTTGAGATTTTTCACTATTCTTAAAAAAGTACAAGAATACTCTACGGCCTTTGACAACAACAATGTCAAATCCGTAGACCTCTCTCACCACTAGAGAGAGCAAACCCACTCTACATCCTAGAGTGAAACCGACTCTAAAATCAAGAGTCCTACTCTCCAACCGAGAGGACCACTCTCACAACTCGAGAGTGAAAACAACAACAAAAATTGAGTTTACAACAACCTATAGCCTTGTATGTGATAGTGCTTTTGTATAGTGGCTATTAGGTCAACTTCTGAATTCAGTCTAAAACGAAATCAATGTTATATTAGACTGAAATTCAGATAACCAAGTCTTAGAGTGTTTGTATGCTTTTGAAACACTTGTTCTTATTGAAAACAAGACTTGAAAGTTAAAGAATGCTTGGAACCTTTTTCAAATGATTCCTATACTCTATTTATAGAGTAAGAATCAAGGAACGTTGTAAAACAGTTCCATAAACTGTAATAAAACGGATATAAAAGATTTGAATTTGAAAATTAAGTTTTAAATTCAGAAAACTGTCGAAACGGCTTGAACAGTCGATTGGGCTGCCATAATGAGTCGACTGGCCAGAGCTTGTATGAGTTCAGGCAGTTTCGTACTATGACAGTCGACTAGTTCCAATGAGTGGTCGACTGGTACTCATACAGCTGAACTTATTCATTTTGTAAAACACTCAAATTATTTGAAGTACGTGAGTGTGTGTGACAAGGCTATTACAAGTTTCTAAGACTCGAAGAATTAAAAATACAATATTACAAGACACTTTGTTTAAACATTTGAAACACTTTGAATCTTGTCTTGAACTTGAGTCTTTGTCTTGAGCTTGAGCCTTTGTCTTGATGTCTTGAAGCTTGATCAATTACTCTTGAAAGCTTCATTAGATTGTGTTGCCTTTGTGTATTTCACCATGGTATTGACTTTGATACACTCTGCAAGGAGATATGTGATAGGATAACTTTGTATTGTGTTGTAGTAATCAAAACAAAGAATCGACAATTTTCTCCTTTTTGATAATGACAACACAATAACTTATAATAATAACAATATACATAGCAAGATGTCACACATAATTTAAAGATATACAAATGTGAAATAAGCTCCCCTTAAATAATGTACAATATGCACACAATTGTGAAATAATAACAATATATATAAAACATGCACAAAAAACCATATAAACCACAAAACCATATTTTTCTCCCCCTTTGTCATTAACAAAAACATAAGGAGGAAGGATACATCATAAAGAACAAAATCAACATTGCATAACCATATACATAAGAAATCAAGTACATTGTTGCAGATTACAAATATAAGATAGAAAAATTACAAACATAAAACATAAAAGTTCCATCAATTAAGTGACAATTTGGAATCAGAAAAACCAAACTAATGTCGCGATAGTCGACTGATTTTTATATCAGTCGACTTAGTCGAGAGAAAATTAAACCAAACGAAACATCAAGTAAAACTTCTGTTAGTCGACTGGTTACTGAAATAGTCGACTGTCCAGAACACAAAATTGAGCCAAAATATGGACAATGAAAATACTTTTTAAGTTGACTGAAAAAGACGTATAAGTCGATTTAAACAAAATAAATTTTCAAGAAATGTCATGAAAACAGCAAATTCCTAGTTCTCTTCTAAAGTTGATAAAAATGTCTTTCTTAAGTGGTTTGGTAAATATATCTGCTACTTGTTTATTAGTAGAAATAAAATCTAAAGTTATATCTCCCTTTAAAACATTATCACGTAGAAAATGATGTCGAATATCAATATGGTTTGTACGTGAGTGTTGAATCGGATTTTTAGATAGATTAATAGCACTTGTATTATCACACATTATAGCAGGTTTTGAAAATGAAATACCATAATCTAATAAAGTTTGTTTCATTCACAAAATTTCGGCACAAGCCAAACTTGCAATAATATATTCAGCTTCTGTAGTAGATAGAGATACGGAATTTTGCTTTTTACTGCACCAAGATACTAGTGAATGTCCCAAAAAGTGACAAGTTCCACTAGTACTTTTACGATCAGTTTTACTACCAGCAAAGCAGCGTTACTATACGACAAAAGTTGAAAATTATCGGTGCTTGGATAAAACAAACCATATTCAGACGTGTCTTTAATGTATCTTAAAATACGTTTCATAGCTTTTATGTGAGATTCTTTGGGATTCGACTGATATCTAGCACACAAACATACACTAAACATAATATCTGGTCTACTAGCAGTTATATATAAGAGTGAGCCAGTCATATCTCGATAGAGTTTTTGATCGACACTCTTACCTAAATCATCTTTGTCAAGTGTAGTAGTAGTAGCCATAGGTGTGGTCTTGCTACTAGTGTTATCCATGCCAAACCGTTTGAGTAATTTCTTAGCATATTTTTCTTGATTAATAAATATGTCATTTTGTGACTGTTTTATTTGTAGTCCAACGAAATAATTGAGTTCGCCCATGTGACTCATCTCAAACTCATTTTTCATGGTATTAGTAAACTCTTGACAGAGATTACTATTAATAGATCCAAAATTTATGTTATCTACATATATTTGTATGATTAGAATATCTGTCACTATTTTCCTAATAAACAAGGTAGTATCTACTTTACCTATCTCAAAACCAGTTTCTAGGAGAAAAGTTTTTAACCGATCATACCAAGCACGAGGTGCTTGTTTAAGACCATATCAAGCCTTTTTCAATTTAAAAATGTGGTTTGGGAATTGTTCATGTTCGAAACCGAGTGGTTGCTTAACATAAACATCTTCCTTAATAAATCCATTCAAGAAAGTACTTTTAACATTCATTTGGAAAAGTGTAAAATTTATAAAACATGCAAAAGATAATATGATCCTAATTAATTCTAGTCTAGCAACATGAGTATATGTTTCATCAAATCGATTCCTTCTTCTTGATTATATCCTTGAGCAACTAATCTAGCCTTCTTCCTAACGACTTGTCCTGATTCATCTAACTTATTCTTAAATACCCATTTGGTACCAATTATAGTATGATTAGGAGGTCGTGGAACTAGATCCCGTACATCATTTCTTATAAATTGGTTAAGTTCATCTCGCATGGTATTCATCCAAAATTCATTTTCACAAGCTTTTTGTATATTCTTCGGTTCAAAATCCGACAAGAAAGCCGTATGAGAAATCCTGTTAACATGAGATCTTGTTTGAATACCACGTGAAATGTCATCAATTATTAAGTCACGAGGATGATCTTTAACTTCAACAAACAGGATTAGACGACTTAACAAGTCCATCAGCCGACTGATTCACACCAGTCGACTTGAGATCCTTATCAGTCGACTTGTCTAGGTAGTTTGCTCTAGTAATTTAATAATGTTATTTAAAGGTGATGATTCAATTTCATCATCTTTAATAATAATAGATGAGGCAAGGATTCATCAAATGAAACATGCATAGATTCTTCAATAGTCAAAGTTGACTTATTGAAAATTCTATATGCCTTACTCCTATTTGAGTTTCCAATGAAGATACCTTCATTAGATCTAGTATCAAATTTATCTAAATTATCTTTAATGTTTAATATGAAACACTTATATCCAAATACTTTAAAATATGATACTTTAGGAATTCTTTCATAGAATAGTTCATAACAAGTTTTCTTAAGCTTTAGGCCCAATCAATATTCTATTTAGAACATAACATGCTGTAGAAACAGCTTCAGCCCAGAAATACTTAGGCAAATTGCTTTCAACAAGCATATTACGTGCACACTCTTGCAATGTCCTATTCTTTCTTTCGACCACTCCATTTTGTGGTAAAGCTTTAGGAAATGCAAATGAATGTGTTATACAATTCTTGTTGCAATATTCTGAAAACGTTTCATTCGCAAATTTTTCCACCATAATCACTTCTAATAGTAACTATGGTTAGAGATTTTTAATTTTGAATTTGTTTGCAGAAATTTGCAAATTCTTCAAAGGCATCATATTTATGTTTTAAAAAGACAACTCATGTAAATCTTGAAAAATCATCTACTAAAACAAATAAATATCTATTTTTATTTAAAGAAACGACTCTAGTAGGACCAAATAAATCCATATAGATTAATTCGAGAGGCCTCCTAGTAGAAATCATTTTTTTTTGTCTTAAAAGTAGATTTGACTTATTTTTCTAGTTGACATGCATCACATAACTTATCTTTCTTAAAAAATAGTCTTGGCAGTCCTTTAACTATGTTGTATTTAGACAATTTAGCAATATTTTTCATATTTACATGGCCAAATCTTTATGTCAAAGCCAAGAATCATTGTTAGAAGCTACTAAGCAAAAATCATTAGAAAATTCATTTGTTTTTAAGCATAACTCATAAATGTTGTTTTTCCTAAAATCTTGAAAATTAACATTTTGCATAGATGAATCATATACTAAACATGCATCTTTTTCAAAAACAATTTTATACCCCTTATTACAAAGTTGGCTAATACTTAACAGATTATGCTTTAATCTACTAACTAAAAATACTTATTCTATAGTAGGGGTAGTGTTCTTACCAACCATGCCTATTCCAATAACCTTCGCTTTGTTGTTGTCACCGAATGTGACTTTTCCTCCATCTATCTTTTGTATGGAAGTTTTGTATGGAAGAAAGAAAATAAGCATGACCAATCATATGCTTGGAGCATCTGCTGTTAAGTATCCAACGTTCTCCTTTAGGTACCTATAAAATAAGCATTGTGAATATGGTACCATTTTTATTGGGTCTGAAAGGGATTAGTTTTTGGAAAACCAAACCCAAAGTGAGTTTGATTTACCACCAAAAGCAGGAATATAATTTATAGAATTACATACATTAAGAACATAAGAATTTATATAAGTAATTTTATCGTTTAGACTCGGGTTGACTGGAACCCAAATATTTTTAGTCTGTCCAGTCGACTTTATTGTATCTTTTAGTCGACTGTTATGAGAAGTCAGTCGACTGGGAGATGAAATAGGTTGACTTATCTCAGGTTTTCGTCTCTTTGAATAAGACTCCAAACCTCTAGACAGACTACTGACATTAGGGTTCAGTCAACTGGTCTGAACTACAGAATTACTATTTTCATAAAAAACAATAGTTTTTTGTTTATAAAAAAACTCATATAATTTGTTCTTCACATTGGAAATAGAATCAGTCTTATTATTACTAGTATCCTTAGAACAATGATGTTTTTCAAGAGTCTTTTGAAAACCAAGTCCAAATCTTTTATTAGATTGAACTTGATTTTGGAGAACTTCATTTAAATTCTCCTTCTCTTTCTTAAATTTAGATACATTTTTGGATATCTCTTCATAATTTTTTTAAGAGATACAAGATCTACATCCAAATTTGAAAGTCGAGAATTTAAATTTTTGACTTCAACATTTAAGTCAAGATTTTCTTGGGAAAGTGTTTGATTGACCTTCTCTAAATTTTTGACTATAATTTTCTCCTTCTTAAGTTCTTGAAAAACTTCATTGAAAGCATCTAATAAGTCATTTGAATCAAAGTTTTCACTTACATCGTTTTGTGTAGCCATGAAATATACGTTCGCTATTTCGTTTGACTTCTCATTCTCTTCTTCCGAGGAAGAGTCGTTATCATCCCAAGTTGTTAGATATGCCTTATTGTTCTTTATGTACTTGTTCTCGTGTACTTGTTCTTCTTGAAGTTGGGAGCCTTCCCTTTTGATTTTGCATTTTCTAAGGGGCAATTCTTCATATGGCCTGTCTTGTTACAATTGAAACAAGTGAGAAGTTCATTAGTATCTTTAAACTTGGCATTAAATTTACCTTTTTGTAAAAAAAATTTTAACTTTCTAGTGAACATGGCTATTTCTTCATCTTCTTCATCTTCGGAATCCGACATGGCCTTGAAAGCGAGTGTCCTCGTCTTTGCTTGTTGAGGTTCTAGATTCTTCTTGCATTCTTCAAGTTGTACTTCGTATGCCATAAAATTTTTCACAAGATTCTCAAAAGAGAGTTGTGTTAAATCGTTGGCTTGTTCTATGGTGGTGGTTAGGGCACGAAGAACTTTTCTCACCATTTTCGCTTGTGAGTACGTCTTTCCAAGGGCTACAAGAGAGTTTGTAATGTCCGTGAACCGTGTTATCATGTACGACACATTCTCGTTCTCCTTCATACGGAACATCTCGAACCTGTGAATAAGAACATATATCTTAGATTCTTTAACCTTATTAGTACCTTCATGAGTTACCTCGAGTGTGTGCTAAATTTGATGAGCCGTTGTTGCATTTGACACACGATTGAACTCCTCTTTGGTTAGTGCACAGAATAAAGCATTCATCGCCTTTGCATTGTTCATTGTGTTGCTCTTCATGTCATCGTTCCATTGTGCATAGGGAATTGTAGGAACGGTGAAGTCTGTCTCAGTCATGTTCCAAATCTCATAATTGATGGACTGAAGGTAGATCTTCATTCTACACTTTCAATTGTTATAGTATGTTCCATCGAATAGGGGTGGCCTTTGTGTAGATTGGCCTTCATGGTATTGGCTTGCATTTGAAGTAGATGCCATTGCACTCAACCAGGCTCTATTATCAAGTGTTGGATCCTGTAGGCAAGGCAAATAACACTAGAAGGGGGGTGAATAGTGTTGTATAAAAATCAATTAAAAACTTGGAACTTTTCGTTCTGTTAAGTCTACTGAAAATAGATATACAGTCGACTGTTGCGTCAGATAAGAAGAGTATTTTACTGAGGAGTTACAAGTCTGATCAGTCGACTTATAGCGGAAAACCAGTCGACTTACCAGACAGGTTTTTGAAATAAAACTCAGAGAAATTGAAATTGCAAGTTGAGAGAATACAACCACAGAGAGTCAATCACAGCCAAAAACAACGATGTATCATGGTTCGGTCCTCCCGACCTATGTCTAGTTTCCAAGCAACCCACTTGAGATTTTTTACTATTCTTGAAAAAGTACACGAATACTCTACGGTCTTTGACAACAACAATGTCAAATCCGTAGACCTCTCACCACTAGAGAGAGCAAACCCACTCTACACCCTAGAGTGAAACCGACTCTAAAATCAAGAGTCATACTTTCCAACCGAGAGGACCACTCTCACAACCCGAGAGTGAAAACAACAACAAAAATTGAGTTTACAACAACCTATAGCCTTGTATGTGATAGTGCTTTTGTATAGTGGCTATTAGGTCAACTTCTGAATTTAGTTTAAAATGAAATCAATGTTATATTAGACTGAAATTCAGCGAACCAAGTCTTAGAGAGTTTGCATGCTTTTGAAACACTTCTTCTTATTGAAAATAAAAGACTTGAAAGTTAAAGAATGCTTGGAACCTTTTCCAAATGATTCCTATACTCTATTTATAGAGTAAGAATCAAGAAACATTGTAAAATAGTTTCATAAACCGTAATAAAACGGATATAAAAGATTTGAATTTGAAAAACAAGTTTTAAATTCAGAAAACTGTCGAAACGGCTTGAACAGTCGACTGAGTTGCCATAATGAGTCGACTGGTCAGAACTTGTATGAGTTCAGGCAGTTTCGTACTATGACAGTCAACTGATTCCAAGGAGCGGTCGATTGGTACTCATACAGCTGAACTTATTTAAGCTTGTTTTGACATTTTGATTTTGTAAAACACTTAAATTATTTAAAGTATGTGTGAGTGTGTGTGTGACAAGGCTATTACAAGTTTCTAAGATTCAAAGAATTAAAAATACAATATTACACGACACTTTGTTTAAACATTTGAAGCACTTTGAATCTTGTCTTGAACTTGAGTCTTTGTCTTGATGTCTTGAAGCTTGATCAATTACTCTTAAAAGCTTCATCAGATTGTGTTGCTTTTGTGTATTTCACCATGGTATTGATTTTGATACACTCTGTAAGGAGATATGTGGTAGAACAACTTTATATTGTGTTGTAGTTATCAAAACCAAGAATCGACACTTACGCCCTCGCAGCCAATCACTGTCGCTGCCACCTTGCTGCTCGACACCTCCAGCGCCACCATTGGCAGTAGCCGAGCTCCTCTTCTTCCTCCCGTCACTGCCTCCCTGAGCAACCTTGCCTGGCATCTAGTCGCCGTCGAGTTGTGTTGCATTGCACCATCCCCATGCCACCCTGCCTCCAACCCCTGCCATTTATATCCTCTCCATCCCTCGCATCTCACTGCTGTCGTCTTTTGCCGTCTCCACCCTGAACAGCAAACATGATTGATGGTGCTGCTGTGTGTTGTGGTCCCGCCGCCGTGAACTTCCGTTGTAGTACATCTCGTTGTTGTTGTGACGCTCTTTTTGCTGTGTTGTTGCTGTGTTGGTTCACAGCCGATGTCCTTATCTTGCTACCATTCCGTTGTTGCACGTGTTTTGCACGTGTCTTGTTGTCGTTCTTTGCTGTTATTCTTGATTGTCGTGGGTTGGTTGCACGTGCTCTCGTCATTACTGTGTTTGCACGTGCGTGCCAGTTTCGTAGTTTGCACGTGTTGCTCACGTTGTTTCTGTCGTTTGCACGTGTTGCCGCCATCGCTCGTCTCGCTTCCGTTCATCGTCATATAAGGCAAGCACCTTGTACATTTTTATTGTTCCGTACAAGCTTTTTATTTGACCTTCCGCAATTAGTAATTTTGCTTAATTATCGTGTTTTGAAACTCGTCCATGTTCATGAAAAATATCTATAAGTTTCAATTGATTGAACCGTCGATTTGTTTATGCTTCGAAATCCTTTCATGATTAAATCACTCGATATGTATGTTGAATTAAATCAATCTATTTGCCTCTATGGTTCGATGCTCATCAAAAGATTATAGGTATCAAATTGTATGTTTCTGCCCTGATGTCTGTTCTGACTTGTAGTGAGAATTTGGCCTAGTTGCATTTGAATCAGTTAGAACTTTCTAAATAAGAGTTTTAGCCTCCTAAGTCTAGTTTTCAGAACTTTTGACGGATCTGAAACCCGATTTGTAGATTGCAAGATATGCTATTTTTAGTGCTGTGACGTTTTCAATTCCAGATTACTCTTTTGAAGTATATTTTCTCGATTAACTAATTTAAATATTACTAAACATGTCTAAGAGTTGATTTATGATTTTTATTAGATTTTTTAATGAATTTACAGTTAATTTTATATACATGAATTTGACCTTGACATGCTGTCTGAACACATAATCTGCAAAGAATTGACTGTTTGACCTAGCTATTATATTTTTAATATATCGTATGAAAATGTGTTGGAACCGGCTTGAAGTCTATATTCTGGAACCTCTGACTGAACCTGATTCGCTTTCCTGTTGCAACGGAAAAGTGGGTTTTTTGTACATCAATGTATTGTCGTCCAAAATTGTAACTTCATATCCTTGATTGTCAATATGTTTGTTTCTTGCATTAATTAACTAAACTTGCATATCATTCAGCTCATAACCTTGATATCTCCTTGGTCCCGTTCCGATACTCGTTCTCGTTCTTGCATGTTCATGTTTAAATATTGTAAAAAGAATAACAAGCCGGGGTAATAAGGGAAAGACTTAGTAGTGGACAATATAGGAGAGTGTACTCGGAAGGAGCCCCGTGTTTCTTGTAATCGTGACCCATGATTACACGATATGATTCTTGGTTACATGAAAATATACTTGGTTACATGAAAATATGCTTGGTTACACGATGTGATTCCTGTTAATGTCACTGGAAGACCCGAGTACATGACCCTATAGAATTCACCATTATAGTATAAACGTTAACTTGATTATATGCATTGTTTTAAATTTCCTCCGATACGGCCGAAATTTCGTTTCGGCTAGCTTGCCGATACGAAATCACATATTTTATACTCTACATCGTTTTGGACCGAAATGTGTAGATTTCAGCCGAAATTATCAAAATATCGGCCGAAATATTACTGAAATTGGTGAAATATCAACCGAAATAGACAAATGGTATCTTGAATATATTAAAAAAAATTGTTTTACTTTTTGCATATATGTCTTTCAATATAGGACCTTAAACTAAAATAATGTGAGAATTTCGTATCGCTATTGTTTGTATATATACAAAGTCAAGTAAGTTTATTAACTAATACATTTTTCTAATCAATGCAAATTCAATTCAGTTATATACTCATATTACATTCTCTTCTAATTATTGTTAAATTATGCTAATATTTACCGTAATTAATTCATGTCATTAGTTATAATATACAGTTTTTTATATGATAAATAACATTTCGACATATAATATCTTATTTAGTAACAAAAAAATATTTATTTAGTATAGGAAATGAACCTCCGATATGATCACATTTCTCTGAGATCACCTCCGATATCTCCGATCCGAGACGAAACACCCCTTGCCGAGACGAGTCCGAAATTCGAGATTTAAAACCATGATTATATGCACCCGATCTGTGGTATGGGACGCAGGATTGCGTGCATTAGTTAGAATTTATAAAAGACTAGATTTGCCCGTGGACACGTGCCGTAGGCACGTCTTCAGAACGATACAGCATATGAAAAGCCTTGTAAAGAGTAAATCAACAATTATATAGCTCAAGTTTGAATAGTATGATAATAATTAGTTATAAATAAAAGTCCATATTTTCATTAGTATATGTTGAAAAATAATAATGAATTCGAGTATAAAAGTCCATGTTTCCGTGTGTGTGTGTGTGTGTGTGTGTGTGTGTATATATATATATATAGAGAGAGAGAGAGAGAGAGAGAGAGAGAAAGAGTTAAATTAATAAAGGAGTTGTTTTAAGGGGATTTGAATTTGAGTTTTGGGGGAAAATTTTTGGGGGAGAATGTGTTGTGAGGTTAGATCTGGGCCTTTAATTTTGGGGGATTGAAGGAGAGCCACTTGATAGCTTTCTTTGTGTTTTATTATATAGAGTACTAGACTTGAGATTAACTCTGAACACGTGAATGATTCATGTTTACTAGTATATGTTACTTGTTTATAAGTTATTTGATTCTCGTTTACAAGATTGCCTAATCCTATTACAAGTTTACATGATTCCTATTACAAGTTATATGAATCCCGTTAGATGTTTGCATGATTTCCGTTTACATGACATTCCTGATACATTATTTCTTGTTCCCGATTAGTTATATTTTGATACATGTTCCAGTTGTTACCTGCATTACATTGATCATGTTATATTACATTTGCATCGATAGTTCTTGTTTTGTTTCTTGTTCAGTCCTTGTTACTTTCTTGTTATATATGTTGTTTCTCGTTATCATGTTCTTTCCGTATTTGAATTCCTAGTTCTTATTGTTTCCTGTTATATTCTTGTTCTTGTTCCCATTTTTGCTTGTACTACTTGCGGCCCGTAACTTGCTCTAACGGGTGCTTCATCAATCTTTCTTTGAATTATGTTATACAGGTACAGACGATGGGTTACTAAAAGAACTCGTCGAGCTGTTATTGTATTGCATATTCTCGGACTATTTGGTAAGTTCTTGTATCTCAGATATTAGTTATTGTATTATATTCTCGTTTATGTGATTATTATTGCATTGTTGAGTTTACTGGTATTATACAGCTTATGGATGATATGAGTTGGCATACTTATATCATTCGCTGGACCTCAGTTACACGTCTGTGTTCCCGTATAATGGGAAGCGGGCGTGACATGCTAGCAAGCTCGTAGAAGGGGCAGTTGGGTTTTCATAGTGCCTTTTTCGTTGGATTTTGTGATTTCGTGCTCTTAAGCACTTGTACATATATGTAATTATTGGAATCAATTAAATTTGTAAATGATTAGGAATGAATTGTTTAATTATTATGTTTGGTTATTGGAATGAAATTTGCGCTCTAAAGTACTTTTCAGTTGTTTATTATTCATGGATGTGTGGAAGATTACTGAAATAAATTCCTGAATATTATTGTGAATTGAATTACAGGTATTTTGAT